>VWYH01011067.1:773034-797647 GCA_013399365.1 Pampusana beccarii
AGCTGAGGGGAGACCTTGTCACTGTCTGCAACTGCCTGAAAGGAGGTTGGAGCATGGAGGGGGTTGGTCTCTTCTCCCAAGTAACAAGTGATAGGACAAGAGGAAATGGCCTCAAGTTGCACCAGGGGAGGTTTAGATTGGATATTAAGAAAAAATTCTTCATGGAAAGGGTTATCAGGCATTGGAACAGGCTGCCCAGGGCAGTGGTGGAGTCACCATCCCTGGAGGGGTCTAGAAGACACAGAGATGTGCTGCTTAAGGATATGGTTTAGTGGTGGATTTGGCAGTGCCAGGTGAATGTTTGAACCTGATGATTTTAAAGGTCTTTTCCANCTCAGTGAGGGTGACGGAACACTGGAACAGGCTGCCCAGGGAGGTTGTGGAGTCTCCTTCTCTGGAGACATTCAAAACTCACCTGGGTGCCTTCCTGTGTAACCTCATCTGGGTGTTCCTGCTCCGGCGGGGGGATTGGACTGGATGAGCTTTTGAGGTTCCTTCCAATCCCTGACATTCTGTGATTCTGTAAACAATTCTACGATTGTATTAGTCTACAATCTAGGCTGCCTTTATTTCAGCAAAAGCATAAGACGGTGGATGAGGTTCCAAAATATCTTTGTGGTGGCCCAGGGTACCTTGGTTTAGTGGTCAACTTGGCAGTGTCGGGTGTACTGTTTGACTTGAAGGTCTTTTCCAACCTAACTGACTCTATGATTCTTTAAGATGAGTCTGGTGCAAGACCCAGCAGTTGAGCTTGCTCAGGACAAACTGCAGCAAAATACGGGTTTTTTTTAAAACACTTATGTGGCAATTACTTGGGAACAGAAATTATTCAAGACTACATGCTGCCTTCAGAAGTTGGGAAGCTACAGTAGAACGAGTGATCTATTGAACCATAACTCCAAGTAACAGTTGCAATGCAGGAACTTATTACACTAGTATGGATGAAAAAAATTATGTGAAAATACAGTAGTAATACGGCTAATTTTGGTCTAGAACAGGACCAAAATAATCTTCAGAATAAGAGCACTATGCTCTTCATTCACATATGTATGTGGATACTGCAGTTCTATGAAGTTGACTGGAATACAATTAGGAACCAAGTACTGCAATCCTGTGAATTGGAATATACAATATTCAGCCTACCTACAACTAGAAAAGAAACTAAGTCACAGATCCTGCCAGAAACCCAAGAAGTCTGTATTGTAAGAACTAGCCCAATTTGTTTATTTTTAAAAATATATTAAAGAAGAAAAATAACAGCTCAAAAAGAACTGCTCCACAAGACAAGTACATCAGTCTACTATTGCTCCTGTTTAAATGATCCAGTTTTCACACTGTGGCTTATTCAGTGCGTGAGGGGCTTTGCTTGGCATATTTTCTTTTGCTTCCTGCTAAAGATACCACAGTTCTAAAAATCTCAGTGTCCCCCAAACCAGCTTCTTACAGGAGCCCAGCCCATGCTTGCCATCCATCCACACTCCCAGAAATTGGTGTCACAAATGCAGCATTGCAACTTAGTGCAAGATTCAACAGGGAAACGGCCATCTCAACAATAAGAGGAACAAAACTGGCCTTAGTGTATATTTTAACTTCAGAAACCAACACACACTAGAAGTATAAAGCATGATTTAAAAGAGGCATGTATAGCTTCACCACATAAACATTTGAGTTCTGCTCAAAAAAAAGCCAATGTAAAATCAATATAAAAGACACTATGGATGATTAATCAAGTAAACCGCATGTTAACAGCCTGAGCTTATATAGTCAGAATATGCACACGCTCAGCTTCAGGTCCAATAGGAGTCTCCAATTTATTCTGTGATCTTTCACAAACACACATTTACACAGCTCTGTCCAATAACAAGTCCTAGTTACAAGTCCTAGAACAAGAATAGTTCGACACTCCAATTTAAATATTAATAAAGTATCACCCTATTAAATTGAGCAAATAGTTAATTTCTCTGTATCATTACCTCTGGGCAGACATGCATATTACAAATCTCCACCCTAACACAAGGTATTGTCAAAGCTTAAAGGTCATTCTGAATAGACTACATACTTTTCAGATAGCATTTGCTGCTTTATTTCAGACAAACTCAAAGTCCAGACAAGGAAAACACTGTGATAAAAGGGATACATACATCATCACACACAAATCAAAGCTTTCACAAAAAACTCTTAAAACCCTACTCTTCCAGAATAGAATCAAAATACTCTAAAATCCAAACTACCAGAAGTTTCACATGCCAGGGAAGTTGCCCAACAAACTCTATGAAGTTGTCAGGAAGTTCTCATTTGCTGTAACACTTCATTCTTAACAGGATGAAAGCCAAAATTTACTATTAGAATTTTAAATATGTACTGATGGATCCAAGTATAAGCCAAGTATCCATCAGATCGGATTCACCTAACTGATAAATTTATAACTGAAGCTACAATACATATAACTGGTAAATTTATAACTGAAGCTAAAACACATATTGAAGTAATTTCTTTTTTAAATATAAAAGGCAATTTTAAAAAATCTTGAATTACTTGAGTAATTAGGAAATTATGTCCACATAGAGTTCAATAGAACACAATCTATTGAGCATATAGATTAGCTCCCAAACTGACAAAATAGCATGCTAGTGACTGACATTCCACTTGCACATGGAACACTTGTGGCTAATCATTAATGGTGGAATATGGGCCCGTGTCTATACTTAAAACAATCCTACCAGGACCGTGTATTTGCTTATGATCAATCTTTTCCCCTTTCACCTAAGGCCATACAAAAGGATTTTAGTAAAGTGCTTGAGATTTAAAAAGCTATTGACACAGGATTTTTTATTTCCTCCCCTCTAGGGGAGCAGTTTTTCCACAAAACAGAACATTCGAAGCTGAAACACTTTCATTTTATTCGCTATTGAAAAATCACGTACAGTGTCGCCTCGTTTGGTAAGCAATCTTAACTGAGATGCAAATGCTGAATAGAAACACCTGTTGCAGTTCCATGGCTCAGGCGTTACTGAGGGTTGGACGAGAATGGCAGCACAGACACAACGGTTCCCCACGTCATGACACAGCGAAGCAGAGGCTGATGCTGCCAACTACCTTTAGAAATTTGCTGAAAAAAATCAAAGATCAGAAGTCAGCAAATTTGCACCAAATAGGTTAACGATCGAGAGCGATGGGGTTTACACCAATAGGAAGTTTGCCACTAGACAAAAACTTCCCTCCATTGATATAGTGACAGCGAGCGCTAGTGGTGGTATAAAGTTTAATTTACTGTTTCTGAAGCAATGTTACGGGTTTGGGATTAATTTATCTCCATCCTCCAAAGAGCTAACGTGATCTATGTACCCGTGTTGATTTTAAATAGTCTGGTCATAGGTTCTGGCAAGGCACACATGCCTGCCACATCTTTCCAACAGGTCACAGAAATCTGTTATGCTATAGAGAAAAGAGGTGTTATTGAGGAAGAAAAAAAGACACTCCAATTAACTTAATGGAACATTTGACAGCAAATCTTGAATGAAGCAGAAGCTGAATTGAGGCACATGTTGCAGCAGCTGCAAAGTTATCCATGGTCAGTTTTCATCCTGTCATTTGATGAACTAAAAAAATTCCTTTTAGCCTGGGTGGTTTGTGTAAAGTTTAACAGGAAATATAAGAATTACCTAATATTTCGATAATAGATATTTTTTCTAGTTGCATTGATTTCTTCAAATTTCCATAACAGATCATCTTCCTGCCTCGAACGGAAGGCAAGATAGTCCCTTGTTTTCATATGTCTAATATAAAGTATCAAGAAGAGTTTTTCAACTGGCTGCTGATAAGTATTTTGGATTATGGTGCTTATTTTTCCACTCACCTTGAAAAGCTGATTATGAAGACTAGGGTATTTATTCTAATTTTATCCAGTTTCAAAAACCAAAACAGAACAAAATTTCAAAATACCCCAAACTTGAAATCACTTCACAAATACACACCAGTTTTATTTGAAAAGTTTATGAACTCTAGCAAAACCCCTTGAAAACATTTACAGAACATTTCACAACTACTCTTCCTCAATATTTAAACGCTAGAGGATTTAGCTGTGACTATAAAATGAAAGCATTTTGGACACTTACTAAAAACATAAATCAGAAGTACTAAAATAAGAAAATACAAAGGTTGGCTGTAAAATCTATTATTAAAATGTACTTCAACAGATTAACAGTTCTATGACTGGGAACACTGACACATTCAAATTTGACTCTACGCATTCCAACAGAAATTTTAAACCCAGAGAAATTAATGTGTGCATATGGTGAATTTCTAAATAATTTCCCACCTCTTCAATAGCTAATGTCCTTATTTAAATAAGGAAAATACGATTAGAAAGCTCCTCGATATAAGTAATTTTCTTTAGAGAACCAATGTTTAAAACAGTAATCAAATTAGTTTTGTACATGAGTTCAAGCACGTCAAATTGATAATTTTTTAAAACTGATTTCTTCCTCAAAGAAATACATTAGGGAACTGCAAATGAAGCCTGTGCTAAAACAAAGCGAGCCCAAATGGCATACTGAAGTGATCAAGCTAGAAAAAGAGAGCGATGTTAAATTTCAGTCTGAGCCAGTAAATGACATTTAATCTGATGGAAGAACATTATATAACCAGCATGTATTTGAAAACTGAGTGAAAATCAAATGTTTTCACAGTCACCAGAAAATACCTGCATTTGCAGTTTAAAACAAAATATGCCATGAATAATATTTATTATAGTTTCATTTCTTTCCCAAATAAACTCATCTGTAGCAAACTGCTTTAGTAGAAGGAGTTGTCTCCAGCAAACTTCCCAGTGGCTTCACCCGAGTCACCTCAAGAAGGGGACAAGGAAGTTTGCACCACACATTTCTTATAATTAACAATAAAAATATCCAGCTGAAAATCCTTCTTCTGCATGAAACATTATTCTAAGAGCTAGATACACTGGCTCAGGAAATAAATTACGGAAGAATTAAAGAAAAGTGAGAAGACCCACTCTCTTCTGGGCTTTCCATGTTTAAAAAGGAATGTGATTTAATCTTATTTACATTAGATAAGCAGGATTAAAAAAGGCAGAAGGAAGGTTTAATATAATGCAGACTAACTTGTTCTACAGCCAACAACTTATATTTTCATTTCTTCAAGTTGCATCTTGTCTTTTTCCTCCGATTCAAATAAGACTATCACATTCTCTCTCCTACCTAAAACTGCGATTTCTAATTACAGTTCTTAGAAACTACTTTAAATCTCTATCAGTAACCCTGTGAACTCAGCATCACTGCCTCAGGTATCTTTGTCTAGATTTACAACAACTCTTTGACTAACCTTTATTTCTCGTGCTTCAGAACTGCAAAAAATGATTAAGATACTTTTTGTGAAAAATAGAGTAAAAACTGGTGCAGGCGGATAACTGCTTCAACAAAGATTTATCTGAGTAACATCAAGATTGTCTACCAAAACTCATCAGCAAACAAAGCATCAATAATGAAACAGTAATAGAAGATAAAAATAAGGGAAGCGCAACTCAAAACCCAATAGGTAAGTCACACTGACAAACAGTATTTTTTCTTCTTTAATTTTTTCATCCTAATTCTCACATACATGTAGGTGACAAATTACCATTTGGATAATTATGAATGATGTATTGAAATCCATTCTTCAAGACATATCAGAACGTTGCTTCCCAAATAATACCTTATGTTTAAACTGCTGATTACTCTCATCACGCTTTAAAGGCTAACATTAAAATACCACTGCTAAATTTTGTCTCAACAGCTCCAGCCACATATTGCAAATACAATACTGTAATTTCAACTGCTTTTGTCTCATTAATCCAGAAACAGTTACAGGCACAATTACACAAGTGCAAGTGCACCACGATGGCACATAAACAAGTCAGAGCAGTTTAGAAATTGAATATACCAACACCATGATCCTTTCTCTTATCTGCTCATCTAAGCAGATACATTTCTCCTTGGAAAAAAATGACCATTTTAACGTGTTCCATTCATCCTGCAAGCATCATCACGTTACACTTTCAGACAAGAGAAGTTGCTGGTACTCTGTTAAGCTCAATTTAAGAAAGCAACCTGAATTTCCAGATCACCATAGCAGAATAAAGTTATACAGACTTAGGATCACTGAGTTATAAAATAATTCATGTTGGGCAGCACCTCTGGAGGTCATCCACTCCAATCTGACGTCTGAAACGCGTCTATTTAGACCAACATGGTTTGCTAAGCTCCACTCAGCTACTGCAGAGTCTTGACTAAACTTACGAGGTTGTTGGAGCCTGGATCTCTATGAGGAACAAGTTCTCAAAGACACTCATTGTGGAACCAGTATCAGTGAGCACTAGTTTTGGTCAGTTTTATGACCCTCCCTCTCTATTTAAGCTCACAACTGAACAGACTTGGAGCTAATGGCTCTGGCTTATGTGGCAAGTGCTATGACCCAACTTATTCCTTCATTCCCCCAACGTTTCTACTCTTCAATACAAACCACAGCCTAATTGACCTAGATCTTGACGCAAGTTTAACACATCACGTAAATTCATTTTTTAGACCAACACAAATTCATACGAACAGGCCAGGACAGTTACACAAACAGTCTAGGAGAAGCACCAATGGGGAAGGAAGAGTGAGCCTTAAATTACACTTTCTGACTATCATAACTAACTACCCTTTATATTACTTCAAACTCTAACTTTGGTGTTGGGTGGGATGACGGGGACAACACACGATGGGGACACAGCCCCACATTGTTTTTCCACTGTCATACAAGATAACAAATGGTTCACAGAAGACCAAAACTGACGAAAGCCACTCCAGAACAGGAGATGATGACACACGAAAGTAAGAATAATAAGAAAAATAGAAGTGGACAAGCCCTCCCACTTTCAGCAACAATAAGCTGTTATATTACTCAACTATCGTACAATAGTCACCTGCTGTTTTCCAAAGATCTCTGCCTTGGCCTTCACTGGTTACTCCACATCTCCACAATTCCAAGTTTCCTTGGACCTATCCTATACCCCAAAAGCCCAACGTTCTGGTGCAGATTAAAAAAAGAACTTCCTCTCGTCCATGGAGACAAAATAACCCACCTTCTGCATAAAAGGCATCAACACGATGGAAGAACACCAATCTCTGTTATCTTTCTTAATAAATACTTGTCTTTCAGTATTTCCTAACTTTCCAGGCTTAATTCAGCTGATCTCCTCTAGATTCTCTAAAGTTTCAGTAATATTTTTTTTTTTTTTTAAATATAGTGCCCCAAGCTCGGTACTGAAGCTCCCCAGCACCAAATATAATGGAAAATAACTGTCTCACAATATGTTTTTCTATAGACACACAGAAGGACACCCATCTTTCCTGGATTACAACAAAAATGGAATGAGCCAAAGCCTCTTGTAGTGCTCCAGCACTTTCAGATAATCCTTTTCTACTCAACTTCGACACCTTCCTTACCCATTCAGAGCTCTACATTTGCAATCATTCATGAAGTACTGCTCCAATTTATCAACATAACTTTGTCTTCTAATCTCGGTCTGAAGAGCAGCTGCAAACATTCCCTGCTCTATGCCGTTCTGTTAACACATGGTGTATTCCAACACACTGGTTATTAATAAAAAGCATCATTAGAACCAGATACGGACATCTTCTCCGCTTTAAATATCCTCCAGTTCCATGTGATGTAAGCAGCGCCCATTGAAGCTGTTCTCCCATGCACTACTTAGAATCATGCAGGAAAAAACCACACCAAAAACCATGCTTGTTACTTTCACCCATTAAGATCAATTGCTGTAACAGGAGAGAACTATCTTTGTTAAAATCTTAAAATCTTAATCACTACAAAAGTATCTAAAAGATATTACCTATCTTTCTAAAGATGAAATGTCCAGGTCCTCTCCCTGCAATTCTTTGTTCTCTGCTGTTCTTCAATATTCACATTTTCTTAGAGACAACAGTCAAAATGCTAAGAGATTATTTAAGCTAGCATCAGAAATTGCATTTCAGAAGATGTGTACCAGGTCCTGCCAATTTGAGTTCAAATAATGTGTAGTTTCCTGAAAAAAACAAAAGGCGCATTCCTTTCCTCTCATAAAGAATAACTGTATTAAATATCTGGTCACAATTATCTTTGTTATGAAGCTTAAAGAAAAACAGGCTTGTTAATGTTTCAGACATCTCAGTATCATTTTCTCCCCTTTTAGACAGGCATGCTTTTAAGTTAATTATTATCAAGGTAAAGGTTATGGATCTCTGGAGTGAATGTAGCATACTGGCAAAAAATTCTTTAGATGAACAATCATCTGTGATTCCACATCTTTCCACAAAAGAAAGGTTTTGACATAACGATCTGCACCTCCACTGGGGATTTTTGCTGGTACTGCACGTGGGTTTATTTTTTGCTTTTGTTTTTTGTTTGTTTGTGGGGTATTTTTGTGGATT
Source organism: Pampusana beccarii (assembly GCA_013399365.1). Lineage (NCBI taxonomy): Eukaryota > Metazoa > Chordata > Aves > Columbiformes > Columbidae > Pampusana > Pampusana beccarii. The sequence continues at coordinate 781,503 of VWYH01011067.1, forward strand.
TTTTGTTTTCACCTCAATCACAGCTTTCTTAGTAGGCCACTTCAAACAGTAAGTTATAAGCTCTTTTCTGTATAAAAATACCCATTTTTATCACAAATCCAACATGCAGAGACAGTTTTTAAGCACACATATACACTGATGTTGTTTATTTATGGTGAGGTCATGTGCGATGAATAGAAGCTAAATAGTGCAAAGAAAAGGAGTCCAGAGCTCTACTGGGCACAAAACGTGAACGATACCCAGCAAATGTTCATACCAGTGGAGGTTTCTGTCAGCTCAGCCTACACCAAATAATCCGTGGCTCCCTAGAACTGTCTTGGCTGAGGACACAAAAGCCCGACGTTGAATCCTCTCATCTCCTACACACCACAATAGCACTTTGAAAGACATCCCAAAAATTACAGTCTCCCACATGCAACACTTTAACATGTATTCCAGGTTTAACAGATTTAAATTAGGGGGGGACCCATCAGTATGAATGATTCAGGTCACAAAGATAAAAAAATTTCTGCCAAACTTTCCTCCCTGGATATTGTAATTTTGAAAAAGTCTGCGACCCTCTAACTGCCTGTATTTCATATAAAGAAGAGATGGATTTATAAGATTAGTTGTACAGATAAAATTTTCTCTCCCTCTAACAGATGTAAAACTTAAGACAGCTTTTCAGATATCCAAGTGTTTTTCTCCTGCTGCTAAAGCATTATCCTTGCAAAGTTCCAAGTTTTATCAATATTACATTACTCTTAAGACCTTAAGTTCTTCCTCTAAACAAGATGACAAATCAACTACTGCTTCAGCACCCTAAGGCTGAGAAGTATGCAAGACATGCTAAAACTACTGAACACTTTTGCTCTACATTCAGTTCCTACGGTACCTTTTAGAAGCATTTTATCATGAAATCTAGTCCAAAGTAAGTATTAGCTCCCACACATGCACTAGCATATTGTTCCCACCAAAAAGTATCTGTAAACTTAAAGCCTTGATCCTATCTTTACAAACATGCTTAACAATGAGCCTATGAATCATATGCTAAAGGTGCTTCTTGATTAGGAGATGAAAAATGCCTGTATTGGCCAACTAACATGACAATTCTTGCATAAGCAGTACACTCAATCTGAGTATTTAACTCATTGGCCTACTTAAACCAGGGAGAAAAATATTCTTTTGCACTGATCATGTGCCAGTTTCAGTGCATTCAAGAATAAAACTATGAAGAGTTACTTGTTCAACATTAAGTCAGTATTTTCAGAGCACGTAACTGCAAACACCTGACGATGCGGCCACTTCTTTAGTTTCTGACGAGCTAGAAAGGAGGTACATGCCTTATTAATGCCTTACAGGTTCTGTATGAGCAGCGCCGATTGAGAATCCATTAAGACAGGTGGCTGGCCGGGCTTTGATTTTGAATGGCAGCCATCCAATTCAATATCGAAATAAATATTTAAGTTTCATATATTAGAGTATAATATTAAATCACTGTATTAAATATTATAATAAATATTTAACTCTCTAATATAACATTTATAGCGTGGATAGTCACAGACAGTGGATGGATGGAAGCACAATGAATTGCATTAGGTGGAACACTTCTATTTTGATGAAGACTAATTACTTTGAAAATTATTTAGCTTTAACACTACCTTTATCTCCTACTGCAAACATCTCAACCAAACAGTCTGCATACGTCTGAGTTTATCCTATGATTTCACATTAAGGCACAAAATGGCACAGAACACGGTTTATAGAGAGCTGAGAGCGATCAGTATGTGATGCCAAAGATATTAACCCTTGGGTCTCTCCATCACCATGTACACATTGAATATGTTATCATGCTGTTCTTTCTTTCTCTCTGACAAGAATACTGTCCACACCACCTGCCTTTGCATAATGTAAAATTTTGGTTATAGTATGCACTTATAGCCCTTTTCTTCTGCTCCAAAGGGTCTTATTCTGTAAATATTCCATAGCTCCATACCCCCACACAATAAAAATAAGTTGTGATAATGGACGTGTGTTAAAAACACAACTTGTGAAACACGTGCACGAGCCACTGTTATACTGCTACCAATCCAGTGTTTCAGAACACCTCCTAGACTCACGCGAAGTACTAACAAACGCCTTACCTGCAGCTTGCTAGCAGTAGTACAGTAACATTATTGTAGCTCAGCCTGCTGGAACAGACAATTTGTCATCAGCAGATACTGCAGAACAAAAAAAATCCTCAAAGGGCCCAATTCTACAATTGTTTAGCAACAAAACGACTTATTTTTTCAAGAAGGTGAACCTTTAACATAACTTCAGTATCTAACACTCCTCATCTCAACTTGTGAGAGTAGGTCCCCATAGCTGTTGATGCCACCATCTGATAAAGCTAAACGGCCAGTCTTCAAAGCTTCCAGTCCCAGAGCTGGTCCCTATGGGATTCAGATCAAACCTGTTAATAAGGATACCCAGAGGCAGCCAAAGTACCCGTGCTACCTTCCACTGTCTATGACTTCTGTAATCCTGCATTACAGAAAAACAGAGAACACAAGCCAGACTTCATTCGCAGGACATTTCCTCAGTGAACACCTCTAGCACAGTTTCTAAATCTAAATATATATGTATCCTCTAAACATACAAAGTATTCACACAAGTGCCATTTAGATGTTTCTTGGATGTTTAACTCCCACATCACTTTATTCTAAAAGTAATTTCGTAGTAGTGGTGTGCCCTCACTCTACAGGACAGTGAAACCGAAACCACCATGGAGCATTAACGCCATCCTGACCTCCTGTCCCCACATCTCACTGAACAGATCACAGAATCATAGAATGCCCCGAATCAGAAGGGACTCACAAGGACCATTGAGTCCAACTCCGATTTTTCAGCCAAAAAATTATACCAATCTTCGTTATTTTAGAAATAATCACACGCATGTAATTCACATTTTCCCCTTTGAACAGCAGTGCTACATCTTTAGTTTAATACACAAAACCAAAGATAAGAAATAACCAAAGCCATCTGATCTGTGGCATTTCTACTTCAATACTTGTCTCACTTCACTAGCTCAAAAGTCTCACTCTAGCAAAGTTGTTTGCAATATCTGTTACTCTCTCCCATTTTAAAAATAAGACTTTGGAAATTAGATTTCCTTCTAAATAGAATCTAATTCAGAGCAAGAATAGCACATTTCTCCTGAAAACCTTTGGGAGCTGTCAGGAAACATGTATTTGAGTTAAAGGAGTTACGCCTGTGTCTGTGCTTACCTCCAGTGCCGAAACTGCAAATGAAGATTTGTATATCCACCTCCATACAGCAAAGTTTGCTGGTCAGACTATGACCTTCTCTAACATCAAAGGTTTTCCAGTTTCTGGAAAGCTCTCATGCCAAAACACATCATCTACTATGCAGCCTCCCAGACTGTGTAATGCCTGTGGCACACTAAGTGTACCAGTGTCTTCAGAAAAACAGAAATTACATAGGACAATAAATTTAACGCAACTGTAAAAATCTTCACATGCATTCTAGGATATATTTCTCAGCAGATACCATCCCCTGCAGCTTCACCTACAGTAAAGGGCTGTCTGGTTAACTACTGGCAAAAGAAATACCTAGACATATCATTTTGTGGAAACAGACCTCCTTTTGTCACGAGCTCATGCTAGTTTGTTGTACAAAATAAGCTGTTCTGTCAAGAGATTCTAATGGTGCAACAGCTTCTGTTACAAGTTCTTGTGACCCTGCAGCATATTGGCTAAAAACCAACACTCCATATTTAACTGCTTTTTGTATACTTACAGAGTAGCAGAATTGGGATTTTAACCTGATAAAGCGATAATCTGGGAAACTTTCGCTCCTAACACCAAACAAGTTTAAGCCATATTCCAAAACGATATGATTATTAAATCATGCTCTTCCAACATCACAAAGATGCAAAAATGACTAATGAATTTGGGTACATTTTAATACAGGAAGTATCAAAAGCCCAGAACATAAACTACTGAACGTGGTGCATTTTCTGGCACATAAGAAACTGAAGCAAAACCAAACTATTTAGAATTTAATTAGTACTATTTATTGCATGACAGTGCTACATGGTTTTCCTTATAAATAGCACAATGCCCACCTGTTGGAGCAAAACTCCTGAGATCGTAGCCAGATTCTCACTATGAAGAGCTTTACACACATCATGCTACACTCCAGACATGAGATGTTTCCTATTTTGTGTGGAAAATCTATGTGTTTCTTCCCTGTTCATTTCCCAAGGCTCTGTCAGATGATCAGTTGCTCTGAGCTGACTAAATAGAGCCTAACCAGTCTTAATGAAAACTAGCTCTGGTTTAACAGCTTATAAACCACGACATAAGAAGCAGCCTAACAAAAGTGCAATATGGGGAAAAGCGAGGAAAATAAAGCAAAGTCAAGAAAAATCATGCTGCTAATAAGCAACAACACAAAACTAAACACTTAATGAAGGAGTTTTGCGGAGAAATCTTTTTTTTTTTTCCTCTGTAGTTTCCAGAAAAGAAGCTGGTCAACCCTAAACTAGTAAGATTTTACCAAAAAAAAGAGTGCTTCCTCCACCGAAAATGCAGGGGCAACAAAAACACTTGTTCAAAGCTTGCTGCAAAGCTTTTCTTAGCGAATCTCAGTGAACAGATCAGAGAGGAAAGTGATTTAAATTATTTGCCTATTACACCATACAACGAGTTTTGTTAAAGAAAAAAAAAATCCTGACAAATGATCTGAATGTGCAAAGCAGCAAGTCCTCGAACTTCAAATGTAATTCGATGAAAATCAAGCACCAGCCTTCTCCTACAAAGTGACTGGAAGAAATTTACACAAGACAGCACAGGTTTACACAGTTGGGTACTTAGGCTGGTGTCTCAGAGATCAAACAGGATAAGTCTTGTACTCCTGGATAACACAGAAAACAGTTGGAATACCTAGTTTTGCAGAATGCGTCCAGGATTTATCTTTATGCCAAAAAACTGAAAGTAAAATAGTTGGCTTCGTAACAAAGCGTGAGGACTGAAACGACAGCATAAAGTCCAAAACGAATCACAGACATAAAATTTTGAAATTGTGTTGCTTTCCTTCTATTCCTTGCTCTTTCCTCTAAATCTCAAAAGTGATTTTTTTATGTGAAAGGCCATCAACATACCAGCCATCTCTAGATGACTTTTGTCTGCTGCTAAATGAGACTAAACTTCATTTTTCCCAGCAGGAACAGGAGAAAGAAGCATAACAAAAACCATGAAGCTGTTCCTTCCATGCTAAAATATTTGATGACATGCAAAATTCTAGTAATTTTGGTTAAAAAAGTGTCACTACTAAATTATCTATTTTTTTTTAAAACAACTAAAATTCAAGATACATGGGTCTAGCTCCCCCAATTCCATACCGTCTATTCCACATTTCGCACTTAAACTAGGTGAACTCATTAAAGGAGCACTGACAGCCACTTTCATACCTTTTTTTTGGCCAACACAGGGTCAGATTTTGAGATGAACTGTTAGCATCAGAGCTCAAAGAAAAGAAAAAAAGTCACCTCTCTCCTCCATCAAAACACAAGTATCTTCAAAAAATGTTTCAACTGATACTCATGTACTGTACATGTGCAGCTCTCCCGCGAAGGGAGGCAGTCAAGTAAAGGAACAGCTAAAATCCACCATGCTATTAATAGAAATGTTGGAAATGCCTGCCTCATTTAGCTTTTACTTCTTCAATTTAGACTAACATCTCCCATGAGATATTCAGAGCTCCCTGAGCAAACAAAACTCATCCTGGCTCATCCCAAGTGTAACTTCAATGCACATTTGAACAGCACCCTTTGACAAGGGCACAAGTGCTAAAGGATCAAAAACATCCTTTACAGCCCATGTCAAAGCTGCTCAGCGTAAAAGTTTTAAAATATACTGTCATACAGGTTATGGTGAAGCAGGAATGGCCTTCACTGAATACAGGGAGTGAAAATGAAGCTGTATTTTCCAGCATTATACATGAAGCTTTACTGATTTTTGGTAGACCATAGAATCATATTGGTTGGAAGAGACCCTCTGGATCATCGAGTCCAACCATAGCCTAACTCTGGCACTAAACCATGTCCCTAAAAACCTCATCTAAACACCTTTTAAACCCCTCTAGGGATGGTGACTTCACCACTTCCCCGGGCAGCCTGTTCCAATGTCTGACAACCCTTTCTGGGAAGACTTTTTTCCTAATATCCAAGATAAAGCAGAAAACATTACAAAGCAGAACGCGCTCACAACAATGCTGTTTTGAGTTTCGTAACTCCAGATCAGCTCTTCCCTTCATCCCCCAATTGTAGAGATAGTTTGAGAGCATTTTGTTAGTGACTGTGTGGTTATCAAGCTTCACAAAATTTTAGAGTAAACACGGGAGCTTCAAACCCTTACACAGAAAAAACTCCTCCATAACCCACAGCTTTCAGACGGGAATTTCTCTATTTACCGTGCACAAGGGTATGTCCCAATCACAAAGAGCCTCTAAGATAAACTAAAGCCAAGAGCAGAAGTAAATAACATCTGCCTTTTAGTCCTCAGTAAAAGGAAAGATGACTTCAGCCAGATTCTATCTTTAAAATGATTTTTTTTTCCTTAAAGGAAAGCTCTAACAATGCAAAATATAGTTATTCCGTTCGCTTCAAAGTAAGATTCGTTCACTAGTTAAAACCTCAGAGAGCTAAAGAGAATATGGAGCTACAGTAAAACTAGGTGTTCTAACATCTTGTGTCAGCCCTGCTACATACCAAGAGGCTGAGCACATTCCTGTCTACAAAGGCTCCTCATTAACAGTTTAAAACAGGGACAAAAGTATTTCCTCTAATGCACTTTATTTTACTTACAGATAATTAAATCTGAAGAAATTATCTTCAGAAAGTAGCTGTGTGCAAATAAACCAAACAAAAAGCCCCAACAAAACAGAAAATCAACCTCTCAAAACGTAACAGCTTCAAATTCATAACAATGCAACTCCAAACATCAGAGGTTGAACTGTGCTGTTCCCTGGTATTTGAGAAACAACACGAAAGAGTCTCTGGTTTTCCAACCACTTACATGCCAAATTCAGCACTGAAACAAATTTCACAGATTCCATATTTTTAATGCAAAGTAGTTTGCCAGGAAATGTACCTAATTTATGTTTTAGAATTACATTTGATAGGCATAATGATGCAACTGTTGTGGGCAAATCGTTCTAACTGAACCAATCTGGAAGAAAGTTTGAGCCAGCTCTCTGTTAACTATCAAGAACCTAAAAGTTTGTATCCAGACCATCACTTCTGCCCCCCCAAAGCACAATGTAGTGTGCTAGCCCCTGTGTTTCAAAGAGTTCACAGCTAGGAGTTGTGCATCTTGAGCACTTCCATCAGACAGCTAATCAAATGCAGCAATTTACTATGCATTTAATGTCCTTATTATAAATAACTACAGCCCAGGAATGCACAAGTGCTCATGTTTGGTTTTGACTCTTCTTTCACTCCTACAATTAAAATCCACTTCGTTTATATTTTTGATACTCTTAATTTTATTCTGCAGCGCTATACTGTGACACTCATGACTGAAACGCAAGTGCTCTGAGGAGAAATAACTCTTACTGAGTTTAAGATAGGTTATTAATATATTACAGAAAAAAATATGAAAAGGGTAGTAAGTCCAAATTCAGTAATTTGAATAAAAACCAGTTAATTACAGCATGTCTGTATCAACGAAAGCAAAGCGACATGGACTGTCACCATGAGAATTAATTTAAGATTAAAAGCTACCCAAGGATTACAGTGTGTTTCTAAATAGTAAACGAAGTTGGTTTGTCAAGAAGAAAAAAAGAACACAAGGATATTGTTCAGAAAGGCATTTTTTCTTGTTTAACTGCAGCTTTGATTTGAACAGTACTAGTTATAGCTCACGATGAATAAAAAGTAATTGCAAATAACACACCTGAATTCCATCCCTAAAACTTACAGACTGATATAATCAGTTATGTAAATATGAAACTTAAGAATATGGACCTGTAGTAAGACTGGTTTCTGGTAAATAGAAAAAGGGAGAGACAATTAAATCCAATCAAATTACACCACCATTCTCAGTATGGTGCCTTAACAGTTTAAGCAACTGTTAACATTTCACATTAAACAATTATGTCAGATCAAGAATACACAGTGTTGTGGATCAGAAAAACTCACGAAGTTTGAAATATATTGCAACAATGGCTGCAACTATTATGGCAATATGGGGCGGGGGGGCAGGGATAAATGAAATTCAAATGTGACCCACTTTGCAATTAAATATCCACCCATTTGTCAGCAAGAGCAGAGGTATCAGCCAAACAAACCAAGTGCAACTGCAAACAAATGCAGGTAAAACGCTGTGACTTCCGAACATATGGGGAGAAGGGGAGAAAAGAGGGACACAGCACTACACAACAAAACTAAACCCACAACAAAAAGCAGGATCTGAAAATCAAGAGAGGTACAGGAACGCTGCCATATCGCATTACAGCTCATTATCCACCCCAGAAGAATCCAAACATTGCCAACAGCAAAGCGAGTTACAAGCGGCCCTTAAGAATGCCAAAGAACATGAAGACACCTACTTCTACCTTTTAATAGCCAAGACACTCAACCTTTTGATTTGGCAGATAAAGCAACAAATCAGAGACAGAATTGCTCCAAGCGTATTTACTGCCAGATTAAAGGCATCAAAAAACCCCCTATCAAATACATTTAAAATATGTTTACTTCTGGTTTTGAGTTTAGTTTAAAACTTGGAGTATTTTCCATCCTGGGTCTTCAAATCCAGTTTACTATTGTAACTTTAGGAACTTATGCTACGCAGCAAAACACCAGTGGGATGGTTTTGTTAGGGCTTTGGGGCGGTGTGGGAGAGAGAAGGTGCATTTTGTGGAGGAATTATATAAATTTCATTGTCACCTTCTTCAACAGGATTTATAAAAAGTTCTTTCAAGCTATTAATGTGGAAAAAATTTAATTATTTGACTATGAAACTGTTATTAAGGATCCCTAATTTAAATTGTATTAAATTAACTATTAAAAACTGGCAAACATTACAAACAATAGAGACACTTAATTGATGTCATAGCACAGGGTTGGCAACAGCAATAGCTGAGCTACGTGCTACTGCAAGTACTGTATTTAGAGTAAATATGTGAAACACCAGAACGTAGTTTCAACCAATGCAAACTTACCGCTTCCTACATAAGCAAAAGAATCGCTGCTGCTAGAAAGGCAGCGTGGCTGGAGCGTACGGATGTTGTGGCTGAAGGACTGCTTGCTTGGGAGGAAGCAATAAAGAACATTAAGTGAAGATTTCAAAACTGTCTTTTCAAGAGAAGACATGGAAAGAGGAAAAAAAGGAGGTGTTGACGTGGTAAGCTGGTCCTCAGTCAATGAACACGGGTCTGAAGGAAATTATACAGGAGAGCTCAGAATGAGTATAAAACCCACTTTTTCTATTTTTTATTTTAAAGACCATGTATATGTCATGGCATGAATTAAAATAAAACCACAAGATTTCCCCGTTATGTCACCCGCATTCACTCCAGTAAATTTTCTTATGCTTCATGCTAGGAATTGACACTCCCAAGTCAAATTTTGGTGTAGATCTTGCTATTTTACACCTTTGGTTTTGAGGTAAAACTTATAAAAGCCTAATTTCCTTACGTTTGCTATTGCAAATGATCCAGATAAACACTACTTTAATAAAGCTCCTTTAGTCACAATCAGAAAATCCAGCGTATTTGTTAAGTCTTTATGAAACGCTTAACTTCATTAGGTTATTTTGCCACAGTTAGATACAGTTTAGCTCCCTAATTTCTCAAATCTCAACAGCCGATTTGACACATTACTCATAACTTGGATTTGCTATTAGTAGACTTGAGAGTTTGACAAGTTAGCACTGAACTTACTAACATAATTTTGAGGTTTAGAAACTACCAGCTAACTGATAAAGCTCTGATGTGTATCTAGGGATGAAATGAAGTGCATCAGCATTTCTGTTTCCTTTGAGTTTAAAAGGATACATCATTAATAAAAGTTCATACCCTGCTTGCTAACAATCACACTTCACAAACGAGAAGACTGCTAAAAGAGCAAGAAAAATTCCAAACCCAACGATTTTATATCAGTTTCTTTCCTTTCCACTTGTTTGCAGCTTTTTGGCCAGTTATTTCTTGCTTACTTCTAATCTGGTGCAGACCTCATCAGTAATAAAATCTCTCTCCTCTACCTAATATTTTGCAAGGTAACATTCAGCTCCAAATTACAACTATTCCTAGCATTAAGACCTCAACAGGTAGGAAATCTAAATGGTTAAACTCACACATTGATGAAAAACAAACAAACAAACAAAAAAACAACCCAACCAACACCACAAACACAACAGTTCTTCAACACAAGGCAAAGTTTTTATTGCTGCAGCGGAAGAGTTTGCTAAGAGAGTTAGAAGAACACACACACGAGATTATTGCTTTAAACTTGTATTATGAATTATTTGGAAATGTTTAATAACTGTCCCACTACAGGACTTGGAAGATTTCATGAACGAATCATTTACAATACTTACCTGATTTCTTCTAACATGCTTGAGGAGCAGCTTCTGCATGTTTTACAGAAAGTAAGAGTGCGCATACACCTGAGCAGCAGTAGACCAGTGGGCTCTTTTTAAAGAGGTAACTGATGTTCGATAATTAATGAGTGCAAAGATTTTAAACACACTGAGAAACTTAAATTTAAGAAGGCTGTTAAAAAAAATTAAGCTTTCAAATACCAAATGCATCTCTGCTTCAAAAAATATGTTGCATTTTCCAGAGGGCAAGATACCAGTAACATCTGACAAGTGAACTTCCCAGCATTCTACCAGCATCACTTGCTACTGCAGTGTACTGACCACGTACTTTAAATAAAGCATCATACCCATTGCAAAATAAGAGAAGCTTTGACTTCCATGCTCAGTAAGTCATCTCTCTTGTACTATTACACAAACTAGTGTTACTTTGTGAGCCAAGTCACTAGGAACAACTTAAAAGTTTCACATCTACAGATCAAAAACTGATCTTAAGACTAGGAACCAAAGACTGAAATAGATCATTAGGTCACAGGCTGAACTGCAAAAGAATGCCTCTTCCAAGCATCACTTTTAGAAGATATAAGAGATGACTGCACCATAAAAAAAAAAAAAACCAACAAACTTAAAAATCATAATTAGAGCTACAGCCCAAAGTTCCATGACACCTGAAAAGCCACAGCTGATGGTAAGCAGTGTCAGTGTGAAGATTCACATTAAGCTGATTGCAGGTGTCCTATAGTTTCTCCTCCTTAGTTCCTCCCTCTTACTTCATTCAAAGTAGAATATTGCTGCAGGCTAAGTAAAATAAAACAACAGCTGCAGAACTAAATGGCTATTCTCTCTGCAAATGAGCAGCTGTGGTAGAAAATTGGCCCTCTGGCAGTCTACAGGAGTATGATAGTTCTTGTACTCTACTAAAAGGCAGCAACAAATACTCCAAAGGAATTCTAGCAAAAGGTTAGGAAACGTTGGCTAAGGAAGAAATGACAAAGGAATCATGGAAGAACTCAGAGAGAAAAATGAATACTTCAAAAGAAAGTTGTAATAATGCAATTATCTGTATTTGAAATAATTAACAGTTACATAGAACAGTTCTAAGCAAAAACAACAATGGATTGCGTCCAGAATTTTAACTCAACTATAAAATTGGAAGTAAAGCCATAACAAACTCCAGGTAATCCTGCCAAAACCAGGAAGAAAATATTAATTTGGTAAGTATTACAACACCATAACAGGAACATGGATAATCTGTTTCTAACAGAGAACACAGTAGTATCCACAGACACCAGGAGTTAACTGAAATAAGCCAGTTACGCTTCAGTATGTGAAGGCAGACAAGCACTTAAAACACTGGTTTTCCCAGCTTTACTACAAATCTCTTGTGAGAGACAGGGAAAAGCAATGATCCTTGTCCCTCGGTTCTACAAGAAGCCCTCTGCAAACCATCTCATTTGGAAACGGAAGGTGTCCCCAGCACAGACACAAAGCAAATCTTTAGCTGGACTTTTATTTAAACTAGTAGTAGCCCCTAGACAAAAACAAATGAACTGCCACTAGGGACTTGGGAAATAAGTTCCCAACCAAGCTCAATTAAGTTTACTTTCACTTCAATAGCTTCTCTCACAAACATCTACACAACGCAGAGCAGGATGCTGGCTTAGCGTCTTCTTTAAAAATACAGATTTTTTTTTTTTCACAATAAGAAGTCAAGGAAGTTACACTCTGCCATAACTATACAGAGGTTTCCTGTTGAGAGTGGATAATTACAGCATTGCAACTTCCTTCCAAGCCATCCATCCACATTCTCCTCTAAAGAGAGCTACCCCATTAGCTAACAGAGAGGGTTACTATGCCATACCCATTCAAGAACCCAACCCTAAATGTGTTTCACATCAAAGCTGGTTTAGCTACAACTCCACAACACGCACACATACACAGTTTTACGCGATCGAGGTATCACTCCTACCGCAGTTTCACTGAACTGACCTAGTGAAACTTTCTACTTGGCATTAACTACGTATCTTTCGGTTTTCCTAATATGAATTATCCACCACACCTTGCTCCCATCAGAATAATGTAAAAAAGATTAAAGCCTGGCAACAAGATTTCCAGCACCATTTACATCCAAACAACCTAAAGCACTTGTTCTCAGCATCACTAGACAGCACTGAACACAGCAACCAAAAGCTGAGGGAAAAAGAAAGTGCTGCATAACTCACAGCGTACTAGTTAAAGCCACAAACCAGTTTTGAGCTACCACTGCTCAGAGGAGTGAAAACTAGGACAAAGTCCCAGTGAAAGTAGGTTTTCTGTAAGAGAAATTTCATGAAGTATGCTTGGAGGGTTTCAAGACTATTAAACCTGTCTGATTACTGTAGAACAAGTAATCCATCATTACAAAAGCAGCACCTAGATTACAAAATGAAGAATACTTATCCCAGCTATAAAACTGGACCTCCAAAACAGGAGAAAAAGCATATTCTGAGTGCAACTATATGACCATAAGACGACTGTTGCTCCCTTACCATTGGCCAAGCTCACTTGTAAATTAGAATTCTAATTCTTTCTCCCTCAAATCAAGCAAGTAACTAAGCTTTGTAATGGGAGCAAAAGGAAGTTATTTGGAGTAGGTTATATTTTTATCATTATGGGCTAAGAATGTCTTTTTACATTCCTGGACTATTAAGATAGCAGTCACTGAGGGAAATACAGAAGCGATATGCAAACTCGGGATGGGGAACACTTCAGTTTTGCAACTCCATAGACAGTCAAGAGCATGACAAATAAGGAAAGGAATAAAGTGCACAGGTACCTGTGTTGGACTTCCCTCCATTTGTATGAGTTCACGTGAGGCTGAGCTACTTAAATGTGTTCATGACGGCTCAAACTTAATAAAGACAGAATGTCAGAAAAAGAACAGCCAGAGATTGAGATCTGTACAAGCAATAAAAATACCCATTAACAAGAACATAAGTCATGGTCACAGAAAACACTACAAAACTAAGACTTCATTCCAGGACAGTATTAGAAAACTCAGCTTATCAACTCACCCAGGACACAACCTTTATTAAAGTCAGTTTTAACTGTCATTGTCACAATAAACACTAATTAGAAAAAAATTTAAGCAGCATGCTACCTATGAAGACTGGTATATTAATTGTCATTCACAGTGAGATGCCAGTTGATAGGAGTTACCTAGTAGTTAAAATGTTTGTTGTAAAAGGAAGACATGTGCGAATAATTCAGAAGCGGGGCTTGAGTCACAGCTTGTGCAAAAAGCACTCATTTTTAAACATACAACCATAAATAGTATGAACAAAGAAAATCTTCAAAATACAAAACCGTGTGTCATTTCCTGATGCCAGGAGCAGAGACTCCCAAAAAACTTAAAGGCAGCATACAAAACTTATCTACCTATGGTCTCATTTAATCACTAAAAAAGTGACTAGGAGTAAAACTAATAAACAAGTTTTCTTTGCTATGATAAACAAATTCTCTGAGAAAGAGGCAGGAACTGGGACCTTTGGCAGTCTAGAGTAGAGAAGGAAAATACCGAAAACGGCTTCTCACCCAGCAAATACCAGGTAGCTTTCTAATAAAGTTCAAGCACACTTCTACAGCAATATCTCAGTTCGGATGTCCCCTAGCAATGGCATTCAGAATACCACCCTTGTACACACACCGTCGCGTACACGTCAGTCTGAAGAGCAGTTGTCTGGTCAGTTTGACGTTTTCTATATTGCTTATATCAGGAAATAATTCAGCAGCTAAATGACGTATTACTGAAACTGTACTTTTAGTGCTATTCCAGGCTAAACCTGACAAAGTTTTTCCTTCTGTTGTGTGAAATCCAGTGACACCACAACTTCTTATCTAAGCTATATGACAAGGTGCTTTCTCTACGTGAGACTAAGTTACTTAAAGTCCAAAGATTTCCTCAGCCTCCTGACACGCTGGGCTGACCAAAAATAACGAAGCCACTCAGTTGCTACTCAGAGTTCAGAGGCAAGAGATGAAATGGAAGAGGGAATACCAGGAAGAAACTGAGGCAGCTGTTGTGGGGCTACCCTGAAAAAAATGGATCGCATCCCTCTTAGGTACTCACAGAACAAGAATTTCCTAAACCTTTAAGTCAGACATGTTTTGGTGGAAAAAAGAAATAGCTACAGCACAATTAATCCTAGTACTATCATCTGGTCTTCTCATTTAGATACAGAGCAACTCAGAAGGCACAAATTCAAGACACATGAAGGCCCAACCTTCTCCTCACAGATGTGGGTGGGAGGAAAGGAGAAAGCACGCATACAGAAGGCATGGCCACAGATCCCTCTCCAGTGTCTTCTGTTACATATTGAGTGAAGCGAAGGGGAAGCAGAGGGGAGAGACAGGTCCTCAAAGGGCCCAGAACAAATAGATGCAATATAATCAGGTATTCAAGCCAAGAACATCCTCAGTCCGGTGACGTTACAGCGTAGTGGAAGACACACTAATATGAACTTTGGTGCTCATGGTGCTCACCGTTCCCTTCATAATCACCTGGATGGAACAGAGCTAATAGAAAACCTTTTAAGTCTTCCCATCTTGGATCTAAGCTGAAAAATTGCCAGTTGCTGTACAGTATGTTAAGTTCGAGCACTGAAGGTCTAAAAAAGTCCTCTTAGGCCCATCTTCCCTAGTGAAGGAGACAGACTAGAAAGGATAAGACTAAGAACAACACCTTCACTAAGAGAGATTAGCGCCTCAAGCACTTATTTCATATTTTTCTATATGGAAGAGTAACAAGAACAACAGAAAAGCTTTTTTTTTCCTAGTAGACTATGTGGGAAAGAATTAAACCACCAGCTTGAAATTCCTGCACCTCCTCTACAGAACGGGGAAGCATGGCCCTAGCAAAACACAAATGCGATCAATTAGTAAGGAAATCACAGCCCATTCCTCCGCTTGGCCTCTGTGGTTCCCGATCTCCAAGGAAAGGAGCTCCAGCAGCTCCCACTCCCCAGGGCCCTGTGCATCAGGAAGGGCTAACGAGGCCCCTTCTGAAGAGCAGATCCACCCAGCAGCCTCTCCCGAGCTCCCATCGCCACGTCCCCGATCCTACCAACCCCCCAGCGCTCCCCCGCCTGACCCGGCTCGGCGTTCCCGGCTGGCAAAGGCGGCAGCCCCGCAGCGGGAGCTCCGCTCCACGGGACGGCGGCGGAGCCCGGGGGGAGGCGCGGGGAGAGCCCTCGGTACTCACAGTCCAGGTGCTTCTTCTTGGGCCCCATGACCTCGTGGGTCGTGGCCTTGCAGACGGTTTTGGAGACCGCCGAGCCGGTCACGCTGTGCTGCGCCGCCGTGATGCGGTCCGTGAGGCTTTGGCCGGACATGGCGGGGTTGCTGGCGGCGCTGGGACCGAGAGCGGCTCCGCTCCCTCCTCAGGGGCCGGGACGGGAGGACTAAGCCGGGGGATGGTGCCGCACAGACTCCTCTCACCCCGCCGTGCCGCAGGCGGCCCCCGCTCCGCCCTCAGGGACGGACCTGTCACCCGAGCAGGGACCCCTCCTCCTCCGCCCACCCCCC
>VWYH01011067.1:797719-849301 GCA_013399365.1 Pampusana beccarii
CTGGGCGCCGCAGGAAAATGGCGCCGGCGGAGCTCCTCCTCGGACCTTGCCGGGCCGCCGCGTCACGTGACGCCCGCGGCGCCCCGCCCACGTGACACGCGCCGCCCCCCGCCTCGCCGGCGCGGCCCGAGCGAAGCTCCCTCAGGGCAACGAAGGGGGCGGGGGTCACGTGGGGCGGGCGCGCGGCGACCGTTGGGGCGGGTCCGTCCCCTCAGCGCCTCAGGGCGGGGGGACACAGGGACCCCCCCCAAAGCTGGGCCGTGCTGCCTGGGGGGCGCGTCCCCTCCCCTCGGGCAGGAGCGTTGGTGGGCCCCGGTTTGGTTCGGCGGGGTGGGCTTAGAGCTCTGGGTGAAAAATCTCGGTGGGGGTGTCTCCGCCCTTTTAGGTATTTCTAAGCTTGGAAAGTTGTTTTTTTTTTTTTTTGTGGAAATTCCTTCAAGTGTCACCTCAGTGAAAGTGTAAAGGGAAAAATCTGTTCGCGGGCGATGAGGAGTTGGGAGATGTGTGGCTGCCGCGATCGTGCTTCTCCTCGGAGTTATTTTTGCTGGAAATCTTGCCAAAAATTTCTCGAACGTACATCACGGCAAGCATAAAATATCGGTGGTTTTCAGGTCGTTCCTGATCAGCCTCCCCCTGTTTTGCTGCTCAACTAACGCTGCTTCTCAGGGCTCTTGGACTTGGTGGCTCTGCCCTTGGCTTGTTGGGATTTTGTACAAAGTTACTTCATATTTCTGTTCGTCGAAGTTCTTTAAGTGTCCCTTCTGCAAGCCCGGTACCTATATGACCCAGACACAGTGGGACAGTGAGAAACAGCTTTTGGAGTCGTCACCTCTCACTGTGCATTGCCAAAGTGCGGCCGCAAGCCTCCCAGCTCTGCAACTTTCGTTACTTGTTCCAACGGGGCTCTTCTCCTCCTTCCCGAACACACAGCCAGCGAATAATATGGTGAAACCGCAGGATTCCGGCAGACAAATGTTCTTCCTCTCCCAGAAGTGCCTCCTGATGAGTTGTCTTGGAACTGTCCCTCATCCATGAAGCCACTGAAATATTTATTAGGCAACTTAAACAGAAGCAGTATACAAATGATATTCGGCTCTGTCTGCTTGACGGGATGTATAAGTAGGATTATCTGTTTATAATGCGTGAGGAAAATCAGTGTCAGAGGAAGGACATCTGGTGAAAGCTGAACCCAAATAATGCAATTGCTGCGTGTGTGGAAGGGGCGCTCGCACACGCAGAACTTGCTTCCTTCGCAATGCCAGGCTCTTTGAAGATGCTGTCCTGTTTGTATTTCTTGGCTCTTTCAGAACTGCTTCTGGAGTCCTGGGTATCCATGCTGGAGAAATAAATTACTGGTGTGTACAGTGGCGGATTCTGAGATAAGACAGCTTTAGCATAAAGCTTTGCACATTAAAACACCGAGGCTGCTATAAGCTATTGATACAGCAATGCATATCACTGAGCATACATCATCTTTTTGTATTGTTTCCAAATTATACTGTACATCAGAGATAGAAATAATTTTGACACTGCTGGTTATTTTTTGTGCTAACTTCAGCTAAGACCAGGATTTCAACACCCCATTTCACGTTGCTGTTTGGAGAACTTCCATGGAACTGGCCTAAGTAATTTAGGCTCCATTAGTTCCTCTCTGATTATGCCCGTCGATTTCTCCAGGAACGGTGAAGCTATCCAAACAGAGGAAGCTTGTGACTCTAGGAGTTACTGAGACCACATTTGGACAAAATATCTCATTCCTTAGGGGACAAAAAGTGACCTCGGTCTTAGAGGTCCAAAACCAAAAATAAATTTAGCCTTTTTACAGCTCTTCATACGCACAGGAACCTCACAGTTTTGCCCTACTCAGTTAAAAATTCTGCTTGTTATTTTTGTTCAAAAGCAGAAATGGGAAAGAGAAGTGATGTGAAAACATATTTTTGTAATTGTTTGTTGCTTTTTAATTGCTTGGGAGCCACTTGATACTATTACAGTGAGGAGCTTGAAGCACTGTGACAGATAATATCTGAGCACCTCCCAAAGATTTAGAAATTGAAATCAAAATGTTATCTCTTTTCCTTTCTGACCTGAAGAAAACAAGTTTGATTAGTTTATACCTCATTTGTTTTTTGTTTGTGTGCCTGGGTGTGCTTGAGAATGAAAGGAGAAAGGAGTACGTATCTGAAGAGAAACTAATGCGAAGATAGGAGTCCTATATTTAGTGAAGTGGCAAACCTAAACAACATTCTTTTCTCTTGTGAAAAGTCCTTCCAGAGTCAGGATCCAGCTCCTGTGAAAACGTTCTGTCTTGCGTTCGCAAGCTCCCCAAAGTGTCAGTCTTTCCCTGGCATCCAGCTACCCGGGAAGGACAGATGAGCTGACAGCGCTGTTTCTCCCACTGTGTATTGTATGGTGCTGAAAACCTTGCCTCAGCATGACCTCTGTAATTTATTATGTATATCACTTTCTTGCAACAGTGTCATTTCCCACCGGGTGCTTTGGTGTTTGGGGTGCTGCTGGCATCCCTGCCTTCTTCCACGCTTCATGCTATCGCAAATGGTTAAGGAAGCTGTGAGCTTGGGAGCACTATTACTCGGACATAGCTTAAAATTTAAAACAGGTGTTTGGGCTGGATTTCAGGTCTATTAGAAATCAGCCCTTCTGGAGCACAAAACTGGCGAGGCACAAAGCTGAGCACAGGCCAATAAACTGTAGCAGGCACATTACCAAGGATTTGAGGGCATATCTGGAAACTGCAACAAAAACCCCAGCAACCATGAGCTGGGAAGTGAAGGGAGCTGATGAAGAAAAGTTGCAGAGAAGCAAAAAAATTGCATTAGGGCTGGTTCAGTGGAACAGAGATGGAGCTGCTGAAGGGAATGGTAAGAAGGACAGTGATGGGCAAGGAGGCAAAGGGAAGGAAAGCCAGAGGTGGTGAAGCTGCCTGAATACGGTTGGGAAACGCTCTTTCAGTGTTGTATAAATGATTTAGAAACATGCTACAAAACATGTTTTCCATGACCCATTTCAAGGATCACCATAGTTTCATTTGCTGTTAAGGCTTGCAGCATTTTCCCCAACCTTAATTCCCCTGTTCTTAAAGGTGAATTTGGTGTCAGCCCCAGGAATTTAGCATCTGTTTGAGTTAGAAGATAGAGAAAATAATACACTGCAGGAGACAGAAAACACCAGTCTTTTGGCTTCCCGATGCTCTGACATGTGCCCATGTCCATGAAATCTTAGGACTACCTGGTTCATTTCTCCTGCACCTCTGGCAATGTAGAACCCCAACTGCACAGCTACATTCAGGCCACTCACTGACTGTATACAGCAATCTAAGGTTGTTGATACACTTCTGAGTAGCCCAATTTTGCCCAGCCTGGTAGAACTCTGCCCATTTGACTCCAGTATAATAATTTCAAAACCACTTTCAAAGAGTTTGGCAAAGATTTACTCAATGTTGCTTTTCTATGAAAAGCATTTAGATTCACACTCCATCTTTACGATAATAAGAATTCAATGTAATTTATGTCACCAGAACAACTTCATGAAATAATTTTATGGACAATAATTCATTTGTTCTGGTAGCACCTCTAAGAAGATAAACAGAAAGAAACTGGGACATAAAGTGACACTTGTTAGTGGCACAGTGAAATGAAGTGGCCCAGGCACATGGTTCTCATTGCCCACTGTTGCCAACATGGCCAGGCAGCCAGCAGAGGTGCAAAGGGTCAGATTATGTGTGGGGTAGGAGGGGGCATGACCGTCTGGAATATGGCGAGATAGCCACAGCACACAATGGAGCTGTGCTGTTTTGTTAATTGATGTCTCATTCTACTACAGATGTGCTTGTTCACACCTCCAACATTCCCTTTGCCCACACGTAACGTGGTGGTCCACCAGCTTTTGGTTTTGCTTGTCTTGTATCCAGTTCATATGAAATTGTGTTGCTGATCTCTGACTTTAAGTGCTTGGCTCCTTCCTTTACTAATGATCGTTATTCCTTGCTCAGTTCATTCCTGCTTCAAATACATCACCCTCTTCCACCTAAATACCAACCTTGAGCCCACCCAGAAGGTTCCTGCTGAAATCACCTATCGCCCTGCAGCCCTCTTACAGCACGCACAGCACCTGCTTTTCTTCTAGCTTAGGAATGTCAGACTCACTTTCACCAGGGGCCACATCAGCCTCGCGGTTGCCTTCAAAGGGCCGAGTGTAATTTTAGGACTGTAGAACTGTCGGAGTAGTTACATTTATACGGCCCTAAAATTACATTTGGCCCTTTGAAGGCAACGGCGAGGCTGATGTGGCCCCCGGTGAAAATGAGCCGGACACCCCTGCTCTTGCTCCTCACTGTTCTCACACCCAATCCAAACCTTGCAGACGACGCCAAATTCCTCAGGTCCATTTTGAATCAGATATCTCTTCTTTAATTCTCTTCCCACTTTCTGGAAATGGTGCCAGCTTTGATGTTTCTTTTGTTCCTCTCACATTTCCTCTTTTCTGCTTCTCTGTGTAAGATCAATATGCACCAGCCTTCCTCATATGTAGTATTGTGAGCTCTGCAGCTTGTGTCGCCTTCTCATGCAGCTCCAGTTGAGTAGTAGTTGATGTCCCTTGCTGTTCTGTTCCCCAAAAGGAAGCTGATTTTGTCAAGGAAGAAAGTAGCTGTCTGAGAGCTAACATAATTGTGACATGAGAAAAGCAGGCAGGAAGGGAGACAACTGAGTCAGTACCATTTCACAGGAGGGGAGCAATCAGAACTAATTTCACTGCAGTACCTTAGGAGCAGGATATCTGGTTAGGAGCTCCCGTGCCATATGAGAAGATCTAAGTGAAGGTGGAAAACAAACATGACGTTTCTGAGTTCTCTTCTGGATTATAACACCTTCCTCTCCTCGCCCTGACATGAAACTCGCACATTGCAAAATCGATCGTGTCATTAATGCTATAAGCAAATGCCTTCAAAACCGGGATTGCTACCTGGCAGACAAATGTGTGTAACAAATGCCTTTTCAAGTGTGAGATAGAAAGGAAACAAGCTCCCCTACATTTTGTTCGCACTTTGCAGTGGACGTGTCAAACGCTGACACCTCTGAAGAGCGAGGGGTTCGCTGTCCCCTGTGCCAGCCGTGCATTGCCCAGCACTCCTAATGTGCTCCTGCTGCTCTTTTCTCAAGGACTGTTTTGTTTTTTACACATCCTTTCTCAGCAATGGGCACTCACAGCAGCTCTGTCAGATGCTCCAAGGAGAAAAAACTTGCAACACAGCCTTAGCAGCGTAAGAAGTGCACCGATATACTTCCCCAACATTTCTGGAGACCATCTTTCAGACAGAAAAAAACAAGTGGCCCCGTCCCAGCTAGTGACACTGTCTCCATCCCTTCCCCCTAGTTTCATCTGGAAATCCAAGGGCCTCGCTGCCAAATACATCTCCCCATCATTCCAAGCTGGCAGTGTTCGTGAGACTTGGCAGGAGACAGCATTTGATAAGAATCCTTCCCTGAGCACTTCAGAGAGGACACTGTCATTCATTTCCACTCCCCTGCCAGTTCACAAGCACCGAGCCAGCGGGGTGAGCACAGGAGGAACTGCGTTCCTTTCGGGCTCCTATAACTCAGAGGCAGCTCCTATCATTTTCTTCCGTCACCTTTGAGCCATGAGGAAGCATAACACGCTTCAGCCCCAAAGGAATATTTTTAAGGAAAGTTAAAAGAAGTTAAAATGAAGGGTATGAATGGAACAGCCACTTCAGCCTGCTGCCAAGCTATAATTGGTACTTACGCTCACACTCTTGCACACACATACGTGCAGCAGAGCTTAATAGATTCCCTCATTAATGTTGAGGCTCATGTGCTCATGCTCGACGTCTGGGAAAGCTTTACACCCACATGAATTTTGATGTGGAGCTGAAACAAAAATGTTGATGCTGGCAATGCCAACTTAGACAGTAAATAGCTGCGTCCAGTCCTGCCAATACTGACTTGAATGGGGCTTCTCACCCAGAAGAAAACCAATGTGTGAAAAGTATTCTCACAATCGGGTCTGTGCGGCAAAAGTAAATCCTGGTTCCCTTCCTCAAATGAATAAATCCATTTATGCCAATGAGTTGGTTTCAAGCCTCGTCTAGGTAGGTCCCGCTCCTGCTCTTTATGTGAGATCTGAATCTTGCCTGCTGGAGCGAGTCAGGCTATCGGAGTTGGGCTCTGTGCTTCAGGGGTCACTGACCGCATTTACACGTGGGCAGACTTCATGCTGATTCTATCAAACTGCTGCACTGCAAACGACATTAACTAAATGCCTCCCAACATTCTGGTGGTGTATAAGCTATTCTGAATCTTAAAATCAAGAGAGGATTTATCTGAATTCATTCCAGTACACACAAGTACATAAATGAAAGTGCTTTCTATTCAGTGAAATGGAGGAAATGCATAAAAAAATAAATGAACTGGATAGTTAAAATTGCTTTGTTTTTCAGGATCTGAGAAGCAAAGAATTGCAAGTAATATTGGAGTGACTGCTCTCACCTTCTCTGTCACCCTGTGTTTCCTAGTTATATATCCTAGAGCTCAAAAAGCAAGATTTTCTGAGTAGCAGTGGTTCAGGCTTGTCTTGATAATGTGCTTCAGCCACGACCCCTGTCTAGAAGCAATCAGCTTATATGTTGTGCTTGTTTCCTCCGCTGAGGCCGGGACTGATGCAGACCAGATGAGAATGGCAGGGACACAGCGCTTCCTTCACAACCATATGTCAGGCACCCGCCTTTCCACCAGCTCTTCGGCCTCGGGGAGGTCCCGCAGTGGAGGGCCAAATGCAGGAGAATACATCTTCAGGGTTCTGCCTCAGGTCGTGCCTTCTTTCTGGCTCGCTGCTGCTTGCAGATGGAGTTGAGGTACCAGAGAGAGGATGAGGTGATACACTGGGAACAAGGGAATTGCCAGCACTACAGCAGAGGAGTGGGAGAGAGGCTACAATAAGGCTAAAATTCCCTTGGTAGCCTCCTGGTAAATCCATATCGGTTTAAAGCTGCAAGTGAATCTGGCAACAAATTTCTGTGACTTCAGATCAGAAGGCGCCTGCTGTGTTGGAAGTTGTGCCATGTGGACCTTTCCACTGGCAACTGGCTGCAGGCCAACAAATTCACTTCCCATGGGTCACAAAATCACCGGAATTTTTAGCGGTCATTTTGCTCTGAATGCAGGAACAAAGGTTGGTAGATCTGTATCTCATTTCTAATGTGTCCACCTATCCAGTTCTTCTCTTTGGACCACTTCTGTGCGCTTTCACTAATCAGCTAAGCCCTCCCATGCCTTTTCATACAGTGTCCTTTTCATTGGAAAGCCAGACATGTTGGCAGTGCTTGCTACCGGAGGAATAAAGAAGGAATAATGATCCAAAGGGAAGGATTATAGTCTCTCAAATTGCACTGGGATATTCTCAAGTCAAACACTAGCACTGCATGTGTTGGTATTCACTTTTAACATGCTCTAAGAGCCTGTTCATTGCTAAAGACTTTGTGCATTGCAACAGCAGTTGAAACTTAGGAAGAACTGCAAAAGAAGGATGCTGATGAACATTCTCTGCACCTGTGTTTTTTAGCCCTCACGACCCAAAAACCAGTGAACAATCAAGAGCAAAAATGAATAGCATATGCATTGAGCTGAGTCGGATTACATAACCCAGTTGGAGGAAATAGGAGAAGATAAGTAGTTTGTGCAACAGCTTGTTGACCTGAAAGATCAGATGCCTGAAAGAACATTTAACTAGGAACAGCTGTAAAGAAAACAGTAGGGTAGGCAGGTAAAACCACAGATCAAATACTTTGCAAGTCCATATTTCATCACACGCAGTATGCTTTCAGATGCCAAATTCTGTTCCTATTGAATCTATGGCAAAATGCCCACCGACTTCAAACAGAAAAGGGTTTGCCCCTGTAAGCTAAGAATACAGCCAGCAATACCAATGGAGTGTAGAAATAAACCGTGTAGGTGAAGAGGAGGGAGCTGGTACTGCAAATTTAGTGCCTGCCTTATCTTAATGATTTTATTTTCAAGTTAACAAAACCCTTTTACACTTGGGACATTATATCAATCATTTTTTTAGTTCCATAATATTTTAAAGTCTGTTGCCTGGAGTGTGTAATGCTAATAAACGTTATTTAGTAAATATTTTTAAATGGTTAAACAAAGTGTTCAGAAACATTAAAATAATTCTCTTCAAAACAGAACTTCTTGGTATCATGGCAAGTTTTGATCAGTAACAGTCTTTAAACCTTGGTATTGCTATTCTCTTTCTTTTACATTCTCTTCTGTTCCATGCCTTCCTGTTTACTGAAGTTTACCCAAATCTATATTCTTAAGCCTCATCCCAAAAATGGATTTGATAAATCTTTGTAATTGTTTGGCATCTCTTAGAATTATGGCATGTGTCTGAGCATGGGCCTGTGAATGGATGTGAAAACGAATAGCAGAAAACAAACTACGGGACTTTTTGCACAATTAACTAATTTTGCATCAAAACAAGTGAAGATGCCAGCAGTGTATCTGTAGTATTTTAAAATCGGATAAAAATAGGATTGCTGTATTCTTTAATTAGCATAGCTGAAAGTTAGCCAAATCAGCTTTGGACACTGCAGGAGACGTACAGTTTGTCCTGATTTTGTGGGGAATGAAAAAATGTAAGACTTGGCACATGAACAAACTATGCTAACCGAAAATGTTATTAAAACATATTCAACTAAATCAAATATGGTGGTTTACCAGAGGTTAGTCCACATATTTTAACAGAACAGAAGAGCTCAGTTTTAAAGTGGTGGACTAGTGAAAGGAACAAAATCCGGAGGAAGTGATTATCGGTGACATGGAAATTTTGAGGAAAACTACTTACATGTTGAAATCCGTAAGCTCCTTTTGCCAAACCCTGGCATTCTTACTGACATAGAGTAACATCATCCCCTACAAACAGTTTTGTTGATTTGGAAATCCAGCCTTTTATCACCACTGAAATTACGAGGTGTTTCAACTTGAGTGAACATTTTCAAATGTTAAGATGCTAAAAGCCACCACAGTTTAATTTCTACCTGCCCGGTTGCATAAGATGGGCTTCTGTGAGGTTAGAGGTATAATACTAATATGATATAAATTGTTTATTAAACAGGAACAAACATCAACTGAGTAAACATCTTATTCGTGCTTACAATATCGAGCCTAGATGTAATCCCTGCCTATGCCTGATGGAACTGCAGTGGCTTACTAAGCAGATACTTCCTTGTGCAAATTGAAGGGCAGAATTCTGTCGTTCTCAAACGCACGCCCTCAAGCAAAGATGCTCAAGACTCATGGAAAACTCGTGAAAAGCCCAATAGGAAAGCCTCTAATGAAATCAGATGCAGGCTTCAAACCAGTCCTGTTACAAAAAGGTAAAAGTGATTCTTCCTGAAGCAGTGAGGACTGAATCACGAGAAAATCCTTGAGGAGGGGCATTGCTACCCTCCCTGCAAAGCGTTACTGCTTTAAATTGCAGTCGGAATTCCTGCCAGTAAGGTTATGAAGAATAGTCAATAAATTAGTGCATGTGGCAGCTGCCCTCATCGTTCACTTCTCCATAGACAGCCCGACTCATTTGGGGAGCAACACTGTCCCCTATACTAGAGGGCTATGTGCAGATAACTAACAAATATACATTTACTGGCATTTTCTGTCTCTAGAAATGCTTTTTTTTTCCCCCCAGTAACTTAATTATTAATTATTAATTTACTTAATTAACATAATTAAGTAAAATTAATTATGAAGATTGCCTGATTTCCAGATGTGACATTTCACAGCTTTAGAAGACAGAGTCACCTGAAGAACTTTTCAAAATTGCAGCACAGAACATATCTCTCGGTGTTTCTCTAATCCCCATCATTTTGTTTCCCAGAAAGGATGGCTCGTTGATTCATAGGTCTGACTTTCCTCTGCACGGATGGTTTGCCCATTAAAAACCTATCCTTCAGAAACCACAGTAGAGCACGAGCACTCTTAGGCAACAGTTCCCAAATTTGGGTTTCTGACCCTTCCTGAGGTTGTAGCAGTCCGGAGGGAGTTTGCCAAAATTAAATCATTTCGATAGTTCTGGGGCTCTGAGCCAGACTGAAGGGGAACTTGCAATCAGAAGAATTACTCGAAAGCCAACTGGACCACATCTTGCTCTTGTACAAGCTTCCGTCTTTTGAGACTTTGATGATTATACACTTCAGACTATCATATGTATCTGATAGTCACAGCGGGTGAAGATTATTATAGCCCATTCATTTTACAGAGAATAAATGCCAAGACAGGAGGCACAAAGACAAGAAAGGCCTCAAAGACTAGAGGGTGAGGAAAAATCTTGTCTTCCCTCAAGTCAGAGCCACTCGTTCGCTTTGCAGCACACGTCACAGAGCTGTGACCTCTTTAGGTGAGACACATTTGCTGAGCATCCTTCCCCAAAGATCCTCAGATCTCTTTTCTATCCCAACCCCACATCCCATCAATGGGGGGGAGGTAGGATGGCTCAGTCACCCCACAGGCTCCCCATTGCTTCTCCCCAATACGTGCTCTCAAGGAGAGCAGGATGCATCCAGGTTCTTCAGTAAACAAAGGGATGTGTGGGAGCATTTGTCCCCTCTGAGACTTGCTAAACATCTCGTGCGTAGATAGAGCGTAGCTGAAAACAAAGACCTAATTCCAGCGCTCTTGCAAAAACTTCTGGCCAGCACTGTCTCCTAGAAAAACAGACTGGAGGAATGTAAACATGTGTTTGGCCAGTAAAGGAGTCGTTATATAAATGTTAATTATGAAGAGGATTTCCCATGAGTAGAGAGCTTTAGACACGACTTTGATCCCATGCAGGACACACATCTCAGGAGTCACATGCTTTGCCTTAGAACTGTGCTGACACCGCTCCCAGCCCTAAGAAGCTGCAAGGACATTTGCTGTAGCGCAGGAACAGAAGCGGCTTTGATGCTTGAAACTGAAGCTCGCACAGCATCGCGCTGAAGCAACACTCTGTTTAATTAAAACGTTCTCTTGGTCAGAACATGTGAGTGTCTAGCTGTGATCCCTGGGTGGCCCATGCATGACAGGAAAAAGATTTTCTAATGAGCCTCCCAAACTCTCTCTTGTTCACCATAATCTGAAACCAGCCATAAAATCAATGTATCTCATTTGCTCAGCCAGCTATAATCTTCTCCCCAGGTTTAAATGGCTTCCTTTGGTCTCCCCTCACCTCCTACATCTTCCCAGAGCTCTACATTTTTCTTTGCAAGGCCAATACAATTCAGGCTACACCTACGGAGTGCACTGTAGCAGCCTGCTGAGCAGGTAGGTGTAGTAATGAGATGGATTGCTGAGCTAGAATACCTACAGTGTGCGCTGCACCCCAGCTAGTTCGTTCATTGTATGGAGTAAATGTACCCTTAGGTCTTCTCTGTCTCCTTCTGGACATTTCTTCCATCTTGTCCTTGCTTCCTATGCCCTCCTCTTCCTTCTCTCTCCCCCCATACCTTCCTCCCAAAACTGATTTTTGCCCCTTGGTCTTCTTCTGCCCCTAATCCTGATCTATGCTCTGCTGCTCACATCTTTGGACGCACTTTTTAAAAGTAGGTTGCATTGAAAGCTGCTTTTCCCTCAATGAACAGCAAACAAAATAACTAATAAAAGACATACGTGTGGTGTCGCACGGGCTATGGAGTCATTACATTTTTGCTGTTATGGGTATGAGATTCTTCTCCTTGCTTTCAGGTTTTTGAGCTGTTAGGATCTGACTTTCACTCTTTTTTCCTCCACAGCTAGGAAGGATCCAGCTAAACTGACCTTTCTGAGATTCTCGCAAGGGTGACATGACTCCAAGCTCCCACAAAAATCACAAAAACTGGGGACAACCTTAGGCTTTCTTTGCCGTGAATGGTGCCATTTAGTGAAGGGAATGACCAAAGTGAGGCCGGTCCTCAGGCCATGGGGGTGAAGCCACCAGAGGACTAGTTACCTAAGCAGCCTGTTGGCATTGCTGGTGGCTGAAGAAGACAGTGGGACACTCCTCTCCTCCTCCTTCCTCATGGGCTGCCCTTGTGCATGAAGCATTTGTGCTGCCGGGCGACAAATCCGACCAGGGAGCTTCATCTGCCCGAAAAATAACGCTGGCCCTTTTTTGTTGCTGTCTTGGTTTTTCAATCGGATCAGAGTTCCCTGATCCAATTTGTGATGTGGCTCCGAAACGCGTCAGCACGGAGTAAAGGTGATGAGAGGTGGGAACGTGCAGGCAAGAGTGGGAGTTCAGGGATATGAAAATTGTGTTAAGTGGTCTTGGCAGTCCAGTCAGTGAATATCGCAATATGCTTTGGGACCAAAACCTTCCCTCTACCTTGCCTGTTAAACTCTTATTGCATGTGATGCCCTATAAATAATGTCTTTCGAAACTATTGTGAGGCTATTTTAAAACAGAAATACAGTTACTGAATTTCCACTGTGATTTGTCTTCCAGCCCTCGTCCCTTCCCACTCCCCTGCGGCTGATCATCTCATTTATGTGTTTAACAAATGTGAAACACAATACTCCACTGCTTTTCTCCCCGTTTTTTGAAAAAACGGTGAAAATTCAGCCTTTCAGAATGGTTCAGTGAGGCAACAGGACTTCTGCCCAGGAAGAAAGACAGAGATCTTCATTTGAGGCTTTAGAGGTTTTCAGATAGCAAGAAAGATTTGAAGCATTTAAAAACCAGAATTCTTAAATGACCTTTTAATTGAAGGAGTGTTTTATTTGTCAGGGTTTCTGCCTGTATTCAAGAGGCTTTAAAGGAGTTCTGTATTGGCATCGGAGAGAGTTTGTAGTCACAAGGTAAATGTACGCTTTGACTTAGTTAAGATATTAATGTTAAAACCAGCATTTTTATCCCAAACAATAAAATGTGAGTTACAGTTCTGAAGATGACAGAATATGAACCACATTTATTTGCAGTCGAAATCTATCCCTGAAGGGGGAAAAAATGGTTTGTTGAGAATATTGATGCTGAAATAAAGAAACTCAGCAGTGTCAGCGGGCCAGCTTTTCCACAGAGACGATTCAGTGAGTGCCAGCGGTACCCACAGAGCAGGTGAGCAGTTGCGCATCCTTGATCTATGGCTTCTAGCCACGTTAGCTTTTCCTCTAGTGATGTAATAACAAGCTCCAAAAGGGAGTCAAAGCCTCAGCTGTATTTAATATTGACTCACAAGGTTTTGTCATAGGCGAGCATGATTTCCTGATGTCTTTGACACCCAGGAAAGAAGAATGACTGAGAGATCTATGAATCTCAAAGTCCTGTTTTAGACATAACAGAGCGAAGGAGAGAAAATTATGACAACGTAGCATTTACACGGTCAAAGTACTACGGTTGTAATAACAGCCCCAATACCCTTGTAAAGCTAAGGAGTAAACACTATTATCTTCATCCAGAAGCTTGCCAAAGGTGATATGCCCTGGAATTTATTTTAAGTAAGACTGAACTCTTCAGTTCCTCTCTAGAAACTAAAATGGAATTGCAAAGCAAGCTTGTAGAAGAAATAAGAATAGATCCTGGGACTTGCTGGGTTTCAAGCCCATGCCACCTCACAACCATCAAAATTTCCTGTACAGAGGTAGCTGGAAGCTGTATCAGAAGCAGAGATTTATTGTGGTTTTGCTGCAGAGTGGACCAATTGTCTGGAATCTGGCTCCTGTCCTTCATTTGGCATGTCCCTGAAAAGAAGCAATCCTCGTTTCCCCTTCTGATGATAAACTACAAGTTAAAACAGGCAGGGTTTTTTTCTTGAATGCCAACCAGCTATTATTAAACAATTTGTTATCAGATCAAAGCAAACACGACCTTAGCCCTCAGACAGTGCATCACAGCACCGTACCTTTCACATGGAAAGGGGAGGAGAACACATATCCTGCTTTGCTCCCCAGATGTGACTGCAGGTATTTTAAAACATAGATATGGAACTGGCTACGCTTTTTGGCTTTCAGACTGATTAGGTGTCTCGCCTCCTCAGTCTCTTTCTGGGTGCTGTAAATATTGCTGTTCTTGTAGCAGGAAAGCAGCGGAGCCACAGCCTTGCTGGCTAATCGCTCAAAAATGTGAGGACAGAGAGGAGCCGTACCTATTTCTGAAGTCACTTGCTCAGCAAATCAGTACAAACCTATGCAGCCTTTATACCTTAGCAATAGTCCTTGCTGTGCAGAAGCGATTTCACACATGAGGGATCATGTTGTGATAAGCGTCCTTCCCTCAACTTGCCCTTTTCTGTGTGTTTGAGAAGCAGACAGACCAGAGCCCAAACTTGCCACCTGTAGGAAGCCTTTGCCAAGAACAGAGAATATTTCACCAAGCTGTTAGCTTTGCTGCTGACATTTACAATTCTTACATTAATCTTACATTAAAGCCCAGCTTCTGGAATTGAGTGGTTATGTGAGAAATTCAACTTTTGTTTGTTTCTTTGGAAAGCTTCTAGTGTTCAGGTTTGCAAAGAACGGATTTATTAATTCAGGGCTCAGAAGTTAGAAGGAAGGGGAACCCTACTCCACAGTTGGCACCTATAGGAAATGCAGAGATTTTTAAGCAAATTTCATGGTAATGAAATCTGAGTCATGACATTTTAAGATCTGGGCTGCTGATAGCACCTCTTTTAATGTCCTTTGCATAGTCCCACAGACTCATTCACATCTGCTCACAGACCCAGTGCAGAGTTTGCGCTGTGTAATAGCAGCACAACAGGTTTCCTGATACCTGCTTAGGCCTCACAAGTCATGTCAGGTAGGTGCTGCTTGCACCTGCACAACTAGTTATTTTCCTTCTGAGCTAAGGAAGAGCTTTAGGCCAACATGGATGGTACCTCCCACAAGTGGTGGCTTTTCCCCACTTTCCCCAAAACGATGTTTTTATCTTCATTAAGAGTGAGGTCGGTATACGGCACTGCTGTTCGTAAACTGGCTTTTTCTTTAAGGCTTCAGCTCAGCGTCACTCAGGCTCTGAAGGTGATCCCTTTTTCACATGCTGCTCACGCTCCTCATTACAACATTTTGAGCAATTACAGAGCGCTTTACAGGCATTAACTAACTTATCCTCCACAACACCCCTCAGAGGTGTACAAATGTGTTTTATTATCCTTCTTTTACTGATGTGGAAAGCAAGACATGGAGATTAAAGGTGATATTATCTCCTTTGTTTCCATTCTTGGAAAATTTATTAGTTTATTGTCAAATTCTGGCTGAATTAGGGGGAAGAAAGTCAGGATGTGGGGCAGCTCTGGGGCAAACTCTACCATTCCTTGGAGCCTGTTTAAAGCAGCTCTGCCACAACCTTTGGAGGTCAGGTGTCTGTGACACCCTGGGGACGACAAAAAGAGGTAAGAAGGAGTTTTGTGATGATAGAAATTTTCCATCAGTCTCAGTTGAAAGTTGCAGTTTGTCACTGCAGAGGCAGGAGTCACACAGAGTTTATAAGGAGTCTGTATTTTCAGCGAGGTGACCGTAAGAAGTGACGGGGCATCTTGCAGAGTTCATTGAATTGAAGTGGACCTTAAGAGGAGAGGCTGGTAGTAAAGGAGCGGGGAACAAACACCGTGAGCAGCAGGATGGTGGAAGATTTGCTGTGACACCGGTGAGCCCTCCCTGCTCTCACTGCAGCTGAAGCATTCCCGGCTCGGAGAGGGAAAGGCCAATCCATTAGGAAAGAGAAAAACACATCGATTAAATCAAGCAGAATTTGGAATGCAATTGCAAAGGCTGTAACTCCCAGTGAACAAAATATGTAATCTGAGTATGCGGCGGACGAATCAGGGCCTCTAACTTAATAGGAAGACTGTATCCTAGTGGGTGAATGTCATAGTGATAGATAGGTATCTTCCCCTGACCCCTAGGACAAGGCATTCCTCATGGGAGCTGGAGAGAATTCCCTGAGAGAATTATCCAAATGAGGCTCTGAAATAGCTAGTACCAGGCAAAAAATCTGTGTTCTTGCGCTAAAATTTATGCCACAAACTGGTCTTCCTCCATCCAGCTGTCTGTCTCAGTAATGACTCCAGCTTCCAGAGAGGGAAGGAGATGCCTCTATCCATCATCTGTTTAAGATTCAGTTCACCTACCACTGTCATCCCAGAGGAGCAGAGAGAAATATGTGGTTCCTCTGAACTCTAGGACATTCTGTAATTTCGTTTGGAGTTTAGAAAACAAGGTGATAGATGTCTTCTAAATGTCATGGATAAGACAGATAGCTGTTCCTTCCTTAACCCACCATTTTCTTTTAAGGTCTCCCTGTCTGTTTACTGTCTCTTCTTGTTTCTTATACTCATTATGCACTTGAGAGGTAATGCCTGCTGACGTGTACAGCACTGACAGCCCTGTGGCCGGGAGCCCTGACTTCTCGGCCCTACCAAAACTGTACTGGTAGCAGTGCTAAGCTCTGCTGGAGTCACATGCTAAGAGAATCCAGTTGTCACCCTTGTATCTCTGTGCCTTCATTTCCTATACCCAGGGGAATCATTAGCCGAGATGTTCTGTCCTGAGAGTGAGATTTCTCCTTCTCTTCCTGTTTTCTTGCTCACTGATCTTAGTTAGCCTGGTATCCAGTCTTCCTGTTTATATTCTGATCTAAACCCCCTGATCACTAGAGACATCAAATGGAAAATTCCCACTCAATAAGTGAAATTTCTTACAATAAGGGTGGTGAAGCACCGGAGCAGGCTGTCCAGAGAAGCTGTGGATGCCCCATCCCTGGAAGTGTTCAAGGGCAGGTTGGACGGAGCTTTGAGCAACGTGGTCTAGTGGAAGGTGTCCCTGCTCATGGCCACGGGTGGACTAGAGGTTCTTTAAAGGCCCCTTCCAACCCAAACTGTTTTATGATTCTATGACACAAATATGTTCACAGAGCAGCTCAAGATATTTCTTGACTCATGCCTTTTTTGCAAGGTGAGGCCCAGCACACATTTCGATCAAGTTTGCCAGGCTGCGTTCCCTCTTTCTGCTCCCCCAGAATCTCTTCCTGAGGCTGCACTTTCTTCACATTTTTATTTACACTTGTCCCACCTAAGATCCCACCACATTGTGGGACCTCCTCACCCACCTCTTTCTGGCCTTGGCCAAGCAAGCCAGTTGTGTTAACAGGAGAATTAAGCTTGACTGACCTCCAAGTCTGTGAAGCTTGTTTCCATTCATCCTTCTGCTCCTGGACAGAAAAGCAGTTTACCAGGGTGGTGGTGCTTCTGGGAGTCTTTTGCTCTTTGTTTCCCTCCAATTCCTTTTAGATTTTTAAACTTTTTCTGCCACCTCTTCCCTCTTTTTCAGTCACTGTTCCCTGCAGTCATTTGGCTTCTCCTTTTTTCTGCCTTCTCTCTTGCTTCAGCCCTTAAAAATTTCTGAGGGAGGGCTTTGAAGTTGTTTCAGAGTTGGGCTAATCCCTGTCCCTAAAACACAGCAGCAAAAGGGACGGTGGCCAAACCGCTGAAGGAAGAGCCATCTCCTTTTGTTTGTTCCACACCTGGCCTCTCCTGTCTTCACCTGATGGCCCCACGCTCACCATCTCTGGAGATGTTTAAAAAATATATAGATGAGGCTCTTAGGGACATGGTTTAGTGCTAGATTTAGGTTATGGTTGGACTGGATGATCTTAAGGGCCTCTTCCAACCAAAATGATTCTATGATTCTATGCTCTTGCACTGGAAGAGACAGTGGAGAGTGGCCTAAAGAGCTTGTCTGTTCAGTATCACCTCGGAACTGTAGGAAGGCTTTGAGGAGCTCTCAGCCCTTGTGTGATTTAGATTGGATATTCCATGTAGACCATTTCTCTTGCTGAGAGCACAACAATATGAAGTCTTTGTGGGATGCAGGAAAGGAGATAAAGACAACACTCATAAAAGCCAGAGGTGGGGGTGACATGAAGACATTTTCTTTATCTCTGAGCACCATTCTCAGCTTCTTCTTCTCTCCTTCACTCAACTAGTAAGTGATAGAGAAGTGATAGAGAAAGTGAAGAGAGGAAATGGCCTCAAGTTGTGCCAGGGGAGATTCAGATTGGATATTAGGAAAAAAGTCTTCGCTGAAAGGGTTGTGAAGCAGTGGAACAGGCTGCCCAGGGCAGTGGTTGAGTCACCATCCCTGAAGGTGTTTAAAAGACATATGGATAAGTTTCTTAGGGACACAGTTTAGTGCTAGAGTTAGGTTATGGTTGGACTCCATCCTAAGGGTCTCTTCCATCTATTGCACTAGGCATCCCAGTAGATTTGTGGCTGCTGAACATCACTGGAACAGGGCAGCAAACACGCACTGGAGCACCCTTGCAGCTGAGAGAAACAGGGTTTTCTTTTCTAGGTTTACCTTATGGCATTGTTGTATTTGTAGTTCTCCATATGTAATAGCAACATGTTTGTAATGGGTCAGTCTTATGCCATTTAAACAGCTGTTTAAATAAAAGCCCCCAACCTAAAACCCACTTAGTTCTGGCTGCTATTACATTTGATATCCACCCTCAGTCACTGTTGGAAACCTATTGCTTTTACAGTGACTGCTGATGACTGATGAGGTGCCCAAGATGGGCTATTCCCCAGCTCATATAACCCACACACTGCTACTGATCTTGTTAACATCAGATATTGGCGAACGCAGCTGAATACGCTGCCTTGAGATCTCCAAGACGTGGCTTTGAACAGATGCTAATCCTGAGCTACCAAAAAACCCACAGGTACAGGAAAGGCAGATCATGTTCTGCAAATCGTACGCTGGGATCTAGCCAAGTACAAGAGAAACTAAACAAAAGCCACAGCCAGGCCTTTGAAAGTAAAACTCTGTGAAATATTTGCTTCTGTTAAAAATACTCCGACTACTTCTTTGTGTCAATCTTCCTGCAAAATCATTTGCCAAAATGGCCTTTTTTCCCCCTCAACTTTGGACACAAAATGCACGCTCTGGATGGCAGCCAAAATGGTGAGGTAGCTGCTCTTAGGTCCCTTAAAGAGGACATCTGAGCATTATTGGCTGGATTTTGTTGCACAGTGAGAGGAATATATTATAATATATATAATAAGATTTTCCTGCTTCCCTTAATGGTACAGCCTCTTGCAATCTTTCAAGCAAACTGTGTTTTCGTTGCTTTTCTCAGAAGGGGCTGCATTGTGAATCATAGAATAGAATCATTGAATCATTTCAGTTGCAAGAGACCCTCAGGATCATGGAGTCCAACCATAACCTAACCTAACTCTAGCACTAAACCATGTCCCTAAGAACCTTGTCTAAATGCCTTTTAAACCCCTCCAGGGATGGTGACTCCACCACTGCCCTGGGCAGCCTGTTCCAATGCCTGACAACCCTTTCCGTGAACTAAACAGAAAAGTAAGGTCAAGCTGGTTATCTCACACAGCTTGCAACTTTACTAAGAAGATGATTCCCTTGTGCCTAAGATTTCCTGAAGATAGTGATGATTTGAATGCACTGACGTCTTTAATATCCAAGTGGCCTCCTTGAAATATCTCAGAAAGCCTATCCTTGGAAAAAATACGCTCCTCACTTGTGAATTTGAGCCCTTTTCAGTTGTCACAATGTAAATGGGTAGTACCCAAAATCACGGACACTTCTGAAAATCTTGGCAAAGTTAATCTTTGTCCTTATAGTTGCTATGTATATATATATATATATTTCTTTTTTTTTTTTTAAAGACCTTGCAAACTTGTTTGTATTATTAAAATCCACCTGCGTTAATCCTGCGCCTTCCCCAGACCTGTCTGATTTAGACATGAATTTAAACAAGCAATTAAGAGCCCATTTAATATAGAATGTGAGAGTACTTCAGCAGAATTACCAGTGCTGGCTTCAGCCTATTTTCTGAGGTAGACATAAGTAGTATCTTCCCTCTCCCATTAACTTCCTAGCTCTTCAGTAAAACACTATAGAGACTTAGATTCTTGTCTTTGCCAATTTGAACAGGAAACATTTAGTGCTGGTGAGTAATAAGTATTTCCCATATGCAAATTTGCTTATTTGCTGCCCCTAACTTCTCGTTAAGGGAAGGGGTCATTCATTTTGCTTAAAGCTTTCCCTTGGAGCTACCCAAATTAACAAGATGCTAAGTGCTTTACTGAGGAGGGTCTTTAATTTCCTCGGCTGGTACAGCTGGAAAATCCACGTTCATTTATTCCATGCTCAGAAACTGCTGGGACAGAGACATATATTTGCAATGTAAAATATATTGTTATATCTCAGCATGTATCATCATGCTGGGTCAGAGTTAAGAAGGTTAATGAAATGTTTAAAGTGAATAGTCACATAGCATTTTTTCAGTATTGTAATGGATAAACCACAAAGCCAAGAGCATGTTGATGTAGGGTATCTAATCAGTTGTTTTCATCCTATATAATGCACAGAGGCTATTATCGAGATGTTTTTATGTCACTTGGACAATATTATGGTCTTTAGAAATACTCTTTTAAAGGCAAATTCGAAATTTGCTTGTGAGGTTGTATTGCTGGAGGAATGAGTAGTAGAGTTGATGTCTCTCTGAGTTTGCTGTCTTTTATAGTAGAGGCCAGACTGGCTGTAGTTGCTCTTGGTGTTGGGATTTTTAGAGGACACACACCTGTGTCATCTCTGTTGGTCCAAAAACCAATGGAGCTCAAAGGGTCTGAGTCCATTGTATATAATCCAGACAGTATTTCTGGCTAGATTCCCTGATCCAAGATATCCAGACCAAGGCATTACATAATGGCAACTTTTGCCTCCATGTATTTCTCCACAGAACATCTCAAGCAATGGAATTTCTCTAATGTCATCAAAAGAAGTCAAACCCAGACGTGGATTGTTCCTGCTTGAGATGTCAGGAGTGAAACCAGCTTTCTGTAGCTTCTCCTCCTGCAGCAAGAGAAGGATTAAAAACTAAGTTATTTGAACACCATGAAATTAACCCCAAATGGAGCAGTGGTTATGTTCACAAGGACTTTTTGCAAATAAACAAATAAAAATGTCACCACTCTCACGTAACAGGGATTGAAAGGAACGTGCCAAGATCAAATAGCAGCTGTACCCGCTGAAGCTGGAACTGAAACAATCTGATCCACTTCATTTGCTACTTAGCAAACAAGAAGCTTGATTGATAAAAATGTTCTTAAACCTTTCTAGCTCTGTGGTAGATACAAGATCGCTCCTAAGTGGCTTTACAGGAGCAGGCTGTACTGGTGGAGCATGGAAACCGTTTGAATTTTTCTAAGCAGAGGGTTTGGCATCTGCTGAATAGATCATGAAATGATAGAGTGGTTTGGGTTGGAAGAGAACTGAAAGCTCATCCAATGCCACCCCTGCCATGAGCAGGGACATCTTCACCAGCTCAGGTTGCTCAGAGCCCCGTCCAGCCTGGCCTGGGATGTCCCCAGGGATGGGGCATCCACCACCTCTCTGGGAAACCTGGGCCAGGGTTTCACCACCCTCACTGTGAAAACTGTCTAGCCTTAATCTCCTCTACTGTAGTTTAAAACCATCACTCCCTGTCCTATTGCAACAGGCCCTGCTAAAAGGTCTGTCCTCATCTTTCTTATAAGCCAGTTTTAAGTACTGAAAGGCTGCAACCTGTTCCAGTGCCTCACCACCCTCATGGTGCAGAATTTCTTCCTTAGCTCCAATCTAAATCTTCCCTCTTTTAGTTTAAAGCCATGATGCCTTACCCTATCACCACATGCCCCTGTAAAAAGTCCCTCTCCAGCTCTCCTGTAGGTCTCCTTTAGGTACTGGAAAGCTGCTTAAGGTCTCCTCGGAGCCTTCTCTTCTCCAGCTGAACACCCCAGCTCTCTCAGCCTGTCCTCCCAGCAGAGCTGTTCCAGCCTCTGATCATTTCTGGGGCTCCTCTGGTTCTTCTCCAACAGGTCCCTGTCTTTCCTGCACTGAGGGCTCCAGAGCTGGACCAGCACTGCAGATGGGTTTTCACCAGAGCAGAGTACAAACATGAGGACCAGCACTACCAGCCAAACACGTAGTCCGAAAATACCGTAGGAGGCTAAATATCTGTTTTATTTCCATCCTGCATGTCTTCAGTGAGCCTGTCATTAGCATGGATGAGAATGATACAGGGCAAGTCTCTGCCCCCGTTTCTGCTACTGCAAAGCCGAACTAATTCTGACTGTAAGGATGCTTTTCCATGGGTGAGAAGTTTTAGGAGTTTAACTGTTTATTTAGTCCCTTCAGTAGAAGCGCTGATGTCAACAGCAGCCAAGCATGGCCCCAGTTGGCCGATTATTAGATAAAGAAGAGAATATTGCAGTTTCAGGGGAATTTGACACACACAGAACCACTGATCTCAGTGGTGCAGTGTAGAAAGACAAACTGCCCTGGTTTTAGCAATATAAGAATCAGGCATCTGAAACAGAGAAGGTTTCACTCGTGTATTTTTAGAGGAATCACAAACTATTTGTTTGGGAATTGGTTTGATTGCTGTTTATCTTCTAAAAATCTGGAAATCAGCTTTCTCCTGTGTTTCGGCAGAGAATTTTTCAGCAGTTTCAGCTAAATAAATACAAGGCACAGGATCCTGAACAGATATGGTTTTCCTCAGAGTTTGTGCCAGAAATTGGAGTTACTGGGTAGCAACAACAGAAATAAATGAAAATTTTATGCTTTAAACAGTAGACAAAATACTTTGTCCTCTTAAGACTCATTTTTCGGTTACTCTATGTGAGACTTTTGCAAGTTCTCCAATATCTTTCCCATGATAAATGCAAACCAGACAGACACAAACTCTTTTAATACCTTCTGAAGTCGTCATGAAGAAACAAAGAATGACATCTGCCTTAAAAATACCCAGGTGACCTAGATTATCAGCTCAGAAACAAGCTGCTAGGACCAAAAGCTGGGCCAGCAAATTTGAAAATTCCAATAATTCATAATTGCAAATAACCCAGCCACACTAGGCAGAGCACTCAATATTTTTTACCATTATAACTGGACATGCACAACAAGTCAGTGTGTGCCTCAGCAAAACTGGGCGACAGGAATCCACCAGTTTAAAAGGAGGATTGCATTGCGCACGGAAGGGAAAACCCGTTCAAGTAAACAGTTTCATTTATATCTCACAGCAAATTAGATTCTTTCCAAATCTCCTCAAGGGAGTGTGGCATCACGAAGCCTTTCATCGGGGGCCCCAGACTGGGCTCTGCTTCAAACTTCTTCAGAAGAACAGAACAAACATCCTCCTTCCACTGAGTCGGATGTTTTCTGAAGGTGGAACAAGGTATCCACTGTAACTCAAAGGGAGGAAGGATCACATAACACCAGGCGTAAATGTGGAGCTACCAGTTTTCACAGGCTTTTTTATTATTATTATTATTATTTTTTTAAACCAGGAAGCTGCTCCACATCCCTGTTAGAGCTATGAAGTTCTTTGGGTTTCCTCTGCTTTGGATGTACTGACATTCAAATCCCAGGCTCTCAAACACAGTCATTATGTGCCGGGCATCTTAGCAGAGAGAGGGGCTGGTAGAACATTTCACTCTCCTCACAGCCCTATGACAAGTACAGAAATGGTGGACATGGAAAAATATTTATCAGGAAGCATTTGATGTATTTTTAGGTTCTCCTTTAAAGCAATTTAGTGGCTGGAAAGCAAGGAAGAAGAGAGCAAATTATTCGCACGCTGCCAGTAACTTCTCTGTAGACATTGGCTTTGGAACCTGGTTCTCACCTAAACTTTTTGAGAGCTGTCAGCAATTCAGATGAGGGTTGAAGCATCTTTCTATGGTACCATGAAAGCAGTGGTTCTGTCTGGTTTTTTTCTCTTAACTCAATGTCCTGCTCTTAGGCAATAGTGTAAATTTGTTTCTATAAACTTCTTTCAACATTTGATGGCTCTCCAGGATTAAACAGGTTTGTATTCCTGTTGTAGAGTTCTCCAGGATGATGGAACAAACCATGGAAAGGGTCTTAACCCAGCTGCAAACTGCATAAGTTTCAAGAAGGAGCCTCTGTGACATTCAGTCACTTTAGAACAGCTCACATTCCTCTAGACTTTTCTGTCATTGCTTCAATGGTTTTGCATGTTTTGCCTGCATATGCAAAAATTCTTAGATGGAGATGTTGTTTTAAGCATTCTGGAAAATTAGGGTTTTTTCTTCATGCCCAAGAGAGGAAAGGGCCTGATCAGCTCAAGGGATTAGTAAAAAGGGATTTGAAGTTTTTCACCTCCTAGTGACTCACTTCTGAGTTGTAATGGTTTCAAAACTGGCCAGCAGAAAATGTTTCACGCTTCCAGTCCTGTTTCTCTCCATGGGCATGTCTGTCACAAACTCCATGCTGCCCGGCATTTTCTACGCACCTGTGAGCATTTCCAAGAGCTCAAGGACAGAAGAAAGTAATTATATAGCCTTTTGTGATGGATTTATTATATTGGTAATGAAAGCTGTTTTCTCTTTTACACCATCAGGTTGCCCCTCTGATAGACTCACGTTGACAGAATAATGTGTCTGTTTGGATTTGATTAAAAAACAAGAACTGCGTAAACAGCAGCAATGGAAGCTTTAACGTCTCTCCCATCCACATGTTCCAGTCTTTATCTGGAGGAACAACCTTTCAGAAAGAGAAGATAATTTCGTTAATGCACTAGTTGAACATTGGCTTCTCTGTTGAGATGCTCGTGTGTCATGGAATGTTACCTGTCTGCTAGGAATAAGACAGAATTCTCTCTGCAGAAGCTGAAAAAGATAATTCTGTTTTTTAATTAAGTGCCTACTTAGCATGGTGAATTGCATTCCCAGAGGTAAGCACTTATCTCTTAAGCTATGATGAGTATCATAACTTGAAAACGTCTTTCTAGGCCTGGACCATAACCCAGAGGCACTGAAGTCAATCTGAATCCCTCTATTGCCTTTGGTGGGCGTTAGACTTGAACGAAACTGTGAAACTCAGCACTTCGACTTTGGAAAAGTAACCAGGTGGAGCAGTAGATGGGTGAAAGGAAAGATGGGTGGAAAAATAACCAATAAATGAGATTATTGGCAGTTGGTTAAGGGCTTGAATCATTTTTTGAGATGATCGTCAAGGTGCCCACATGTGCACAAGACACAGGCTGTAGCATTAAAATGAAGCTACAAAAAAATCACAAGTGATGTCCTGAACCAAATTAGCACGGTTTCCCAAGCAGTCCCGATCATTAGCTTGAACCGCTGTGCAGAACTGGTACGAAAAGGAGAGAACAGACCGAGAGGCACTGATAAAGAACAGACTCCTGGCTCAGCCAGCTTCAGAAGATAATCACGAGCTTTCTGGAAGCCAATTTAAGTGCCATGCCAGAGCACAGTCTAATTTCTCTGTTAAGCCCTTTGCCAGGAAATAAACTATTTCATTCAAGAGGTTATTGCATTAAGCAGAAATGACTAAGGTTGAGATTCTGACATCCAGCTCAATGCTGAATATCACCTCACTTGACAAGCAGACCTTAAATAACAAGAAAGGCATTCAAAAAGTGAGCTTTTAATTCAGTTCTGTTTTTAGCTGGGCCTCCTGCTTACCTCTAGATATCTTTTTTTTCTTATCAGAATGAGTTAAAGCTTCATGGAGCGTAAGATGGAGAAAAGCTGAGCTGCCTTTATTTACCGTGTAGGATCAAATGGGTGAGAAATAGGATTCCCTTCTCTGCACAGAGCAAAGCCCGAGTGTGGTAGTAAGCAGAATCTAATGAAAAATACAAAATACCAAGTGTATTCACAAATACTCTAATGAGTTTGTTTTATTCTGGCTTCTGCAATCAGAATTATTTGCAAATACTTGGATGGCAACCAGATTTTTTTTTTTTTCCAGAAGAATGCCATTTCATTGTTCTGCTTTCAAAATTTCCGTCATTCAATTAGGGAGCTGAAACAATGTCTTGGACAAAAATGAACATGTTCGCTGCAAAGCAAACAAAAAACAAACACAAACCCAGTGTTTTTTTCCATTAAAATAGCCGTCTTTCTCCAGCTGGCTGTCCAAGTATAAATCCTAATGGAATCGAGGCACAGTGGCTTCTATCCCTGTAAAATCAAAGGAAAATGCAGTTGGGGGAGCAAAGCTGATCTGGCCCAGGTACCTCCAAGTGAAGAACGGAGCCCTTTTGCAGGGAAGACAAAGCCTCAAGCAATCGGCCACAAGATATGAGTAACGGACGGTAAAGTATGCAAACGAATGATTCACAAACAAGGCACAGGCTGAGAATTATTAATTGGTTTACTCACTGGATTCTGACACACACCACGTTTTAAAAGATTTCCTAACCAAAAGAGGTGTTTGTCGCACATTTTACCCAGAACTTTAGTGTGCCTAGAAAGAACTGCATTGCTCTGGATTTTGATTTTTTTTTTTTTTTAATGGAAACTGAATCGAAAAACCTTCCTTTGAATGAAACTTGCGGCCTCGACCACTTTTTTTATCATTACAACTACGGCACTTTTCACAGAAGTAGGGTGTTAACCTCTTGAGAAGTGGCTATGTTCCAACTCAGATGTTTTTCTTTCTCCCTGGATTTTCTCTGTAGTTTCAGTGGGATGACGTGTTCCTCGCTTCCCTTCCTTTGTGTAATCCTGGTGCCACAGAATGGGAAAGGCTCCTGTGTTTCCCACCGCAGAGATTGCCGGTTGCTGAAATGCAACTAGAGAGGGACATCTGCACAAAGAGAACCACGTTCGTACTCTTCAATGCATTTAAGGGAAGCTGCATATCTAACAGACTTTGCCCACGGTTTATTAAACACGTTGGTATCCTCCCCAGATGACAGCAGTGCAGAAATGAAGAGCGGTGTTATCCTGAAGATGGTGAGTTGTCCATTTTTCATCTGGGAAACAAGGGTTCTTTCTGTCACGCCTAGAATAGGGCAGAGAGTACCACGATTAGCTGATGAGCTATTAAACTCCAAATTTTAAAAAAATGAGAGGCAATTCCGCAGTAGAATAATAGACCAAAACTCCAGAGCAACAAACAACTTGTAGATGGTCTGTCTTTACGATACATAAAAGTAACCTCAGAAAATGGAAAAGGAGGCCACTCTGGTGTCCACTCCTCTCTCTTACACTAAACCTGCTTATGTCTAAGTATGAAAACGTTAAACACCTTTCTCTGCCGTGACGTCTTGTCAGTAAGCGGTGCCTTCTGCAAGCAAAGGCGTATTGCTCGCATATCCAGCAGTACTGTTCTAAGGTGGAAGATGACCTCTCTTTCTTATAGGCGAGAATCTGTGGCGCGGGCAAGTTAAAGGCCTTCCCAAAAGGTCTCTGAAAGGTCTGGGCTGGCATTTTTCCACTGTACCACAATCTCCCTCCTAACACAGGGCCTGGAACAAGCTTGGTTGATATTTCAGCAGCCCTCAACTTCGAACTAAAGGAAGAAGAAGCTCTCAAGATACTTTTCA
Source organism: Pampusana beccarii (assembly GCA_013399365.1). Classification (NCBI taxonomy): domain Eukaryota; kingdom Metazoa; phylum Chordata; class Aves; order Columbiformes; family Columbidae; genus Pampusana; species Pampusana beccarii. The sequence continues at coordinate 825,095 of VWYH01011067.1, forward strand.
GAGCCTAAGATTCAATCAAACCAGGGCAAATTCAGTCTTGATATTGCTAATATTTAATAGAAAATCCACCTCATCCCAAGATCTTATTTTTATAACCTTTCGGGATTTCTTTGTATACCGTAAAGAGAGACGCAGCCGTAATTCCTTGAGGATAAGTTCTAAATCCACTTCAAAGACTTACCAGAGCAGTACCCCGGGATCTAAACGCTTCAAACTTCTGAACAGCCCAGAGCTGACATTTGCGGCTTAGGCCCATCTCTGCTCTGAAGGTTAGAAAGCCATTCCCATTCCACCGGTGCGATTTCCATTTTAAAAGCAGCTCCCCTGGCACGCTGCTCTGCCCTCAGCCCATTACGTAAACTATTGACATATGCAGACCAGTTGAGGCCGTTTTCTCCGTTGAATTCAAACCTTGTTTTAAAAGTGCAGTTTTAACATGTTGTTCTTTCTGAAATATTCCACAATATGTGCTTTCACGTTTGGTTGTATAACATTGCATTCTTTTACAATAATAAAGCCGAGTGTATTTTGGAATTGTTCACAGACTGAAGCAGTTTAGCAAATGGGACACATCCAGATGTGAAAACGCTCTGCGGCTTGGCTAGACGCATTGCTAAACTTTTGACTCAGACGCCCAAATGATGCTCAGGATGAATTTAGATTTCCTTTCTGAAAGGGACCTAGCGCTTCCCTAGTATGCACAGAGGGAACCAGGGTTTCCTATTTCTCAAGCCAGGGTTCTGCAGTTTAACACAATTTAGCATAAACTCAACTGAATGTTAATTCATTAAGACCTTAAAACTGTTCGTGAGCTTCATTTAGGTACTTACATAGTCTGCTAATGGCCTTGATACAGGAAAATACATCATTAAATAATAATGTTGTATAGAACTCAGTGTCTCCAAGCTTCAGACTGGGGGCAGAGATGACTGGTAAGAACGTGAGAAGCAAACTCTGCTTGGCAGGTTTTCACGTATGGGCAAATTGCTGCGACTTCCAAATTCATGGGTGGGTAATAAAACATAAGCAACAAGGGAATCTGCTGTTCTAGGAGGAAAAATAAAATAATTTGTAAGTCGACGGGGTTCTTCTCCTTCACTGAGCTCATGAAGGGTTATGATGTAGGCAGGATTAGTGCTATACAGCACCCTTTTGGGTGGAGATGGGCAACTGCCATCTCTAGATACCGTCCATCATCTCCTTGTGCATTGCCATAGGTTGCCACCCCTAGTGGAGCTACGTCACCTGCACGTTCGATTGCTATAGTGCGCCGCTTCACCCTGGCCCTGTGCTGTCACCTGTGCAAATTTAGGCTTATGACCCTAAAGGGTATATCCCACAGGACATATATATATGTATATCGGTCCAGTTTTGTGTCTGCACAAGGAGAAATTTGATGGACTTCAGGATTTTCATTACAGCCTCTGAGTGCCACTCATTGCTCTGGTCATTCGCTGTGTCACCTACATGACACTTGATTTATCTGCAGCCTGGGGAAGTCAGAGGACTAAAAGGTCCAATAGGATCAAATAATCCACTTCAGTTGGTTTATTCCAATCTCAGATTCTGGTCTGAATCAGTCAGGACCTGTACCGTTAACGGCGTTTCCGCTGGTGTGAAACAATGGGTCTGTGTCAATGGCGTGCGCGTCTGGCTTTACATCACATTGAAATCAAAGCAGTCATCATGTCATCAGCCTGCAGAAACACAGTGGTGAGTTCAATAGTTATTTTAAATCTGCCTTTTTTTTTTCCCTGAGCTGACTTAGATGGAAAACTCTGGGCTGCCTGCCTTTGAGTTTGCTGGTTTAGGTTGTTTGTTGTTCTGCTTCCTGGTTATTATTGATATCCCATCATTATCCAAATACTTTCTAACCACAGGAATTAGTGCAGCTACAGGTTTTTTTTTTTTTTATTATTATTTTTTATTTCTCCCCTTTGCTCGTAACTTACAAATCCTTATTTATTTGTAGAGGCCAGAAGTCACAAAGTGTTTTCATCCTTTCCCTGCATATAGGCACAATACAGTGATTTACCATGCAACCGAAGACTTTACATTTATCACCTCACAGCACTGATCGTTTTATTTATCCACATAATTCTTATTTACCCATTTAAATTATTCATGCTGGCACGATTCAGTTTATTGCAGTGGTGAGAACCTAATTCAAATGTTGAGCTTTGGCTTTCCTTATCAAAGTCACTATTTTAAAAACATGCTTATCTCCAAATACCCTTCATTCGCAGCTGTGAGATATCTGGGTGGGAAATGCAAGACAACTTAAAGCGGTATCCCAGATCTGCTTTATTTACAGATGTGCCACGTACACAGAGTGGCCACCTGTCCTTGCCAGCAGAAAAAAGAGACGTATATTAATGTCTGCACTCAGCCTTGCAACGACGAAAGCCTTTTTTTCAAGGAAAAAACTTTGGACATTTCATGCACTTATATGGTATTTTTGTAGCCCTAATACTTGAGAGCCAAAGGAAACGTCCATGTCCAAGAGAGCTTGCTGGATCCACAGGCAGTATTCTTGGAACTGGGCTTAACTGTAATCATCAGGGAAATCACTTTGTTGCTTTCCTTATGCTAGCACAGCCAATGTGCGATGCGGCGCGAGCCTCCATCCAGAGCAGGAGCTTTTCCATTCTTTCTGGAAGCAACAATTCATACATGATAGATGGATGAGAAACACACACACACATCAAAACATACAGACTTTTGCTCCCTTTGCACCTCGTCTCTGGGAAGCCTCACACTCTCATGTATATTAATCTACCAGGTCAGTTCTGGAGATTTCCAGTTCTGCTCCAGATTTGCCTCAAGGGCTGAGAGTCACCTCACCTAGCGTTAGGCATCTCTAGCAGAGATGTCAACAGCTAAACCGGGCATCTGAATTGCCTTTGGTAGTCGGTGCAGAGAAACAGGGATTTTCAGGGACCAAGGTTAGGGACCTTTTTATCTGGAACTGGTCTGTGTTAGATATTTAGCCTGGATGAAATGGATTTGGCCCTAAATTCCACTTAATAAATTTTCACACGCTGTAAAGGGAGCTTGGGCGAGTAGCTCAGATGTATCCATATTTGTTATAGTGATGTCTGACCCCTTCTGTGCAATGTAAAGTCTTACCCTCATTTCATATAATCATAGAATCATTTTGGTTGGAAGAGACCCTCAGGACCACTGAGTCCAACCATAGCCAAACCAAACTCTGGCACTAAACTGTGTCCCTAAGAACCTCGTCTAAGCGCCTTTTAAACCCCTCCAGGGATGGTGACTCCACCACTGCCCTGGGCAGCCTGTTCCAATGCCTGACAACACTTTCCAGGAAGAATTTTTTCCTAATATCCAACCTAAACCTCCCCTGGTGCAACTTGAGGCCATTTCCTCTTGTCCTATCACTTGTTACTTGGGAGAAGAGACCAACCCCCTCCGTGCTCCAACCTCCTTTCAGGAGAGCAAGAAGGTCTCCCCTCACTTCATCCAACCAAAGGAGACATTTTTGTCATTCACCACCAAAACCTGTTTATCATTTTCTCAGTCACCATGGACTGTACCATAATCTTCCTTGTCAGTCAGACCCAAATGCTGGGTATCAGTTTTGACTTTGACCTGTTTCAGATTGATTTAAATACAGTCTTTCTCGACTCTTCAGGTTCCTCTAGGATAAAGCCTTTGCTATGCATCTCACGGGCAAAAATCTGTGCGAGCTTTAGGTCTTTTTCATGAGCAAGCTGGAGAAATTGTCTGCAAACAAACTACTTAAGAGTATGAAACTCATTGATAAGTTTACTCAGAATACACATAACTCTAACTCTGGTGTTATTAATTACAATCCGTACATTAGAAGCATAGCCACATCTATACTATTTTCCTGGCTTCCCCTTCTGTGCTCATTGAACCTTATCTGTACCTCTTCACTTTCCCTGAGGTCCACAGCTTTTCCTTCCTATCTCTTCCTATCATCCATATTGAGAGAGCAGCTCCTGCTTCGCTCTCATATTTGCCACGTTTTCAGAATAAAAAAACTATTCCCATTAAATATCTATCAGCCTCGTTCATTGTTCTCCTTCGGATTCTTCCTTGTAGCTCTCCTTGGCCTTGATGCCTAGAAAATACTTGGCAATACATGCTGTCTTGCTGACTAATGCAATTGTATCGTTTCCCTGCTCTCTAAATAGGTCCGTTGTCTTTTGCCTTGTATTTAGATTGTACAGCTATTTGCCCATCTATATGCAGGGCTCAGCTCGACTTCTCCTGAGCCACCACAGTACGACGAGTGAAAAATAACAATCAGACAACCATATTCGGAAAAATCAGGGGTAAATAACTTTCCAGAAGAAAAACTTCCTGGTGGAGATTTCCACTGTCCTCTTTCATGAGCACTCGCACTGTGCTCCTTTTGTTGCAAATTGTTCGTCCTTCTGGTTTTGATTCTTCTGTGCTCCTAGTTGAAAAACTTCAGCTACGTCCTGAAGCCAACACACTGTTGCAAGCGTGCGCTTTTTTTGGTAAAATTATTTTGTTTGTGTCTGTAAATTATTACGTTTTAGGAAAAAAAAAAAAGATCACTACCTTTTCGAATGTGGCCAAGAGAGGCAGAAAAGTTCCAGGCTGCAGCAGGTTTCTATCATCTGTTGCTCAGACAGAAAGGGTTACACTTTAATGGGGTATTGGTGAGGCAAGGTTTATTGGTGATATTTTTTATTAGTCCAGCTGCTATAGCTTGGAAAATTAGACAACCTTCCAAAATATAAGCCTTTCCTAGTCCCAGATATGTCCAAATTATAATGTATATAAAATGTTCTAACGTATCTCATGCCATAGAAATAAGAAACACATAAAACACACCAGGAAAGGTGTAATACACAGCCAAGCCTTGAGATACCACTACATTTGGTCTAGAAAGAACACAGTCAACGCTACATTAATAATCTAAGGAATATTTTTACTAAAGGGTGCTATTCTATTGAAGTAGATGGAGTTTTTGAAACAGGTTTATAAGGAATTACTTCAGAACAGAGATAAAACCTCCACTGATTTGATGAGGGGCTAACAAGTGCCATCCTAGCCTGGAACACAGAGCAGTTACGGCTGTGATTACGGTCTTATAAGATAAATAACCTACTTTGAAAAGTCCTTCTAGACCTCCTATTCTACCCTCGAACAACCCTCACGTTTGAAACTAGGGAGTCATTTACAGAGATGCAGTTTCTTTGGGTTTCTGTAGTGCCTCATTTCTGGCTTATCTCCAGTGCAATCTAGGTGAGGAGATAATAGGTGGATGAATTAAACTACTACACAGCAGTAATTAATAACGCAAAAATCTTCGAGAGGTGAGAATTACGTGTCCACTGAACTTGTTTTTCCCAAATGTATGAAAACTGAGCACTATCAGGAGGCAAAAAGAGTTGGTCAGGGAACATTGATCTGTGCCTGCTCCAGGGATAAAGCATCTGACAATTCAGATGGTGTCTGAACGGAGCTGCTCAGAAATGGATATCGATGGTTTCAGGGGTTTCACCAGGAACAGAAATCCTTACAAGCTCCATCTCAATGCCATCAGTCGGCATTCCCTCTCCACTCTGCCAGGGTTTTCGTAGGCACCTCAACAGCTTTGCCTTTTCTTGTGCGCCCTGTTCCTCTGAATAACTGTTTTCTGCTCCCTGCTGAACGTCCCTTATGTTTTGGGAAATGCCACTGATCTGGCACGATGCCCAAAAGCTTTTGCAGATGGGCAAAAATGTTTTATTCTGATAAAGAAAGGGCTCCGGATGCAAAAACATCAATTCTCAAGAAAAAGGGAGGAGAATACCTGGTGGAATGGAGATAACCCTCCTTTTCTCAAGGACAAGAGATGTGCTTAATAATTTTTCTAACTCTATTTTGTGGTTGGCAGCAGCAACTTGTGCTCTACCCATTATTTCGTCTGTGGAGGAGGACCTAATCTTCAGCTTGGTGCTTTATCATCCACACACGTAACTCTTAGGAAAGGCAGAGAACTTATCTGATGTCAGTCATCTGACTGGACTGATTGCTGCTGCAAACTCTGTTGATCCTGATGTTCTGGTAACATCCGCAAACGACTTTCTCTATTACACTTCCAGGTACTGTTGCTTCCCTTCTCTTCATCACCGTCTTGATCTGATGCAGTGTCTGTGCAGCACCGTGAAATTAGTCACCTTTAAGTAACACAGCACTGCTCCAAAAAGCAATGATTTTTCAACTTTTACTTGAAAACTTCAGATCTTATTTAACAAGATGCACTCAATGGGGACCTATTCACATCAGGTATGAATGTGGTCTAGGAGGAACTATAGACTGTGATATTAAGCCCCGAGTCAACCTATTATTTTTTTCTTTTTCAACTGTAAGAATAGTAGTCTTGGGTTGTATTGCATCCCTTTACTACACTCTTAGCAAGACTCATAGGTCAGAAATTGCCCCATACGACACCAAATGCCTAAACCAGGGTGTATGAACGGTGCTGCCTCCTGCACTGATTGCACGTGGACCCCAAGGGATTACCTGAGACAAAGTCACCTCTGCTATGGACGCTGGGGCAACGCATCCCATTTAAATTGCCTGAAAATCCTTGAAAATACTGCAGCAACTGTGTTCCAGCACAGAGTATGTGCGCTGACAGTCGCTATGGGACAATTATCTCTTTGTACTGCCAATGAATATAGTTTGTCCCTATAGCTCAAGCAGCCTGAGCAGTCAAGCAGATGGGTCAAAATTCACGCTGGTTGTACATGAGCAATCTTTATTTATTTCTTCACCCCTGAAAACGTAAGGAGTAAGAGTACTAGTTGTTCAACTATAGCATGTATGTTAGGACTACGTCTTTATTTACATAATCACATGCTATTTTGTCTCACAGAACAGGGTACAGAATGATTTCACAAGAGGAAGGAACTAGGACAACCTTCCATCTGGCATCTGCTTCGCTTTCCAACCTATATGCATGATGTTTTGCATAGGATGTATAGGAAATGTCATAGTTAAGTTGCTTGTGAATCCTGTTCATGGCACATTTAGGGAGTGAGGGAAACAGTAAAGGATGAGAAGACAGTGCAGAGAAATAAGGTTATTTCTTAGCATCAGTTTTCTTCACAAAGCAGACAATGGGAGAAAAAAAATGAGGTTATTAGCAAAGACTAAGGAAGGAAGTTAGAGAGTGTAGAATAAATGGTAACATGACTCAAAAACTGTGGATACTCATTGCAGAGCTTTGAGAGAGTTCAGTGAGATGCCAATAAAACCATACACCATGCTTGTGAATGCTCAGCAGTGATTTAGTGCTGAGACAACAGGGCAATTAATGCTTATTTTTTGTCTGGAAACTACAGTATTGGTCTCTGAAAAGGAGCATCAGCAATATGTGATTCATTTAACCTTTCACTGCTTTCTTAAGTGTGAAATAGAGGCGCTGTCAGCCCCATGGTTGCTCTAGTAGAATGTTCTGGCTAGACTTAAGTCAAGCTCATCCAGCTCACAGTCTCCTCCTGAATATTTGTCTGTATCATCCCGATGAGCACAGGGTAGAGCATCTTCTTGTAAGTGCCGGTCCATACTTGCAAATCCATATAGCAGAGATGTTCCTGATCTTATCCGCTGTTGTGTTTCTGGAGAAGATGCCCTGCAGAAAGCAGAAGTAGGAAAATGCATCCCATATGGAAGTCACATTGGCAGACCAGTTACAAGGTTTAAATCTGAAGTGTGATGTTTTATGTCTTTTCCAAAAACCTATTTTGGCCTTGCCATTGGTAAGTCTGGGTAGCCCTGGAATGCATGTATGTGTCTAATTTTTCACGGAATCATCTTTTAGTATTGGCAAAAGTTATATATTGTGGCTATAAGCACTCTATCCAGCAATGTGCAAAGTTAGAAAACATTCTTCACAGAAAGTGTTGTCAGGCATTGGAACAGGCTGCCCGGGGCAGTGGTGGAGTCACCATCCCTGGAGGGGTTTAAAAGGTGTTTAGTTGAGGTTCTTAAAGACATGGTTTAGCTCTAGATATAGGTTATGGTTGGACTCGATGACCCTGAGGGTCTCTTCCAACCAAAATGATTATTTGATTCGATTATGAAAATTAATTTATTTTGCCTAGTTGTGAATGATCCCCAGGGCTACCTCCTCCCAGCTGAGAACTGCCAGTCCCTGTCCTAATCAGTAAGGTAACGCAAATTCTAGATCGTTCCTGTGTAAGAACGAAAGGAAAAGCTCTTCAAAGGGCTAAAAGTCTCTGAAACTTTTCCACTGCGGAGCCCTCCAAGTGCCAACCATATCCAATGGCCTCCTTTACCTGGCAGATAACTTCCCTCTCCTTGTATATGTTCCAGGATAGGTATCTGGCAGGTACATATGGGTCACTGCCCTTGAGTCCTGTAAGTCTACGTTTAACTCTCCACCCTGGGTCTCCTGGGGTTTCTTCTCTCTGCCCCAGCCACGTACCTGCTGCCTTAGGCTCTACAGGCCAACAGCACATCTGCCAGACAGAGTCTATAAACAGATGTTCTCTTCCAGAGCCAGCTGTTGGTGGAAGAACTGACCACTTCCGCCCACGCCATTGAGTCTCCCCACCAAGGCTGCTGGTCTTCCTGCCGTTTTAAAATATCAACTCCATACGTCTCTTCTGGTGAAGCAATGGGAATGCTTCCTAACCCGTTTGGGTGAAAACCAGCCAACTGCTTGGAGAGTTTAGATAATTCGTTTCCACAGTCTAGGTCACTTTGCCAGAGATGGGTTCAGGAGTGTTTACATGAACAAGTCAGCTGACAGATATGAGGGGTCAGGAATCCACGGAAGAGAGGCAGCAAAGAACATTTGGGAGTGATAATTTCTGTCAGTATCACAGCTGGGTCTAGGGGAAGGTATCGGGTCACAGACTGAAACTGCTGACTATTCAGGAAGAACGTGGGCAGCTGATGCACAGTTAGTAGTGAAGCCGTGCTTCGGTGTCTGGGATACCGGTTGAGCTACAATTCAAAATGGAATGATAAACTAGAAAGACGATCGAAATGTGACAGAAACTCACACGTCATGTAAATAGGAAACTTCTATCTCACCCTTCCATTACAGTACTCTGAATCCATCAATAAAGTTGAAGAGAAGAATCAGGTGATAGGGTTGGACTTGAATGAGTCTTTGAATAAGTTCTCTACAAGGAATAACTAAGCTGTCTGAGAGAAGTAAAATACCCTCAGAGGCCAGAGACCGGAGAAAACAGTCCCTACTCCACCCACGTTCATCACGGCCAAGAGTTAACACCGAGTAGGCAGAAGTTCGGAGTAGAAGCCGCAGTGCTCAGCACAGCCTTGACACACCACCGAATGGCAGCAGACACCCTGGTCCTCACAAATTGGTGTCTTTCTGCTGTACCTGCACTTTGGCTGTAATAACCTGTTGTACAGACCTAGGAGTGATGGTGGGGACAGTGTCACCTACTCTGTCGTCACTGCCAGAAGCAACTCTGTCCCAAGAGCTGTTCTGGTGAGAAGGACTAAATGAAAAGAAATGCTTTTTCTACTTGCCTGACTCTTCCAAAGGAAGAACATCGTAAACCAGACATCAATAAAGAATTTTCTACCCAAACTAAACTCTTGGTTACGTCATAAGAGAAACAACTTGTGTTATTATCTGCAAAATTGCCATCTGGGGGCTACTCATTTATACTTCTTGTTTGGAGTGGTGTCCATGGATTTATTTACGAATGTTCATTACTGAGCGGGAAAAGAGGTGAGAAGCAGGGAGGCAAAACTGGCAGACTAGTCAGTATTATTTAAGGAAGGAGAGACCTGGAGACTGTGCAAAGAGTTTCTGAAGGGATATTCTGGGATAATGTGCTCAGCTTGGCCGCTGGGTCTAATAAAGAATATAGCTGAAATAAAAAGGTTGAGAGATGGGCAGTAAAAATCGTGTAAGAATGGAAAACCCTGGGCATTAAAGGAAAAATGCTGAAACTTAATTTTAGAAATGGGACCACGAAGGGAGACTGTGATGAAGTGCATGAAATGAATACTTAAAAGAGGCACACTGAGATTCTTCCATTCGTGTGCTTTTCACAAGAAGCCATTCACTGAAAGAGAACAGAGGCGAGTGTGAAAGGAAGGAGGGAAATACTATTTCAAACACCATACAACCTCCATTGACTTATAAGGTATTAGGGTGAGAGATTAGCTGGCCTGAAGGAAGTATTTTCTGAATTTTTCATTAATATTTTCTAAGTATTTTCATGAAAAATGCAAACATCCCCACTTAAAGGAGTAGACATCAAGTTGTGGTATGGAAGAGGTAGGAAGAAACCCTAAAATTCCACGGCATGAATGTAGCCAAACTGTGATACTGTTAGGGAGAAACCGCTAACCACAAGTATTCATGCACCTGGTTTTATAGGATCTGGCCGTCACCAAGGATAGGGAACTTAACTAAATGGATCACAAGCAGATGCAATACGATAATTACTCTACAAGCACCAACACTTTGCTGGACATCCTGATTAAAGATGATGTCAGAAAAAATTAGACCTCCGTATTGCATCACCTTGTTTGGCTTTGAGTTTCAACAGCATTAGCTAGTGGGACCTGCTTAATCTTGATATGGTGAGGTGCTCCAGCCCTCTGATCATCTTTGTGACGCTCTTTTCGACTTGCTCCAACAGGTCCGTGTCCTTCTTATGTTGGAGACCCTAGAGCTGAAGGTGCTGCTATAGGTGGGGTCTCATGGAGCAGAACAGAGGGGGAGAACCACCTCCCTCGACCTGCTGGGTACGTTCTTTTTGATGCAGCCCAAGATACAGCAGATCTGCCAGTAGAGCTGCCCCGTTCAGTCACAGTGAGCCAAGAGACTTACCGTTAAAGGAATTAAGTGAACCGAACTGTTTGAGACTGGCATGGGCTGGGAGACAGGTCTGCTGGGTCACCTCCAGAGGAACACGGCAAGAGGTTTGACGGGCTGGGTACAGAGGGTGCTCACAGCAGGTACTCCTGTGGTCACGGCTGTTTACAACATACGTGCTGCTTTCTCCCCTTAAAGAGCCTGCGTGTTATATCTTTAAGAAAAAAACATTTAAAAAAAAACCACAAAAGAGACAAACTAGTAGGTGGCTTGATAACAAAATCTATTCTTGCAAGGAAGAACTACCAAGTCTGTTTTAGCAGAGAGAGACACAGCGAGGAGAGACGGTAAGAGCTGGAGCCAGGCAGATTTCACATGAGAAATAAGGTACAATTGTTCCATTGTGCGAGTGATTAACCAGTGGAACAGACTACCGCGGGAAGCAGTAGATTTTCCATTTCTTCAAGTTTTCAGCTCAGGACTGGATGCCTCTGTGGAAAATACTTTTAATAAACATAAGATTTTTTGGGCACAAGGCTAACTCAGTTTTGCTTATTAAACAGGAGGTCCGGCTGGACGATATAATACCCCTTCTACTCTTAAAAATCCGTGAAGTGTAAATGAAAGGGCTGTTGAGCTCCAGTCTGGAACCAGTTAGGGCATATATTCATGTTTTGGCTGGAATATTGCAGCTCCCGATGGGCTGGTGTCCAGGACAGCATCTTACTCCTGCTGAACCTTCCCCTGAGCTCAGTCCACCTCTGCCTGAAGCCGCTTCGCTGTGATTACCTCCAACTGAACATCCCTTGCGTCTAATTCAGATTGTGTTACATAAAAGCAGAGCTACAAGTCATGGGGAAAAGAAGGATGCTTTAGTACCCAGTGAGAGGTAGCAGCAACAAATAAATTTAGTTAGGTACAACAGATGATAACAGGCAATGAAGGCTGAGTAACAAGCTTTTCATGCAGTCTTAAATCTGCAATTTTCTCAGTAAGCCATCTCAGAAGTTCTCAGTGTCCTTCGAAAACTGTTGTTTGGTTTGGGGTGATTTTGTGTGTTTATTTATTTGTTTGGGTTTTTCTTCTGAAGATAACAAAGCAGCTCTTAAAAGACCACTTCCCCTCAATAGGGTGATGAATTCACCATTATTATTTTCTTCAGTTTCACACATGTAAGTGGAAAAAGAAGCGAGTTGTCCATAGCTAGTCCAAAACCAGTGAGAGTGATACGGCTATATCTCAAATAAGTATCTGACAAGATTACAAGTATATAAATACCTTTATTTCATTACAAGAAACCCCATTTCTTTTCTTAAAAGGGTTTTCTGTGGCTGTCTTTTGATGATAATCCTGAAGGACACGGGCTAAGGGATTGTCTTGCTCGTAGTTGGATCTGGCTCTGGTGATTTCCGCCGAATACAATCAAACATCAGACAACATACAGTTAAAAGCTGTAAACATTCCTGGTACCCTCTGGAGTGTCATTTCCGTCCATTTAACAGCTCCTTTAGATGTAGTTCAGATGTTAAGAGTCAATCCATAGCCAGGAATGCGGGTGCTGCGCAGCCCAGTGGCAAATGAAGGATACCAGGTGGGAGAGGAGCAGGTACGGAGTGCCTGATACTCGGCCTAAAATTCCATGTGTGGCTGTGCAGCTGCTTTGATGCCCAAAGCTGGAGGCCTGCTGGCCATCTGAGCATCTACATGACACCGTGATTAGGAACGGTTATATGTACGCACTTGGACTGTCTGTGCACTTGCCTACATGATTTAAAAGCAGGCCTGCAGTTTGAGGCTGAACTAAAACAAAAAGGCAGCTATTCCTATAATTATTTTTGCACTATTACAACACAGTTTGCGTCCACAAAAGAGCCACTGGAAACAGCCAAGCACAGGCCGTGGTACACAGGAAAGGTCTGAAAGTTCTGCAGTTTTTATGGTCAATTTTTATCTACCAGCCAACTTTATAAACCACTTCCTAGCAACAAGCCAGCATACTTGCTGTGGAAATAAACATTAACTCTTAAGTTTCTCAAGGATTATCAGAAATAAGTAGCTACCCTGAACTCAAATCTCACCTTGGCACTAAAGCTAAAGAAAACGGGCCAATGAGGCCCAGGGTACCAGCACAGGTTAGAGATGGACCTGCTAGAAAGCAGCGTTGCAGAGAAGGACTTGGGAGTTCTGGTGGACAACAGGTTGACCATGAGTCAACAATGTGCCCTTGTGGCCAAGAAGGCCAACGGTACCTGAGGTGCGTTAGGAAAAGTGTGACCAGCAGGTCCAGGGAGGTTGTTCCCCCCCCTCTACTCTGCCCTGGTGTGGCCGCATCTGCAGTACTGGGTCCAGTTCTGGGCTCCCCAGTTTAAGAAGGACAAAGAATTACTGGAGGGAGTCCAGCAGCGGGCTACAAAGATGATGAGGGGTCTGCGGCATCTTTCTTATGAGGAGAGACTGAGAGAGCTGGGTCTGTTCAGCCTGGAGAAGAGAAGCTGAGAGGGGATCTCATCAATGTTTATAGATATCTCAAGGGTGGGTGTCAACAGGATGGACCAGACTCCTTTCAGTGGTGCCCAGCAATAGCATGAGGTGCAACGGGCACAGGCTGAAACACAGGAGGTTCCATCTGAATATGAGAAGAAACTTCTTTCCTTTGAGGTACCAGAGCCCTGGACCAGGCTGCCCAGAGAGGTTGTGGAGTCTCCTTCTCTGCAGACATTCAAACCCACCTGGACACCTTCCTGTGTGATCTGCTCTGGTGACCCTGCTTTAGCAGGTGGGTTGGACTGGATGATTTTCAGAGGTCCCTTCCAACTCCAACCATTCTGTAATTCTGGATTATGTAATGAGACTTTCCCCTAGTTCGGCTGCTGTGTAATCTGTTAGACTATTTTATTCACTACTAACCCCTGTTAATTCTGCGCTTCCTTCTTTTCTGCCCTGCACCTGGAACACACCTGTATAGAAGGGAACTCAAGAGGCCATTGGCCTCACTGGCCTCATACAGGATCAGTTATGCCTAACGCATTCCTGACTGACATTTCTCTAACCTTAAAACCTTCATATAACATCCTCCACAGCAATCTGTTCCTATTCATTATCTATACTTATAGTTTCCTACATGTAAACTGAACCATCTTTACTGTAATTAAAACCCATTGCTTCTTGTCCTATAGAAAATAAATTATTTCTTCTTTCCAATGGCCTTTCATTTCTTTCATATCTGTTCTCTCTCTTCTCAGATCTCTGTTGCTTAGGACAAAAAGTTCCAGTTTGTTCCATTTTTCTGTTGCAGGCCAGGGTTTCAACCCTCTCATCATTCTCTGCACATTCTCCAGCTGAGTCATATTGTTCTTGAAGTGCAGTGCCTGGAACTGAATAACTACATGAGGCCCTAGATGTAGTAGCTGACATTATTCAACTTTTTATCGGTTATAATCCCCTCAAACTCCTTTCTGAAACCCGGTCCTTACTTGTGTGTTCTCTGTCCCATGCTTGTGCAGTTGAACATTTCTGCCTAAGTGTAATGTCTTTAATTTATCCCCATTAAAAAAAGCTATTTTCAGACCCTTTTAGAAAAATGTGAAAAGCTTTTGGAATTCTGATCCTATACCCCAGTGTATTTTCAGTCCCCTCCCATCTCTTTGTCATTTCCATGTGGAATGTACCCATTTTCCATTCCAAAGGCTAAAATATTAGTGAATAGATTGAAAACGATTTAACGAGGGAGAGTCTCACTCAGTAATGCTGCTATACTAACAAAGGATGGAAGTACCCAACACCAATATAGACCAAGCCTGTCATCTCCAAACATTTTAAGGTCTTCAGGTGGAAAGGTGGCGCAAAGCCATGTTGGGCTACGGTTTAACCTGTTATTTTTAAGGCAACATCAGCTTATATATTTTGTTCCCTACCTTCCCTTTGGCACTTGCACCTGCACAGCCTCTTCCGTCAGGCCAACACAACTATCTGTGTAGCCAAGTGGTAAACAGGAAAACTAAAAGAGCACAAAGAGAAGTGCAGCTCACGGGTAGATGTGTGCCCTGAACCAGGGCACTGTGGAGCTGCTGCCCACGCAAGGAAGAGGACAGGAAAGTGCGGCTGGAAGCATTTTAAGAAAAACTCAAGAAAAAACTTAAGAAAAACTTGGTGCTGCTCAGAGGAATGGCCCCACACACCTCTTTGTTCTTGTCTTTTCTCTGACGCTCCATGTAGTACTTAAAACTACTCTGTTCTTTTTGGCTTGCTTGCTTTTCAATCTGATCACATCCCTGACCTGGCTGACCACATACCTAAAGAGTCTGGCTCAAGACAGGTGGTGGACATAGGAGAGGGGTCCCTAAAAAAGTAGTTTTCTAGTTTTATTGACTGACTTTCATCTAGCTAAAAAGATGCTTCGGCCCAGAAAATCGTCTTGCTTTCCACCACCTCAGTGTGTGGTTGCGCGACTGATGAAAAGGACACAGCGAGTACCAGCAGCGTGTCCTGGGGCTGTTGCCTTCTGTGTTGCTAAGGGCTTTCCATCCCTGCTCCATGCCCGCTTTCCACCCCCAGCTCCGTGTCCTCTCCCCCCAGCTGCCTTGGCAGTGTTTCCCAGAGCCTCTGGGGCAGCACCTCTGCCTTGTTTTTCTCGTGCTGTTGTTCTCATGACCTTGCACCTGCAAACCCTCGATAGAGTTCTCAGCAGGTTCTCATGGGAAGCGATTGCCACCAGCGTGAGAATCACCCCTTCTTCCCCCCTTTTCCTACCCTTTGGTCGTTGCTTTCGGTTTACATTACAGGGGGCACAAAGCTTAATAACCATTCAGTGTGCAGCACCTACAGCATAAGCGGTTACAACCAATAGCATGAGTGGGTCCCAGTAAACATTACATTGTTATCATGGGAAAAGCACCACAGGGGGACCCTGAAGAGGAGTCCAGGAGAGGATGTTTTCTGGGGACCTTCCCAGCGTGTTTTTCTCAGCTTAGAAAAGTTCTCCTTTTCCTTTCTTTTTCTCAATCTCTCCCTCTTTAGTTTATTTTCACTACTAGATTCAATGTATGCCCTCAGCTATGAACCCCACCGATAAATCTTTGCACATGTGGGCTTGTCCTCACACCCTACATGCACCAGGGAAAGGGTGTAGAAGGCAGGAATCCCCCCAGAAGACCCCTTGTTTTATCAACAAAGTCTTAGACTCACTTTGCAGCATGTCACGGGGAAAGGCGCAGTTCCATGCAGTTCAAATTAGTCTAAATTTGGTTTACCATTATGTGTAATGGAGGGGAGGGAACACAGGCTGAGGCGGGAGGGAGAGTGACAGTAGAATGGGAACATGATTTTGGGGGCAGCCTGCAGACACATTGGACCAGAACAGTGTGAAACCGTATTCCAAGTGGGAAGAAAAGCCATTAATAGCCAAGACTTTCCTCTTTGCATAGTTAACAGGTTTACATGAACTGTTGTGACCAGAGGAACGGATCAGGAATAGGAAGCTGCCCGTCAGCACAGACAGGTAGATCCTGGGAGCGGGGCTCTTGGGAGAAGAAAGAGCAACAGCAAAGCCATGAGGTGGTCGGATACAGGAGCTGCTCCAGTCACTGTTGTCCCCTTAGCACCGTGGGTAAATCTGTGCCCGACCCCTATGGTGAGGTTTCGCAGTTACCGTAGAAGCTTTCCAGTACAACTACTGAAAAATTAAACTGAAATATGATCTGAGAGAATAACCCATTTATTTATAGATTAACCTTTGGTGTCAGACCATTTTTCCCAGCAAACAACTCCCGCACCATGCAGCTGAAGAATTAGAAAGAATATGTCTCTAAGGCATTTCCAAATCATCAGATTTTGTTGCAGCTAACCATTGGACTGATATTTTAGCACTGTGAGGAGCTTCTGAAGATGATGCCAACACAGTCATCATGGCTGTTTGTGTTTCAGTGGAAAATATTTTGGGTGAAGTGTTGTATGTGGCTATTTCAGTAGAAAAATATTTAAGGGAAAGTGTATTGTCATGGTAAATTACAATGAAAAACTAGGGTGGGGCGTGGGAAAAAAGGCACAAAAAGAAAAAGGCAAAAGACACATTTTGCCAAATTTTATTCAATTATCCATATATATTGTGTTAGCTGTTTCTTTGCTGAGTGATGCTTACACAGAGCAGTGTGGCGCAAGTCCTGGGTCTGTACTAACTACCCCGTGGACTGGCTGTGTAACAAGGCTGTTCATCTGAGAGGATTCCGTGGTGGGAAGAACAGCCTGTGCAAGAGGCACCAAGCGGTGACCGAAGCATGCGGCTTCCCTGGCTGGTCCTGACCCCAAGTTGAATCCAAATCTTAGTAGGGATCACCCTTGTAGTGGCTTTTGGGAGGATGTGGAGAAAATTCTAGGGAAGTAGCGGCACACAGTTCTGCTCACTGTACAAGACACGGCAAGAGAAATTCAGTCTATCTGAACATTAGTTTCTTATACTGGCCTTTCAGATTCTCTGATGCTATTGTGATGGATTTAGTACTTTACCATTCACACTTCTAGGAACAAGTTCTAGGATGGACATCGGCCCTTAGCATTTAGGACATGTTTTATTGCTGCTCATACAGGCATATCACGCTAAACCAGCAGCTGGATCCCTCCTGATGGAGGTTGTGCTGTTACAGGACTTTGTCACAGAGCCAGTGTGGGGCTGCAGATCCTCCACATTTCTTCCATAAACTGGACTCTAGAGTCCCTTTGTAAATATGCTTCTGTACATGCACCTCAGTGGCTCAGTGAAAGCTCCTTCACACACAGGACAAGCTATTCTGGAAGAAAGGTCACTTTAAACTGGACTAAAGGCTCTGTTCACATGAGTTGTGAGCCCATGAGGATTTATTTGGTGACGATACTGGCTGAAGTAATTCTGGCTTTTTTCCTCCCACCTCCCTCTCTTCCCAGCAATTGTTCATGTGCCACTCCCCGCGTTGCGTCAGCAGAACTGTGTGCGTAGCCACATTGTGAACAAATAAGGGAACTGATCTAAAACAACGAGGCAAAATGGAGAAATGTTGTTTGTTTTCTTCATTTGACCTGTGTGATTCATTACACAGCTATTATATATAAATCACTCCCTGGCAAAGAACAGGAGGGCAGGTGAAAGCAGAAGAAACAAGTTGGATGGGCAGGAATGGGACTGTCTGAGCAGCACTGCTGCTGACCGTGAAGCCACAAACTGAGTTTAGGCTTTGCTGATGCTGACTGCACGTTGTTGCCCCGTTGTCATCTTTACATCTGAGTTGTTATAGTATAGACAGTCCCACACCTTGGGCCAAATCCCTTCACCCTTGAAGACAAACCATGAACTAAAGTGGCACACGGGGAGATTTCAGGAGACTGCTGAGCTGCAGCCCACCACTGTCATCAGGATGAGATTTTGTTTCTCAGCCACCATTCACTCCTGGCTGCAGCTTCCAGCCTTCTCATGCGCCAGTTCTGGTGGGCATCAGACTTTGCAGAGTCTGCTCTTGTTCGTTAACTAAAGAGAGAAGATCAAGCTATTTTGTGCTTGATCCATTTGCTCCTGGGTTGGTGAGATGAACTGGCTCTTTGAAAGCCTTTTGAAAAGCAGAGCCCATGGAAAATCAGATCTAGGAACATGGAGAAAGTTTGTAAAGGTGGAGGGGTGAGACATCCTTCAGTAGTGTTGAGCTGCTAGATCAACTCAGCTGTCTCATTTTCTGATGCAGATACACCTTCCATTTTTTACGCAGGTCGTTAGCTCTAGCAGATGTATAAACTATATGACTTTTATCCACATCATCCTGAATTTCTGCAGCAAAATTTAAATGTGGGAGCTGTTGCTTGCTTTCAGAGCATGAGTCAGCTAAAGGTTTGACCCATTAATCTTTCAAAAGCGAGAGGCAAAAAAAGACTGCAGCCTTTTCTGGCTGTTGCATTCCCATTATACAAAAGAGATGCTATGGGCTCCTGTGTTAATGCTTTTCCATTGGTTTCTAGATTTGCTGTTTTCATAAGGCAAAAACTATGTTAGCTGTCAGGCTTACAAACTCAACTGGTGTTCTGAAAATCCAGCTGTGTTTTCAGATTCTTAATAAAAATACCAGTAAAACAGCCTCTGTAATTGGAGATTAACTGAGAGGGTTCTTGACAATACATGAGGCAGAACACAATCCACCCCAGTTGCCATGGCTATGTTTTCCCATTGAGCTAACAGAATTTAAAAATATATTTTTTCCAGCTAATTCAGCAATTCTGACCTATACACACATAGAAAACAGTTAATATCAATAAGAAGGAACGCTTTTTACGCAGCAGACACCAGTATCAGGTAATTGAGATGCCGGGCTACCTCTGTACACAGGTGAAGGAAGTGTTACTTAAAGCAGCGTGATGTCAGGGGCAGCACAAAGGCCAGGGCCCCACTGTAAATGCTGGAGCTCTAAAACGCCAGACTCAGCTGCTGCTCCCCTGAGTAACGGCAGAGGTTTGAGAGCAACCGGGAAGAATACCTCTCCAGCCTCTTCCACGCTCGTATGGCAGTGGGAACAACAAGTTTAGTTTCCCAGCGCTCTGCTCTTTGATTTTTCTGCCCACTAGCTATTTCAAGTATCCTCCTTTCCAGCACAGCACAGCCCCTTCGTCTTTAGGATGGCAAAATTCAGTGTTACCTACACAGCCAAGAAGCCCTGAGTTAACTCTCACTCTCTTTAAACCACCACATTTCTTACTGTCTGTTCTTGGAGAAAAATATTACTGGGCTACCTGGACTGTCTGATTGCCAAAAGAATGCAGGAGAGTGGAGGTCCTTCTGTCCTCAGTGCTACCTGAAGCATATCAAGGAAGAAACATGTCTGGGGAAATGTCTTGCTGGACCTGTTATAAACAAGAAAGAACTGGTCAAAGATGTGAAGGTGCAGTCTTGGCTGCAGCAAACACAAGACTGTAGAGTTGAAAATCTTGAGAGAAATGAGCAAGGCAAGTATACAATCATAGAATCATTTTGATTGGAAGAGACCCTCAGGATCATTGAGTCCAACCATAACCTAACATAACTCTAGCATTAAACCACGTCCCTAAGAACCTCGTCTAAATGCCTTTTAAGCACCTGCACAGATGGTGACTCCACCACTGCCCTGGGCAGCCTGTTCCAATGCCTGACAACCCCTTCCGTGAACAATTTTTTCCTCATATCCACTCTAAACCTCCCCTGGCACAACTTGAGGTCATTTCCTCTTGTCCTATCACTTGCTACTTGGCCACAGAGACCAAAACCCTCCATGCTCCAGCCTCCTTTCAGGTAGTTGTAGGCAGTGATAAGGTCTCCCCTCAGCCTCCTGTTCTCCAGGCTGAACAGCCTCAGTTCTCTCAGTCGTTCCTCATCAGATTTGTGCTCCAGATCTCTCACCAGCTTCGTCGCCTCCTCTGCACTCTCTCTAGTACCTCAATGTCTTTCTTATGATGAGGGCCCCAAAACTGAACACAGGATTCAAGGTGGGGCCTCACCAGCGCTGAGTACAGTGGCACAATCACTTCCCCAGATCCCTCTCTGCCAGGCAGCTTTCTGGCCACTCTTCCCTGAGCCTGTAGCAGTAGAGTCACAACCCTGGAAAAGCAGATTTTGGTTTATTCCAGGATATTCTTGGCAGGATCCAATGGGAGACTGCCCTAGAGGGCATGAGGCCCAGGGCAGCTGGTTGATTTTCAAGAAGAAGAACCTCCTCTAATAAGAAGAGCAGTCTGTTCTGATGTGCAGAAAATCAAGCAAGTGTGGCAGGAGGCCAGCACGGATGTACAAGGGTCTCCCAGCCAAGCTCCAACACAAGAAGGAAGAGTACAGAAAGTGGAAGCACAGATGGGCTGCCCAGGAGGAATACAGAGGCTTTGCTTGAGCGTGCAGGGCTGGTGTCAGGAAAGCCGAAGCTCAGCTGGAGTTGAAACCAGACAGGGAGGTGAAGGTTAACAAGAAAGTCTTCTATAGGTACACTGGCAGCAAGAGGAAGGCTGAGGAAAATATGGGTTCACTGCTCCGTGAAGCAGGGGACACAGCGACAAAGGACATGCAAAAGGCTGAGGGACTCACTCCTGTTTTTGCCATGGTTTTCACTGATATCATCTGCCCTTAGGCTTATCGGTTCCCCAAGCCTAGCAGCAGCACCCAGCACAGAATTTAGGGAGCACTGAAGCCAACTGGGCGTGCACAAGTCCACAGACCAGATGAGGTGCAACAAAGGCTGTTGGAGGAGCTGGCCAATGTCATTGAGAGGCCACTGTATATCGTCTTTGAAAGGTTATGGTGAACTGGGAGGCTCCTGATGACTGGACATGGGTAAAAGTCACAGTTGTATTCAAGGAGAGCAAGAAGAAAGATCCAGGGAATGCCAGACCAGCCTGCCTGGCCTTAGTCCCTGGGAAGGTGATGGAGCAAATCCTCCTGGAAGCCACATCCAAGCACATGAAGGACAAGAAGGTGATTGTGAACAACCAGCACGTATTTACCAGGCCAAACTGATTGCTTTCTACAATGAGGTAACTGTCTGGGTGGACAAAAGGGGAGCTGTGGATGTTGTAAACTTTTTGCGAAGCTTTTGACATGCTTTTCTAGAGAATCCTCACAGTCAAAGTGGTGAAATTTGGCTGGGTAAGTGGACTACAAGGTGGGTGGAAATTTGTCTTGGCCATTGGCTTAAAGAGTCATCAGTGGTACAAAGTCTCACTAGTTGCAGGTTGCTAGTGGCATTCCTCAGGGATAGATATTGAGGACACTACTGCTTAATGTCTTTTATTGATTATGTGGATGATGCGATACGGCTAATGAGAGCAAATCTGCAGACAATACTAAACTGGGGGTGGATGATTGATAAGCTGGAGGTCAGAGCTTCTATGCAGCGTGTCCTAGATGGGCTGGAGGAATGGACTCACAGGAACTTCATGCAGTTCAACACAGGCAAATGTAATGTCATGCACTGGGGGAAAAACTGCTTTATGCAACACTAAAGGTTAGAGGTCTGCAAATGAGCCTTGCAGAAAAACATTCAGAGACTCTGTTGTGCAGCAAGTGGAACATGAGTCTGTAGAGCGTCCTTGCGGCAAAGGTTAATGACATACTGTCATTAGCAAGAGTGTAACCAGTAGGTTAAGTGAAGCGGTTCTTCCCCTCTATTTGGCACTTGTGAGACCTCGTTTTACAGGTGTCCAGGTTTGAGCTCTCCAGTACAAGAAAGACATTGATACACTGTACTGAGCTCAGGCTGGTCAGGGCACTGGAGCTCATGATGTATGAAGAGAACCTGAAAGAACTGGGTCCGTTCAGCCTTAAGAGAAAGCCAAGGAGAGAGCTCATCGCTGTCTACAGCTGCCTGATGGGAGGATGTAAAGAAGAGAGACGCACAGGGGACACAAACTGAAGCATGGGAATTCCTGACTCATTACAAGGTAAAAAACACTGAGAAAATGGGACCACAGTGGCTGCAAAATCTCTTATGTTGAAGGTATTAAAAACTGGACTCAACAAGGCCTATAGAAACTGGCTTTAACCGACCTACTTTGAGAAGAGGTTAGAGATGATGAGCTTTGGAATTCCCTTTCAGTCTCCATGATCCCATGGTTCTTTTCGCTTTCTGACATCTACTACCGCAATCCTATGAGAACTCACATTTGGCAAAATCCTCTCATATACATGAAATCCAGCCCTCCCAAGTACCCATCATGTGCTTTTAAAATGCCACTAAATCATCTTCACTTGAATCTGACTGCAGATTTTTGAAAATATGTTATTGTTCTCCCATTTTCCTCTAAATGCTATTACAAAGGCCCTGTTACTTCTTAGTTAAGCTATGCAAGGTATTTATATAGCAGTACCATGCTAATTAAACAAATCATTAATTATAATATACATATATTTTCATAATACCCCCCCTGATGCAAGAAATGCTCCTCTCATAGAACAGTTGAGAAACTGAGGCACAGAAAAGCACAAGAGCTTTCCAAAGAGAACCCTAGCAGAGCACAAATTAAAGCAAATTCCCTGAACTTTCAAGCTTGCGTTTAACCACACAAATAATTCTTTAAATAGAAGTTGATGATATGCACTATGACTTATGGAAACTCGGGTCCGCTGGTGTACCAGGCCTTTCATGTCGTCTGAGGAAGCAATAAACTCTAAACCACAACAAGTGGTTTAGAGTAAGAACAGTCTGGAGAGTCCAGCAGGATTGTCCCCTGGTGAAAGAGAATCATAGAATGTCCTGAGTTGGAAGAGACCCTCAAGGATCATCAAGTCCAACTCCTATCCTTGCACAGGACAACCCCACAGTTCACACCATGTGTCTGAGGGTGTTGTCCAGTCTCTTCTTGAACACTGTCAGGCTTGGGGCCGTGACACCTCCCTGGGGAGCCTGTTCCAGTGTCCAGCGCCCTCTGGGGGAAGAACCTTTTCCTCATGTCCAACCTAAACCTCCCCTGGCACATCTTCCTGCCATTCCGTTGGGTTCTGTCATTGGTTGCTAAAGAGAAGCGTTTGGTGCCTGCCCCTCCTCCTCCCCTTGTGAGGAAGCTGTAGCTGCCATGAGGTCTCCCCTCAGTCTCCTCTTTTCCAGGCTGAACAAACCATGTGACTTTAGCCGCTCCTCATACCATTTCCCTTCCAAATCCTTCACCAACTTTGTAACCCTCTTCTGCACACTCTAGAGTAGCTTTATATCCTTTTTATCCTGTGTCCCCAGATCCGCACACAGTGCTCCAGGTGAGGCTGCACCAGTGCAGAGCAGAGCGGGACAATCCCCTCCCTGCCCGGCTGGCCGTGCTGTGCTGGATGCACACAGGACACAGTTGCCCTCTTGGCTGCCAGGGACACTGTTGGCTCGTGTTCAACTTGCTGTCCACCAGAACCCCCAGATCCTCCCCGTGGAGCTGCTTTCCAGCATCTCATTCCCCAGTCTGTCTGTACAGCCAGGGTTGCCATGTGCCAGGTGCAAAAGCCAGCACTTGCCCTTGTTGAACTCCATGCAGTTGGTGATTGCCCTGTTCTCCAGTTTGCCCAGATCTCTCTGCAGGGCCTCTCTGCCCTCGACAATGCTAACAACTCCTCCAAGCTTTGTGTCATCAGCAAACTAACTAAGCAATCCCTCAAGTCCTGAGTCTAAATCACAGAATTACAGAATGGTTGGGGTTGGAAGTGACCTCTGGAGATCATCCAGTCCAACTCATCTGCTAAAGCAGGTTCACCAGAGCAGATAACACAAGAATGTGTCCAGGTGGGTTTGAATGTCTCCAGAGAAGGAGACTCCACAACCTCTCTGGGCAGCCTGGTCGAGGGCTCTGGTACCTCAAAGGAAAGAAGTTTCTTCTCATATTCAGATGGAACCTCCTGTGTTTCAGCCTGTGCCCGTTGC
>VWYH01011067.1:849659-896379 GCA_013399365.1 Pampusana beccarii
CGCCAGCAGCTCAAGGGCACCTGTGGGGAGAAGTTAAAAACCCTCAACCGCTGAAAACTTTGTGCCTGCCCTTCTTTCAATGGATCCGCAGCACAGTCGTGATTTGGTCTTAATTAAGGTGCCAGCCTAAAAACATCCTGTCATATTTTAAAAGCAAGCCTGTATTATTTTCCCACAAACACTTTTATCACAACCTTGATCTTACAGCACAGACCCGGGGCAGAGTTTTCATTAATTGTAAACGACAACCTTTTGGTATATATATTATGTAACAATTCACTGGAGCCCACAGTTCTGCAGAAGAGAGACTGTTTACTGCTAAAACCACTACAGTACATGCACCATTTTAAGCTTATCTCTTCCTTTTTATCTTAAAAAAAAAAAATTAACATACAGGGCATGGCTCAGCTCTGTCCCTGCCCTCAAAGCCATCGCTTTTTGAGACTGGAATGTCCCCCCAAGGGAGGAAAGACTTTGTTTCCACCCCTACAAGAAAAGCAAATAAGACGCTGCGCCTGTGGGTAGATCACTTCTCCCCTTTGGTAGAAGTTTTTTTTCTTTTTTTACGGTTCAGAATTATTATTATGACTCTGGGACCTGCGGTTTCTCAAAATAAATAAATAAATAAATAGAAATCTGGCAACTGTGTTTATTTCATTTATACCCGTAGCAGGAACTTGCCAGGGAGAGCAGGCAGCGCAGCAGAGCCTATTTTCCTTCTCATGCAACATCACTTTCAGGATAGACTTTAGTAGATCGAGAGAAGAACAAAAAACCCCCACCCTTTTTAGGCACAAGAACGGCGCAAAGATTGGACAGAGGGGCCGTTCACACCCGTGGCGACAAGGGGCTGCTTGTTTCCACCTCATACGCGTCCCCGACCGGCCCTGAAGCAGCGGTATAAAGTACTACTAGATGCTAAAAGACGGGTTAATTTGACACCTAACCCCACTGGGCTGTTAAAGAGGGTTCATTTAACACCCAAGCGGCGGCCCCGTCCCCTCAGCCGGCGGCCCCTGAGGCGCCGCGCGCCGCCGGGCGCGGGAAGAGCGCTTTTTCAGCAGTGTGGCAGCTCCCCGCTCCCCAGCCGGGGAACGGGGCGCGGGGCTGCTTTACGGCAGCCGTTTCGACCTCCCCGTCCGCGCTTTGCGGCTGCGTGGCGGGGTTGGGGGGCGGGGAAGATGTCTGAGCGGGGAGAAGCCCCGGCAGCGGCGGCATCGGCGGGAGCGGGGGGTGAGATGCCGGCGAAGAAGCAGAAGCTGAGCAGCGACGAGAACAGTAACCCCGGGGATCTGTCCGGCGACGAGAACGTGAGAGCGGGCGGGGGAGAAGCGGGTGGAGCGGGGGGAGGGGCGGTGAGGCGGGAGCGCGGGGCCTCGCGCCGGGGGCGGGCGGGAGCGCTGAGGAGAGGTGGGGGGGGCGCCTCCCGCGGCGGCCCCGCTCGGGTGTCCGCGGGTTCGAGCCCGCCGGGCGCATCCCGGGCGGGATGAGGGTGAGGGGGGTGAGGAGGGTGTCAGCCCGCCCGCCTCGGTCCGGTGGAGAGAGGCCCCCGGTGGGAGCAGGATCATTGACTCCCGGGGACAGACACTCGCTTTTCCTTCACGTGGGGTGAGGGAGGATTCGAGGCCCGAACTCTGAGCGGGGCTCTGTCTCGAAGTCAGCCTCAAAACGTCACGCTCTCTTTTTTTTGCTGCAAAACAGCAGAATTTTTCCATCTTTCTCACAGTTCGTTTCGTAGGCTCATTTGGGTTGGAAGAGACCCTCAGGATCATTGACTCCAACCATAACCTAACTCTGGCACTAAACCGTGTCCCTAAGAACCTCATCTAAATGCCTTTAAGCCCTTCCAGGGATGGTGACTCCACCACAGCCCTTGGCAGCCTGTTCCAATCTTCATCACTAACATGCAGTGTGAATTTACCCACGCAGCCCCGTGGCGGGTGAGGAGCAGAACGGAGCTCGGGGGCTCCTGTCAGCGGCAGGAGGCGCGGGGACTCAGGGCTGGGATCGCAAAGTTGGGCAAAGTTTTGGGGAAAAATTTAATGAACTATTACAAGGGCAAGTGGAGAGTCTTGCATTTGAGTAGGAACAATCCCAGGTTCCAGTAAAAGTTGGAGAATGACCTGTTAGAGAGCAGTGTAGGGGAAAGGGACCTGGGGGTCCTGGTGGACAGCAGGATGCCCATGAGCCAGCACTGGGCCCTTGTGGCCAGGAAGGCCAATGGTACCTGGGGTGTATTAGAAGGGGGGTGGTCAGTAGATTGAGAGAGGTTCTCCTTCCCCTCTACTCTGCCCTGGTGAGACCACATCTGGAATATTGTGTCNAAGGGTGAGTGTCACGAGGATGGAGCCAGGCTCTTCTTGGTGACAACCAATGATAGGACAAGGGGCAATGGCTACAAACTGGAACACAAGAGGTTCCACTTAAATATGAGCAGAAACTTCTTCACAGTGAGGGTGACAGAGCCTGGACCAGGCTGCCCAGGGAGGTTGTGCAGCCTCCTTCTCTGCAGACATTCAAAACCCACCTGGACACCTTCCTGTGTAACCTCATCTGGGTGCTCCTGCTCTGGCAGGGGGATTGGACTAGATGATCTTTCAAGGTCCCTTCCAATCCCTGACATTCTGCGATTCTGTGAAAACCGAGCGCTTGGAACAAAGGTGATGTGTTTGATCGAGCACGGCTTTACACTTGTAAGATAAACTTCATTTAAGGTATCTAGCAGCCATTTTATATAGTTACTGAGTAGGGACTGCAGCATTTGTGAATGCAAGTGTAATTTGGTGATGAAGGTGTTCACGTTTGGTTTGGTGTCTGTTGTAAGCTGTCGGTGACCATGGCTGGCTGGTTTCTGAAAACATGACCTGTTGCAGAGGTGGAAGGGCTTCCTTTCCGAGAGTTTGTTACTGGATTCCACTACTGAAAGACGAGGATTCTGCTTAAAAGTTGGCATAGTAGTGTTCATTTGGGGAAAGGGTGTATTTTGTTCCACAGGTTATCCTGGGTGCAAGTTTATTGGTTATGTTGTAGTTGCAGGTACTCAGTGTAGTTGCATTGTACCAGGTACCTGGTGTTCTTATATGTATATACAGTATCTGACTAGTCTAGAGAAGACTTTGGTTATGTGAAGTATTCCAGCAAGTGTGCTTGGGAGATGAGAATTTGGCAAGTTCTGGAATTCCATAGGGTAAAGGAGAAGAAACTGGGAAGTGTAAGAATCATTGAGCTTGGTTATGTGTATTTGGGGAGGTCGGCTCTTGTAGGGGTGCAACGTGAAGGGAATGACTCCAGGTTTTGGCAGTGTTGTCTTTCCATCTTTTTCTCCTCTTGGTGTCCTGATTTTCAGAGTTGTTGGGCAACCAAAGACCAGTACAGCTTTTCTGGCATCTGATGAAACAGATATGAAACTGGGACGAAGAATAAGTGTTTGGTGGGAATTGGTGTATTAATGGTTGTAGTTGACCTTATTCTGTATTCCTAGTGGAGTTCCTGATGCAGTTTCGTGTTAGGCTTAATCTTCTTCAGTGACAGGCTGTGGTCTGCCTCTGTCGCCTTTAGTTCAGATCTGGAAATCATGTCGCCTTGAGATGAGTTGTTTCCCCCCACTAATGTGATGGAAAGTGAACAAACTGCCTTGCCAGAAAAACAAAAAAAGTTAAACTCACTTCTATGGAAGCACAGGGTTTCCAGTTACAGCGCAGGTGAAGTTGTGGTGTACCATGATTGGTGATGCAGAGAATAGAAATGTCATTTTAAGTAGTGTCCTGCAGCCAGACTGGATATGAAATTGTAGTTGCTCTTTATTGTCCGAAGCTGATCTAAAACTGCTCAGCAACTGGGTGGGTTGTTTTGCACACCCCTTTTTTTCAGTTCTCCCCATCCTTCCTATAGCCAGTTGGGTTTGTCAGCTGATCAGACAATAAGCTATTTTTTCTTAAATTATTTTTTTCTTACCTAGCTTTTAGTTGAATTAAGTATCTGTAGGAAGGAGCAGGAGGGAGGGGTGAGAGTTCATCTTCTAGTGGCAGCACTGACTTGATGCAGAGCTGGGCTGTGCCCGATGTTGCTGACAGTGTCTAAAAGTCTCTCAGAACAGTTAGATTCTTGGTATGGCAAAGCATAATGTTTTTACACAAACAACCTCTTCCTTCAGTACTTCAATAATGCTTATTTCATCTGCATCAGAGACACTTTATAGTGAAAAGAAACCACTTTAGACGTTTTCTTAAGAGAAAAGCTACTAGTCTTCTGAAGAAACTTCACTAGATCACAGTTCATGTCTGTCCCTCTTGGATTAGTCCTCGTGTGACTCATGTTCTGTTCCTAGGGAGGAATGCTGTTATGTTAGTAATATATTTAAATACGTGAATCTAGACAACACCAAGTCCTAGGAGATCTGTGCTTATGGAGAACAAGAAAAAGCGAAAAGGCCAAGTGCTGCAAAATTAGTTGAATTTATACAGCAGTTAATGATATCTTTATTACATTCTCTATAATTTGCCTGTTTTCAGGATGATGCCGTTAGCATTGAAAGTGGTACTAACACCGAACGCCCTGATACGCCAACAAACACTCCTAATGCACCGGGAAGGAAAAGCTGGGGGAAAGGCAAATGGAAGTCAAAGAAGTGCAAATATTCCTTCAAATGTGTAAATAGCCTAAAGGTAGGAATGTGTAAGCTCAATATGGGAATGCTGGGTACCACTTGCTGGCTGTAATGTTGGTGTTGACTGCGAGACAGTGTCAAGATTAATATTTTTAAATATCTGTATACAGTTATGTTCTATGCTCATTTGAAGAAAGTACATTTTTATTTGGAATAGCTGAAGCTTTGAAGAAAAAGTATACTGAGAAATAGGAAACAGTAGGTAGAGCTGCGATGAACATGATTTTTGTACAGGTTTGCAGAGTTATGTGTGATATGTTATAATTACGTATTTAATTGAAGCTGTAGCTTGACATAAAGATAAGAAACTGGATAAACAAATTCCAAAGGAAACAAAACCTGTGACAACTTGATGCAGAGCACAGAACCTGTACAGATTTTGCTACCTGTTGAAACGTATCTAAAACAACAAAAAATTAAAACAACAAAAACAAGAAACAAATCAAATGGAAAAAAACCCAACACAAAGAAACAAAAATCCCGCGAAAACAAACAACCCCAAAACCCCCAAACAAAACAAAAAAACAAAAACCAGCAAAAAACCCCAAAAACCAAAGCCAAAACACCAACCCAACAATCTTGACATATTTTTTTCCTCACACTTACCAGATCGGCTATTTTCTGTTCTCTGGCAGTTCTCATAAATGCTGTATAGCTCAATTGGGTTAATTTATCGTGAGTGTTGTGATTATGTGTTTGCACCTGATCTAGGTCATATTTATCTTCCCACTTAATACGTGATGGTATTAAGGGATGTGGATTCGTGGTCTTTTCTCTCTGTTCTTGTGTTTTAGGGTATTATTGTTTTCTTCTGCACTGGTAGCAGACTGTGATGGACTGAACGAATTTTCTTTTTGATTCTTTTGCACGGTCAGGATGTTGTTTTTTTCATTCCCCTGCCTTATGTGGGATATTTATGTGACAAAAGCTGTAAACATGCCATCTGATCTGATTTCTATTAGATTTCTAAATAGAGAAAAGATTACATCTGGAACAAGATAGGAGTTTTTTTAAACTTCATATTTTGCTAACGAGAGGATGTGTGCAGCTCCGTAGTGATCTTTTCTGCAGAATTGCTTTAGGAGGTTTTTGTTGTTCCCCCACACTAAACTGTTGAGCTGTGCTGATGTGACTGTTTCTGAACTTCGACTTCAGACTCCCTGCCTGAAATGCTGGGGTAGCTGAGAGGTTTGCAGCATGGAAACCTCCTGAATAAGCGTTGCCACTGGAGAAACTGCGATATGAAGTTACGCTGACAAAACTATCTGGGAAACAAGTTCATTTTAATATGTTTTTTTGACGTATAAAAATTATCTCCAGTCATTTCAGGGTGTAGGAGGAAGGGAAGTTCTTTCATTTTCACCCAGGTAGGCAGCTGTTCCTGTGATTCACATGAATCGCCCCCACAAATGGTGCTTTTTGTGGCTTCGAGTCATACTTCAAACACAGGCGTGAGCCTCTTGGCGCCCAAACGTTTAACAAGTTCTGAGTTTTGCTAAGCGTATTTGTTTTCCGTCCGCAGACCAAATATTCCAAAGGGGTTAGTACTTTTCAAATGTCTTCTGAGAAAACAGAACATTTCCCTGGCCCCAATTTCTCGCCAGGCCCCACTATAGGGTGACCCAAAAGACCACCCTATAAAGTTAATTAATCCCTGAATTTTGCAGATTTGGATCGGGGCCTGGGACCAGGTTCCTGTGCAGGTAGAATCAAGCTGTGAAAGAGTAAATGTAGCATTTCAGCTAGATGGAATATTTTAATTATATTTTTTCCCTATTTCTCTTTGAACTGCAATTAATGCTAATATTAATAAATGTGCATGTCAATACAAAGACTAGGTAGCGGCCAAAATTGGTAACTCATTTTTACTTCATGTTTGAGGAACCCTCTCCCATTCTTCCATACCAGTTTTGCAGATCCTGTGGGGATAAACTCTTAAGGATTGAATGTTGTATATGGGTTCAGAAAAACACTTGTGACTCTCTGGATATCACATCATATATCCCATATTTTATATGTCTTTGAACTATGCTGCCAGGTGCATGTACTGATATTAATGAAGAGTCAATATGTAAAGACATGGAAACTGATTCTAATATTCTTTAGGGATATATAGCTCATGTGCTTTTTCACTTTCCTACTCTTGTTTTTCCTTCTTATTTTGCTTTTCACTTTTCCTTGAGGAATGAGAAATGTGGCCATTACTGTCTGCTTTGAATGGTAAATGATTATAATTCAGCCTGAAAAACTCAGTGCTTGCTAAATATGCCTTTTAAACACTACTATCGAAGTTATTTTGGGTGAAATTTAAGCATCAGGAAAACAAAAATATAACTTGGAAAATGACAGGAAATAAAACACTGCCTTTTTCCGGCTTTTTGCACTACTAAGATACTGTAAGGTGTACTGAAAAACTCTCTGCTCTCTGTGCGCTCAGTGGATATGTAGTTTATAAATGAGCATATACGGCTAACATGCATATCCTCACATACACCCGTACACGTTTTGCTTATCGATTGTCCGACAAAGAACTGTGTGTGTTCTGCTTCCACGTGCTCCCTTTAAAACGAAGCTGTTATTTGCTATACCCTTTGCTCTCACTGAAGGTGTGACTTGGTGGTGGGCAGCAATCCCGTGTTGTCTCAGCTTCTACTTGCTGTCCCCCGAGCTGGGGATCAGTAACCAGCCACATGCAACGTTCTAGCTTGTTGATGAGTGAAGGAGAGGTAACTAAAACCCCTGCCAAAAACGGCTTGCATCCACTTCTGGGAACTGGAAATGCGCGTGTGGTCAGCTGGTTCCCCTCTGGCAGTGTGGGTGAGAGCGTATTAAAATGTGTTCGTGTAGTTGCAGGGGATTACTTTTTGTGTTGGCGTAGTATTTACTTCGCTGCCTTCAGTGTAAAAACAGGTCTGGTCTTATTGTCTGACTGAACCTGAGTTGTTTAGTAAGGGCAGAACTTTAGGAGTTGGACTCGATGATCCTTGTGGGTCCCTTCCGACTCGGGACATTCTATGATAACCAACCATTGATTTTTATTTATTTGCTTTTGTAACAATTGTAGACCTGTTTTCTCCTCTGCCTTCTTTCTCTGGTGCATGAAGAAGCTGAGTACTTTGGGTTTTGTGCCCTTTATTCGTACCAGGGTCAAGATGGCATTTCACAATACTACTTTTGGACCAGTGTTGGGGTCACTCTTCTGTTTGTCACACAAAGCTGACCACTGGTTTGTACATACTTGGCATCTCAGGATAACTGTAATGTGCAGCACCTAAAAGCGTAATGTTTTTAAAAACATGCTTCATTGTTTAGCACTCGAGACAAAAATTAGAGCAGAGAGGTATTATTAAAATAGCTATTGGCTGTCTCTGGCCGGTGAGGATGACGGTAGTTTAAATGAGGTGAGCAGAACTTGTTCAGATAGGGAGTTCCTGCAAGAGCCTCTACCTCACTACTTCGTTCTTAAACACCAGAAATACTGCAATATGTACAGTCAGACTCTTGGGGGTTGCAGCACTTGATGTGAGGAACGTATTGACATAAGTAGTCTAAAGAAGTTTGTCTTACAGAGTAATTTTTCCAGAGAAATAGGTTGTCTTTGAAAAGCTTACTAAATGCTTTAGGTAAGTACTCAAATATAGAAACAGTATAGCCCTCTGTTGGATCTCTCTGTATCACCCTAGTCTGGGTCCTACCTAGAAAACCAAACTTATCACAACTTATGCTGGAAAAATATCCTATATTGAGGGGGGGAGAAACATCTTCCTCTTCACTTTTCCCGTTTCACTAAATTTATCAGAAACAGTGTACATGACAAGAAGATTATTCCAGAGAAACAAATGCAAAACCTGCTGATACATCTCTGTAATAGAGCAGTAAGAATGGCTGCGTTTTACCTGTGTTATCTTAATGCAGTATGTGGAAAGTCCTCAATATTCAACAGCATGAACTCTTTCACACAGCAATTCAAAACCAACTAATTATTAGTGGATTTTTTTTTTTTTAAGTATTCTGTAATTGACCTCTCAGCCATTCTCTTCAAGAGTTAAATACACTCCAAAAATAAGCTTAGAAAGTAAAAAGTAAAATTCGCAGCTTTGCTGGGCACTAAAAATCATGGCCTTGTGTGTGCAATTTTATGGCATACAGTTTTCCTCATTCTTCATCTCTAATTAAAAGATAATGCTTTACAGATGCTGAATACCTGCTTCTTCCCTCTGTCGTGGGGTCACTAATAACCTTGCTACTTTTCCCTTTGCTAATATCCCATATCCCTCATCACAGAAAGCCACTGGTCTGTTCTTTCATGTCATGACGGGTAATTCTTCGAGTTAAACTCTGAACAATTCTTTTTAATTTGTATTCAGCTTTGGAAGTTATTAGCTCTTTTTAACAGGTGCAGGAGGGCTTTCATCTCTGAAGGATTTTCTCCCTTCTCTTTCTAGCTCTTTTAGCTATGTCAGTTAATAACACAATTTGCCTTTCCCGGTACATAATCCTATTTTAAATTCTTCCAGACTTCCTTAATTTTAATTTTCTGAATAGTATTTGACTCCCCACCCACACCCCCTCCTCAGATTTATTCTTTGGTTCTTGGACAGGCCAAGGCTGATATTTCTGGGCTGGTCTCTGAAGCGGTGCCATTTGAAGGCTGCTGAGCAGCCGTCGTGAGACGTTTCCTTCCTGCCCGCGCTGTCCCAGACAGTCCCCCGTGGGGAGGCACTTTCATGAACGTTATTCTTGCTGAAAACATCCTGTCAGGACAGGCCAAAATACTGTTATCAATTATTAACAAGCACCACCATATTCATCACGATTCATAAACATATCTGCTTTTTAATTTTTTTTTTCTTCTCTGATGTAAGCTGTATAAAAATAATACTCGGCATTTCTGTGGTAACTGTTTGTGAAGGTGATCTGAAGACACTTTGTAGACATGAACTTTGCTGCAGCATTGTGACATGCTGGAGAGAGTTCATTGTGTCTGTGGCAGAGTTGCAAGACCTAAATGATGTAATAGTTAAATGTGGCCCTTCTCCAACCTTATGCCAGTGTAATTCTTTTCCATCCTAATAATTCACCTCTGTGAAGTTGTAAATCCTTGTGTAATTACAGCAATAGAAAATGCATATAGATGTGGCCTTAGATGCAGAGGTTGACTTGCTGAAAATTGCAAAATGAAGTAGTGGGGCTGCAAATCTAACTGAGGAGTTGTGCCAGTTTCTGGCCACCACAGTGAGACAACAGTTATTCCCCTTGACTTTTTAAAAGCAGAGAGGTGGGGAGCACAGAATATTCCTTTAACCTCCCTTAAGACAGCCAAGTTAAAAAATGATGTTACAAAACTGTTCTTTTTAACTGTTCACCATGTGAAATTACACTGGATGTGAACTCAGTAGTTTGAGGAGGAAAACATATGAGTTAAACTGTTTACCACCACAGCTGAATTTCACAGAAATAATATGTCTGTGGTTTTAGTGTATGTTTGTTTTTTGTCTCTAATCTTACTTTACATCTACAGGAGGACCATGGTCAGCCTTTGTTTGGAGTCCAGTTTAACTGGCACAGTAAAGAAGGTGATCCCCTTGTTTTTGCCACTGTAGGCAGCAACAGAGTGAGTAATCTGTTTTTAACCGTCAGCCTTTCCATGCGGTTCTGCTTGCATTCTTTTTTTTATTTCATCCAGAAAGCTTTATTTCTGACGTATGTAGCATCTGTTATCTGGGAGAGTTGCATCCTCTGGATTGTTTTATGAAGTCATGTGTTAGCTATTTGGGAATTAGCCTATAAAGGAAAAAATCCTTCAGTAATATAAACATGGGATAAGGAAGAGAGGTGAAGAAATGTAACTTCTCACTAAAATTACTTTTCAGAGATGTTATTGTTTCCAAAAGGTCATATGGTCTAAAATAGGATAAGTGTCTGCAATGATGCCAGGCAGCTCAGTAGCTAAATTAAAGTCCTGTGTGGAGTGAATTTATAGGCTTTTTCTGAAGAAGGATGTGTGTCTTGCTTTCTGTGCAAGTGTTGTGAATAAACAAGAAGCTTTAATTTCCAGGTTTGTTCCACCTGACAGTTACCAATAGTGCTAAACTAAGATTAAACAAGGAATCAGAAGCTCATTAAAAGACCAACTAATGTTAGAGATGGTCGGAGTAACTGATTTCAAATAGACTTTAATCTTACTGAGACAATTCAAATAATAGATTTTGATATCTGTGAAGGACTGCTGACAGGTCCTGGAGTGGCGCTTTACTGCGACTGCTGTGAGCATCCTTTTATCAAACCATTTCCACCTGGTGGGAACAGATGATGGATGAGATCTAAACCGTAAAGGCACGCAACTGTTCCCCATCAAGAAATCAATCCACAGGTGCATGTGATTGCTTTTTGAAATATCACAAATAAGCAGCGGCCTCTCCCTTTTTTTTGTTTTTCTCCAGGTTACTTTATATGAATGTCATTCCCAAGGAGAGATCCGGCTGTTGCAGTCCTATGTGGATGCTGACGTATCCTTTCAGTTAAAAAGCCACTTATTTCCTTCTTCTTTACCAAAAATGAAGAGGCTTTGCAGGGAAAAGCATACGAAGGTTTTGTCTGCGATTTAATACTTTGCTCATGTAGCACATTCCTTATGTTAGGTCCGAGTCTTACCTCTTTCCCACATCCTAGAGTCCCTCCTGTTGAAAAAATATTAAAAACGCAGACTCATGGAACATGCCGTATTAAAATACTTGAAAACTGATTCTCCATCAGTTTAATCTTCCCAACACTAATATTTGTGTAAAGTTTCACATTTGCTGTATTACAGTGGTCTCAGCTTCCCTGTGAATTGAAAATGGGTTTAAAGCCTAAGAATTCGGATTCATGCTCTGAAGTCTAATAACTTATGTTGATCATATGCAGTATATGAGTCAATAACTTGTGAACTCAGTCTTGATTTATCTTCCTTTAGTCCCAGTTTTTGGATGTTTTGGCAAAAGAGGTTGAAAACTGATGCCAAGGGAGGGAAGGTGTTCCCTTCTATGGTATGGAACAGAAGTCAAGGAATTGGCCTCTACAGAAAAGGTGATGTTGCGTATATTTGCAGATGTATAATCAAATATGTGTCTTTTTCCTTTTGGGTCCAATAGAGACTCCTGGGCACTTGTATAAAGCAGCAACGAATTTACTTAAAAACTCCACAGCGTTTAAAAAAGCAAACCAAACCAAAAAAACCCACCAACTCCTGTTTCTTTCTGTGTTCCTTAATGTAAGATGTTTTAGGCAGATGAAAATTTCTACACCTGTGCATGGACCTATGACAGCAACACTAGCCATCCTCTTCTGGCCGTGGCAGGGTCCAGGGGTATTATTAGGATAATTAATCCTATTACAATGCAGTGCATAAAGGTGAGCGCTCAGAACTCCAAGATACAGCTTGTGTTTCAATAAGGCGTGAAACTTATGTCTTCTAAATACATCTAAACTTGAGGGGAAATGATAACTTGGTCTCTGAATTCTATCCCAGCACTACGTGGGCCATGGGAATGCAATCAATGAACTGAAATTCCATCCAAGAGATCCAAATCTCCTTTTATCTGTAAGCAAAGGTGAGGAAAAAAAACCCTTTTGTTTTTGTATGTATCAGGATACTTTGGATTGGATTTTGGTCTTGAAAATGGCCAAAACCTCCATGAATTTTTTTAATGAGTGGCACTGAACAAGTTTACGTTGAAAGTCGAGAGTAAATCTTCCTCTTTTGTGGCGATATATCTTGTTTGTAATTAAATCCATGGCCTACAATAAACATAACTCCTGTGGTGCAAAGGGATTGTGAACAGTGCTGCTTTTGGGAAAGAAGAAACATGAGCATTGGGGTCACTCTCTCCTTTCTAACAGCCGAGTTAAATTTTTTTCAGTTGTTGAATCGTGTTGCCATCTAGTGGGAATGTCTTAGTGTCACAGACAGCATTCACCGCCGTGTTCACAGGGAAAAATTTGATTATCACTCAGGAGGAGCTCTGGCTTTAACTGGGCTTTGTGTAAAAAGCGTATTAGTGAAGGGAGAAGCGAGTTTTTGGTGTGGTGTCTTATGGGCTTGTCCAGAACGTCTCAGCAGTCACAGCTTCCTAATTGTGACTGTTTTGTTAGGGAAGGGGATACTTGATCTGCCACAAGAGCAAACCTTCCGGAACGCTCGAGTTGGGAACGTTCACATAAGGGCACTTTTGACTTGAGCGTATTTGGTGTCACTGATGAAACTACACGAGAATAGGAGTTGGGAAGCTCTCTGATTCATGCAACTGTCAAGTTTGTGCTGTGAATTCCTTGTGTTCTGTATAATTTTGGGGTTCTCTTTTTAATAACATTTTGCCATCAGCCATAGTACCGCAAGTTTTAATGTGCAATCTCTGGACCTGGTTCTATCTCCAAGAGCGCACGAGGCAGGAGAATATCGGAATTTCAGAACTGCTTGGCTGAGAGATGAATAGAAAAATAGGAAGATATTTGGGACTGTGTGGCCTTCCAGTTGGTGGTGTTGTAATTCAGTGCATTGTATTTGTGGAATCCAAAAGGAGAATACACTAGAAATTCCCATTTCCAAATAGGAAAAACAGTAGAGGTTCTTCGTTGGGAATTGTTAAAACTTTCTTTAAGCAAGTGGTTTACTCCCATTGAATTTGGAGTGTACGTTCGTAGAAATAGTTTCTCCCATCACTACAGTCTGTGGTTCATGAAGAATGATATTTTAAAGATTAAGAAAATGGAAAATTAAAACTTCTCTGAACGCTGATGTAAGAATGGCTGAAAGGAATTCTAGTGGCTTTTTTTGATATATACAATTATTTTTGAGATAGGACTGGATAAAAGCATACTTGAACAAGATCAGACTCCTTGCTTTTTGGATGATCTAAAGATCGAGTTTATTTTTGCTAGAAGCTGGCTCTAGGGGAGGGGATGGGCCAACTTTCTCAATTACAGAATTACTCTAACAGCAGTTGAGTTGTAATGGCAATTCTAGTTAATGTAGTTCCGTTGTTTCTAACGAGTGAAGAAGAATTAAGTGCCTTTTTGATGTTTACATGAACACCTGTTGTTGAAAGTGGTTAAGCTGAAATATATTATTCATATGTACATATAAAAAGCAGCATGTAATTTTATTTGTTCTTTATAGATCATGCATTGAGACTGTGGAACATCCAGACAGACACGCTGGTTGCAATATTTGGAGGAGTAGAAGGGCACAGGGATGAGGTGTTAAGTGCAGTAAGTGGAAGACTGTGGGGCAGTGATTTAGATTTACAGAGGGTAGTAAGCTTGCAATATGCAACATTTTATCCTCTTGTGCACTGTTTTGATATTATACCTACTTTTAAAAAGTTCCCTCAAGTGCATAAATACTGTCTGAAGGGGATAGACAAGTTTAAAACTACGGTAGTTTGATTGAACTGACCACCTCTTAATATACAGGACAGGTGTTCACTTTCTTTATGTTTCAGTAGCTGGTTTTCTCACAGTGCAGCCTAGAAGCAAACAAAATAGAGCTCAGTGGGGCTAGAAAGAGTAAAACATTTTCATGATGGTCCCACATTTGAAGTTCTTGAGGTCTTATCAAGCCAAAGCAGCAAGAGCAAATAAACCTTGAGAGACATGGTAGTGAAGGAAATAAGTTATTTCAGGTGAGTTACGCTGCTCTTCAGTGGCCGTCAACAGCCACTGGTACCCAGCAAATCCCAGCTAGAATAGTTGACTTTTAATACACTGCTCTTAAGAACTATTTCCATTCCTGGTGCGTGACCTGGAAGGTGAGGGGTGGATCTATATGATACCCGACACTGTCTTATTCTCTTGTGGTTGTAAATAGTCATCACCCGTGTCATAGCCCTGGAATCCTGCCAAAGTTGCTCCATAAAATGAAAATTAGGGAATTTACTGAGGAGGAAGCACTAGCAGTAGATTCATTGTCTGTCAACGCTGTTGAATATACCTCTCTTTCTCGAGAAATAGTAAATATTAAAAATAAAAATTAAGATACCGTGCTGCTATATAGTGAGCAGGATTAGGTTGTCAGCATTTTTCTATTTGAAATATGCAGCTTTATTGCGTTCTCTGCACAGAAAATGCTGTTTTGATGGAAATGATGGAATGAAATCTGAGTTGTTATGATGCAGCTTAGGCTGGGGGTCCTCAAAATTATTTCATATATGTAGGATTACGATCTTCTCGGTGAAAAAATCATGTCTTGTGGGATGGATCACTCTCTAAAACTCTGGAGAATTAATTCCAAGAGAATGATAAACGCCATCAAAGAGTCTTATGAGTACAACCCAAATAAAACCAACAGGTACGTCGTCTTCATCTTTTTGGCTGTCTTTGCAAAACATGAATATCCTCATCAATGGCCCAGATAATTTGTAACCGAACTGGGAGTTCTTGAGGATTGAGGATAGTGAGTGACCTGGGGATTGTGCTGGACACCCAATCTGTCTTATTGATGTTGGCTTCAGTAGATTTTTACTGAATTCAGATTCAAATTCCTGATGCTTTTAAGTGTCTTTATTGTTTCTTATCTGCATGTCTAGGAAACACCCAGAATTATTACCTCTATCCTTAATTAAAGCTTGTATTTCACTGTGTTTCAAGATGTCAGTGGCTTTCCTTTCTCTCACCTCAACATTTCTAGGAAGGAGTCAAATCCGTAATTAAATATTGCAAATAGTTTTATGTTGGGTATTTATTACTAATTATTGTATCTGCTATCAGACCATGGGGTGGGGACAAAACTGTTTATGTAGTATGAACTTTAATTTTCATCATTCTCTGATCTGACCTCAGGTATGAATAAATTGTCAAGTAAACATAGCAATTAGATAAGTGATAGAGAAACCCTCCTTTGTGAAGTTCATCAAGTTTTTAATCTTAACTTCCAGTTTAACCATTGAGAGAATTGAAGAGTCTAAAACACACTGAACATGTTCAGCAATGAGACTAGCTGTGAAAATACTCTCGCTTTTTTTGGTAATGTTACCAAATATTAAATGATGCTCTTTTTTTTAGCGTGCTTTTTAAAAAATCATGGTGGTTTTTTGTTTTTTAGTGTGCTTTTCTGTTTAACTGTTTAGATGTTGCAGAAGCAGCATCAGGAGAACCGAGCTTTAATTCGTTCTTGAAGTATTTGGCAATGGAAGCTGTATTCAGCAGCTGAAGGAGTGGTTTTGTTTAGCCCTGTCTGCACAGTCTGGTACAGTGGGAAATGTTATTTCATTAGGAATGAGGATGAAAACAGGGACTGTTCCAATTATTAAAAACAAAACAAAAACAACCTTAAAGAAGCAACAAAACAACATACAAAATCAACTTTGTTATAAAGCTGTTAAAGCAAAAAAAAAAGCCAGGCTTGTCCTTTTCGCATCTTAAAACCGTCCGTTGAAAATTAGGCTTGTGCTTCTGTATTTCTTTGGAGCTCACTTGGCAATTTTCTCCGTAGGCCTTTTATTTCGCAGAAAATTCACTTTCCTGACTTCTCTACGAGAGACATACATAGAAACTATGTTGACTGTGTGCGATGGTTGGGAGATCTAATTCTTTCCAAGGTAATGCTGCAGCTTTTTCGGCTACGTTGCTCTTATTTGCTCATTTTGAGGATTTTAAACAGTAAGGACGGAGGTAGAGATTTTCCGTTGTGCTTTTTGTAATGTCATCTCAGAAGCTGTGAGGTGAAATGTTTGCTTAGAATTATAGTTAGACTGAATGTGCAGTATAAATTGTAAATAAAGGTAATTTTTGTTGTCATTGTTTCCCCCCTAGTCTTGTGAAAATGCCATTGTGTGCTGGAAACCTGGCAAGATGGAAGATGATATAGATAAAATCAAGCCCAGTGAGTCCAATGTGACCATACTTGGGAGATTTGATTACAGCCAGTGTGACATATGGTACATGCGGTTTTCAATGGATTTCTGGCAAAAGGTACGTGTGAGCTTGGACCTGGCTGTGTTTGAAGGTGCGTAGCTTTTAATCGATTCCATTTGTGGGCACAGGAAGTCTTGGTTCATGTGATTTTCGAGAAGCAGAATGATTTGCTGCAGGGGGCTTTTTATGTAACTGTAGGAGCTCTAGATTTATCATTCTGGTTTCTGCCTGGTGGAAGAAGTTCCACCAAATAAATACATGTTTTTCATTCCGAGTGTGTTTACTGATACCTTCCTCCCAAATCGGCAGAGATGGATAGTCAAGTGGAAGAACGGAGATGAGTTTTGTAGTATTTCTACCCCCTCCAACAAACTCATTAAGTGATTCATGTTATACCTTCACACAGGATTTATCAGCTGTGCAGCCTCTACAAAATTCTGACTTTCTTTTTTTGACATAGTGTTTTAAAACTTCTATATCCTCTACTTTCTTTTAAAGATGCTTGCTCTGGGCAATCAGGTCGGCAAACTTTATGTCTGGGATTTAGAAATAGAGGATCCTCATAAAGCCAAGTGAGTACTTTTTAAAAATTCTGTTTTTGCCAAGACAGAGTTGAGGTGCTTTCCTCTTTTCCTTTATTGATAACTATAGAAATTCTTTAACAGTAGTAATTACTTTCCATTTTAACTATGAGGTAAATAAACATTCTGCTCCCCTGAAGGTTAACATTTAGTATTTTTTACTGATTTATTCTTTATATTACAGTAGTGCCAACAGGCCCCAGTCACATTGTGCTGGGTACCATACGTAGATGTAGGAAAAGACAATTTCTTCCACAAAGAGCATACAAACTAATTAGGTGGAAAATTTACAAAGCGATTAAGAGAAGATGTTCTAGGTGGGTGTAATACATGACGAAGGAGAAATAGGTGGAAGGACTTGAGTAATGAGACTGTAAAGGTTTGGCTTTCCAGTTCCTCACTGGTGTGGCAAAGAAGTTTGACACCATGTCTTATATATTTATTTGTATGTTTTTATATATATATATATATATATAAAAATATATAAAAATAAATGAAATTGAGAGGATGAGAAATGGCAGTGGGTGAACAGGAAATGACAGCTTTCCCAATTCCACGTTTGGAATACAAACCACACCACAAAACGTATAATCCTGTCGCCCTGTCTCATAAGTGAGAGGTTGGTGAAACAGCGCTCCGTAATGCAGCGGCCAGTGCACATTTAACCTTGCAGCTGAATAATTTTCTTTTATTTATAGGTGTACGACTCTTACTCATCCGAAATGTGTTGCTGCCATTCGACAAACCAGTTTTAGCAGGGACAGCAGTATCCTTATAGCTGTGTGCGACGATGCCAGTATCTGGCGCTGGGACAGACTACGATAAATCACGTTTTTTCTTAATTCAAAGTAGAAAATATATTTTCAAATTATAATATAGTCTGTTAACTCGCTAGTACGGTAGATGCATTTAGTGTAGACTTCCTCGAAGGTTCGGCAGGCTGGAGCTGAACTTAGTGATGTTTACATTCTGTGTATTGTTCTGCTTGAAATTGCTGCTTTTAATAAAAAGAAGTATTTTTGTAAAGTTTTCTGAGTTGTCCATTTTAATTATTTCCCCACAAAGAGTTTTCACTTGGGGCCTATGAAATCATTTTGCATACAGCTAGCGCATAAATATACGGTAACTTGCTAGAAATTTGGTGTGTGTGTGTGGTTGCGGGTGTATTTGTGCCTTCCTGGCTGAAAACCTCATGCTGCTATTGAGAATTATCCAGGGACCACACAAAGGAAACGTTGCGCTTAGGAATAAAGTATAAATGAAC
Source organism: Pampusana beccarii (assembly GCA_013399365.1). Taxonomy (NCBI): domain Eukaryota; kingdom Metazoa; phylum Chordata; class Aves; order Columbiformes; family Columbidae; genus Pampusana; species Pampusana beccarii. Next base: position 868,063 of record VWYH01011067.1, read on the forward strand.
CTATGAGGATGGGGTGCTAGGTGGTTAGTGAGCCCGCCAGGAAAGGAGCCCCCCTGCATCTGTTGGCTGTGAATAGAGAAGGGCTCGTGGGCAACGTGTCAGTTGGAGCTCACCTTGGGCATAGTGATCATGAAATGATTGAGTCTTCTGTTCTTGGAGAAGGAAGGAGGGCGGTCAGCAGAACTGCTGCGTTGGACCCCGAAGGGCAGGCCTGGGTCTGTTTAGGGTGCTGCTTGGCGGAGTTGGAAAAGACCTTTAAAATCATCGAGTCCAACCATTAACCTGACACTGACGTCAAACCGTGTCCCTAAGAACCTCATCTACACGTCTTTTAAACCCCTCCAGGGATGGTGTCTCCACCACTGCCCTGGGCAGCCTGTTCCAATGCCTGACAACCCTTTCTGTGAAGAATTTTTTCCTAATATCCTATCTAAACCTCCCCTGGTGCAACTTGAGGCTATTTCTTCTCATCCTGTTGCTTGTTACTTGGGAGAAGAGACCNTCCAGCACCTCAAGGTCTTTCCTGTAGTGGGGGGCCCCAAACTGACCCCAGAGTTTGAGGTTTGGCCTCCCCAGTGCCCAGCACAGGGGGACGGTCACTGCTGTGGGCCTGCTGGCTGATACAACTATTTCTTATGCAACGGCCATGGCCCAAAGACCTCCTCATTTACTCTGCGGAAAGTCTCTGGGTTTAGCAGAGTCTGAAACACCGCGAGGCGGGGATGTGGTGGGGAGAGGACTCCAAAAAGCGTTGGGAGCGCTCAGGCATCCTCCAGCCTTCCAGGAAACTGCCTCCATCAGCTGAACTGAACCGCGCTGAGATACTTGTGCTGGAGGCCGGTGCTGTGCAAGCGTGTGCCGTTGGACAAGGTTCTCTGGGTTTTCCCATGTCCAGGGTGGAGAGCGAAGTGGGATACAAAAGCAGCAGGGATTTTTTGGCCTTTTTTTTTTTGGATGAAGTACGTTCTGAGAAATGAGCTGCTGCGTTTCTGAGAGTAAGGAAAGGAAAGGTGGTGCCTCAGCAGAGAGGGGCCTAACGCAGGGCCAGCTTGAACTTTTGCACTGATTTATGGAAGTGCTGAAGGCTGCTCTCTTAAAATCCAGACAAATGTGCTACCAGGTTTGCCCTGAGAAATCTGGATGGAGCCGAAATCAGATTCAAGGTGTTAACGAAGAACCAGAGCGGGGGTGTCCAACTCATTTTCACCGGGGACCCCATTGGCCTCGCCGTTGCCTTCAAAGGGCCGAATGTAATTTGAGGACTGTATAAATGTAACTACTCCTACAGTTCTATAGTCCTAAAATTACATTCGGCCCTTTGAAGGCAACCGCGAGGCCGATGTGGCCTTCAGTGAAAATGAGTCTGACACCTTTAAGCTGGAGAATATGAACTTGCACAAGTAGAGCTGGATCAAGCCCTAGGGAATAAAAAGTCTCTCAAATAAAAGCACCATCTGCTTTTAAGATGAATAATATCTTGAATATACACCACAAGGGGAAAAAAAAACCAAACCAACCCTCTTTTTCAACATTCAGATGCTTGAAGCTCAGGTGAACATAAAAGTTCTGTGCATCTTCTGGAAGATACAGAGCTAGGAGAGTTATAATAATTACAGAAGAATCTGAAGAAGAGTTTAAAATTCTCCAAACGCCTTTAACATAGAATTTTGTGTAACGTGAGTTCTGAGTTCTTCAGCAAGAGTGGGGTTTGACCCAAACTGGAAAAACCTTTTTCGGCAGAGATTTTGCCTGGAGTCCACAAGAAGGTTTGTAGAGAAGAGGTTCCCAACTGTTCAATGAGTGGTGGCTCTTCGAGAGCCCAAGGTCCCATTTCCTGGGGTTTTACTCCATCTAGTGGTGACCGAATTAAAAAACACGTTACCGCAATATGATTTTAAATGAGGTTCTTCTTGAGGCTTCTAATGTTAAGCTGGAGAATTTCATGCAAATGGGGATTGAATTTGTCCTTCCTTGTATGAGTGTTTTCTTTGGTGCGTTTCATGTTTTGGTTTCTTTTCATAATTAGAATTTTGACTACTTTTCACCGATTTTCCATCTGTTTTCGCATAAACGAGTAGCACTATATGCGTTTGTTGCTTTCTGTATTTTTTTAATTTGCCTCTGGGTGCAGAGAAACCGATTGGGCTCTCCTGAATAGAAACTTTCCCAACTCCATCTCATGAGTCGTGTTGACTTGGGAAGAAAAATGATTGGGAAAATGTCCCCAAATGGAAGGAAATAAATCAATTGCTGAACCATCCTGATCAACCACGGCAGGACATGTGCAACCTCAAAGCCGAACGATCAGTAGATGGGCTTTTGTTGCTTTAGGACTTAACCTCTTAGTAGCAAGAAAGTGGTGACAACACAAAGGAAAAAAATACATGCAGGAGGTCCTTTACAAAATAATTTACGTTACATATGGGTTATTATTATTATAGGTATCTTTGGAAGTAACTGGGGGAAGACTTTTTTTTATTATGTGTGAGGGGAAAAAAAAAAGCCAACAAAAACCTAAACCCATATATGTGTAAGAGGCAGGATAGATTGATGTATGCATTGTTTCTTCGTGTTTCTCCTCAGGCTTATTCCTGAACTACTTCTATAGAATCCTGTTCTCTCATTTTAAACCAGCCTGTTGAGGGATAATTGTTAGGAGATGCGTATCTATATAGACAGATGTGCTGAACGAGGTTGGGCCGTTTGTCATGAAGACACAGGAAAAGTCTGATCGCTTCCCTGCGACCTCCCTTTTATCTGAAACATATGGAGATAAGATACTAAACCCTTATTTATCCTGAAACAAGAAAGGCCGGTAAGAGGTTTATTCCATTCCTCAACAAGGAAATACTTCTCTGATCGAGCAAGCAAATAAAAAATTTGCAAATCTTACTTTTGACATCCAGATGGTGCAAAAGGTGGATTGAATAGCTCAGTTTTAGGCTACTTTGAACACTAGTGATCCAGCTTTTGTTTTACGTCTCATCACAAAGAAATAGGAAAGACTGCTTTGGTGTCGGAACTCACGTTGGGTGAGGTGGAAAGAAAAAGCTCTTGTGCTTGAAAAGCACAGCTTGGAAATTCAAATAGCTCGTAGAAAAATAAATGAGCTGTTTCCTAGCGGTTTTGAAAGGCACCTCTCTGATCTAATTTGAAGGGGGTTGGATTTCTCCTTCTGCAGGTTTCCGATCCACAAGCTCAGCCACGGCAGGATAATAATTTACAGAGATGGTTTCAAGCGTGTGCCACGATCACCAAACCGTGTCAGATAAAGCAGGCCTGTAGAAAATTGCAACAAAGAGCAGTAACACCGATTACTTCACGCAGGGATGCTCCGGCCAGATAAGGAAACTTTAGTACCTCTTTCTTACAAATAATCCACTCCTTTGTTAATTAAACCCTGCTGACCCGGTGAGGCTGTTAGACCATACTAACATGTCTTAAACCTCACAAAGGCCTCTGAAGCGTTAATTATTTTACTTCCACACCAGGCAGACGCTTCCTCACAAGCATGAGAACCTCAGCGACGCTTGAACTGCGCCTTCCGTGCGGTCCCGCTGTGTTGTGACACCGCTCGTGCCATCGTCAGCATCTGCCGCTCGTGTAACCAGAACTCGCGTATCCTGCTGCAGGATTTGATGGGTCACACAATAACCCTAATGACCCTTCCTAACTAAGGGAGTTGAGCCTGCGCCTCTGCTAACTGCCCTCATTGCAGCTTCTACACAAATAGGTGGCTTACAAATGTTTCCTCCAGAAACTTAAGTGCTTGGTTGAGCAGCAGACCAATTATTTCAGGGTTTGAACCTATTACCTGTCTGAGCTTTTTGTCCACAAGTTACCTGGGATGGAATTAGTTTTGCTTTTCAAAAGCCACCTGGAGCATTAAGCAGTAGAAACTACAGAAGATGCTTTGTCAAACCAAACTGAAGAGACGGCAGCTTCTTCCAACCCTTCCACAAAAATCTGGAATGATGTTCTCTGGTTTGATGGAGACCATGGAGATGTTTGGCTCTAAGTTCCAAGTGGAATAGGACAGGGAACTGCTGGAGAGAGTCCAGCGTAGGGCAACTAAGATGATTAAGGGAGTGGAGCATCTCCCTTACGAGGAAAGGCTGAGGGAGCTGGGTCTCTTTAGTTTGGAGAAGAGGAGACTGAGGGGTGACCTTATTAGTGTTTATAAATATATAAAGGAGGAGTGTCACGAGGATGGAGCCAGGCTCTTCTCGGTGGCAAACAATGATAGGACAAGGGGTAATGGGTTCAAGCTGGAACACAAGAGGTTCCGCTTAAATTTGAGAAGAAACTTCTTCTCAGTGAGGGTGACGGAACACTGGAACAGGCTGCCCAGGGAGGTCGTGGAGTCTCCTTCTCTGGAGACATTCAAAACCCGCCTGGACGCCTTCCTGTGTAACCTCACCTAAGTGTCCTGCTTCGGCAGGGGGATTGGACTAGATGATCTTTTGAGGTCCCTTCCAATCCCTAACATTCTGTGATTCTGTGAATCACAGGAAAGCAAGAGCAGCTCACAGGACAGTGAAAACAAGTTCCAGTTCACTGTGCTGCAATGAGTTTCTTAACGCAGAACATATAATAATAATAATAGCTTCTTCTCAAATGCTGGAAACGATACCCCACAAATCCTTCACATAACCTCAGTGTTTTGATGTAACCCATTTTCCCCACAGAAAAACTCTTTCAGGTACCAAGAACCCTTAGGCCTTCATACCATAATTAAAGCTGAAGAGAAAGACAAATTAATCAAACACCTCTGCTGTCAATAATTTAGCAGCTCTCGTCTCACTGAACAACCCAGGGCTGCCAAGTACAAATTTCCAGCTCTGAATTGGCCCGTAAGAGCCATTTCAAAGCTGTTTGACTTGCAGCAGGGAAGCCCCCGAAATTTCTCTTCATTACACTTTTATACAGGAAAACTTCAAGGCAGGAACCCCGAGATCACGCTCCATAGCGTCTTTCATGCCAAAAAGAGGAAAATACCATCGTACCACTTACGGGAGCTGCGGACACGAACATTTGTTGTCGACAAAGTGAAAGAACAGCGTAAGTACCAGCAGGAAAACCATCAGCATATTCTCAGTTGCCTGATGACCCTTCAGAATGAGGTAAAGAAGGAAAAACTACATTTATTTTGTTTACAACTAAATAGCCCAGAACATTACACAACTAGGAGACACCGCTGCCAGTTTTCCACCCTGTAATTTCTTCCACTTCAAATGCAGTTTCAAAAGAATATTTCTATGTATGCACATGCAACACCGATTTCGTGTTGCAGTGAAATACTTCAATTAAAAAAAATGCATAGGCAAGTAGTTTTCACAGATTTTAATTTTAAATAATTTTCAGGCGTAATACAAAAGTTACAAGTTTGTCTATTCAGACTAATCGTTGGGTTTTTTGGGGTTATTTTCCCTCAAAATTCTTCATGGAGTTACTTGCCGCATCTTTCAGATGGCACTCGTCAGAAAGCACTTCAAATGCCACAATTGAAACTTATGTTTTCCAGAAGAGAGGGTTCTGTGTCAGACGTCTCTGGAAGTTCTCATACCTAGAAAAACAAAACCGAACCACAAAAGCTGCTGCAAATAAAAACGCCTTCAGAAATGAGACAAATAATACAGTCTATGCAGAGAACATGATAAATCATATGTGTTTCATACCAGGGAGTAAAAATCCAAAATCCTTATTGATTCTGTATCAAGAATATTAACAGTGAGACGTGTGTATTTTCAACAACATGCATCAAGAATCATAGAATTGTTTTGGTTGGAAAAGACCTTGAAGTTTGAGTCCAACCATGAACCCAACACTGCCAAGTCTAAAAAACTATTCTCTAACAAATAATGGAATCACAGACGCACGCATGCTGTCCTAATTTCACTTCCCATAGTCACAGAAACAAGTAAACCACAAACCGAACAGCAGAATTCATTACTGAGCTACCATGAAGAAATGGGGATAGAAGACAATTCCCCGTGGCTTTCTCAAAAAATAAAGAATAGCCTACAGGCTTTAGGCTACAAAAATCCTTTCAATCCCCACAAACTCAAGCTTTAAGGTATCAAAAGGTACTGCCCATGAAACAAAAAAAATAAAATAGTTCTCCTCCATCTCATAGTTCCTTCCCCAATTTAAATGAGGAAAAAGACTCTAAAGGGTTTTAAACCCACTCAAATCAGAGAAAGGCTTATTTATGAATGAATTTCTAAGCCGAACTATTGAACTTCACTGCAGGCAGCCCATTGCAGAGACCGAAGATACTCTCTGTATCGCAAGCTATAATTAAACACATTGTAATGACTCACAAACACAGGAACAGAGCTAAAAAAACGTTGGCTTTAACAGATTTCTACACATGAACGTGGCTCAGTTTAATTATTAGAGCTATGCCTCGCTTCATGACACTGTTTTGAACAACACTTAGAAGCAAATTCAGCATGGTCCAGGCCATGACCAGCCATTTCCCAGCTCCGTCAGCCCCTCTTCGCTTCAGTTTTTCTGAGACCTTACCCACATACGTTCATGGAGTGCGTGGAGTTACCTGCTGAACAGATCTGCATCAAGTTACACTCCCGAATAAAAGATATTGCTTATGTTAACTGCTTGCATCTTCATGAGATCTGTCCTAATGATAAAACTGTATTCAGAGAGCCCAAAATTCTGTTTTACACAGGGTTTAGGTTAATATGGTAGAGGCTAAAGAGGGTTAAACTCAAACTGTAGGACGGCTGGTAGTTCATAATTTCTCTCCAGACTACACAGACCATCCCCACAGACATTTCTTAAACCAGCCCTGGAAAACAACTCCCAGAGAGACTTTTCCATTTGTGCTCAAAGGTCTTGGTGACAGAACCACGTCAACTGGGAACGTGAGCAATATAACTACGCTGGAATTACATCTAGGAAGAGACCAAGTGCAATAAATAAACACAGATTGACAACTCTCACGAACACTTTTAAAACATTTTTGCATTGTCTCACTGAAGAGCATGACAGCAGCTCAATGCTTAAGAAACCAGCCGGTATGATGCCAAGAAAAAACACCCCGCTTGTTACTAGAGATCGTTGCCATTACCATTTCAGAACTACGTTTGCAGGAATGAAAGCTTCAGAAGGATTCGGGGTCATCTGTGCCTGAGTAACAGCAAAGGAGGAAGCGAAGTTATAGAAGTTATCCAACATCTTCTGAGTGAACTGAAATAAAAACAAAAAAAAAAAAAAGGGAGAATTTTAAGTTAGTTCTTTTTTCAGTTTGAATTTTTGTGCAACAGTTTAACAAATCCGAAACTCCTATATGAAGTAAAATTAGCATTGCCATTAAAACACGGTGGGAAAGTGGATACAGTAGGTCCAGGCATGTCCGTTTTAAAGTGATCAAAACATCCTAACTCTCAGTCTTGCACTCATATGCGTTCACCATCCAAGAATCATTTTCAGGATCTTCACTCGCCCACTCCCTGCCCAATTTCATCCAACTGCATAACCAGCTTTGGGAAGAACATTTTCATCTCGGGACAAAGCGATGCAGTGACCAGAGCTGTCCCTCTCCTGCAAATTAAACATCAGCACAACCGCAGACAAGGTCAAATCACAGAATCACAGAATGTTAGGGATTGGAAGGGACCTCAAAAGATCATCCAGTCCAACCCCCCTGCCGAAGCAGGACACCCAGATGAGGTTACACAGGAAGGTGTCCAGGCGGGTTTGAATGGCTGCAGAGAAGGAGACTCCACAACCTCCCTGGGCAGCCTGNCCTACGCTGCACTCTCTCCAGCAGTTCCCTGTCCTTCTTGAACTGAGGGGCCCGTTCCAGCTCATGGCAAAATGAGAGTTGCCACACCAGCTGAAAAGTCTGTGATCGGCCTCGTTACAACTCAGACTCCAGCGACAGGGAAATTTCCTTTCACTTCCACCCCAGAAAGGTTGTTATCCTGGCATCTTCTGCCACAAAGTCTTGCTGGGGAAAACACGAAAAAGATGAATAAGAAACTCCTAAACTGTAGGAACAAGGAATTAAGAGTGAAAGAGCGGCCAAGAAGCAGTGAGCCCTGTGTGCAGAGGATGAGGCTGCAGGACATTCCCAGCCATGCTACAGATACATAAGCCTATGGTACATCCATCTTTCCCCTATTCTCTTTATTTAAAAAAAAAAGTGTGCATTGTTTTGGTGGGAGAACAAACTATTTTCATAGACAGCGAAATGAAGGAAGAAAAAGCACAGGAGTTGGACTCGATGATCCTGGTGGGTCCCTTCCAACTCAGGACATTCTATGATTCTCTGATATACGCGCACCCTTGTGCTTCCCTCCACCCGCTCTGACAAAAGGAATGGAAGAATCCAGAAGAACCCAGGAGCCTCAGTCTCACCCCACTCACATGCACAACTCTGGTTTCGTTCCATGTTTTCCATACATGTTTTTTATAATATATGTATAAAAAAATAGATACACAATCATAAAGCTTCATAAATCTTACTAAAAATGTAGCGGGAGAGCAACCCCTTATCTTAAACACAGATGATTTTGCCTTAAAAAAACCCAAACAAACCACTTTTATTGCTATAATGTAGCAGTTTCAAATGTCAAGCATTAAAGCAAAGCCATTAGTCCTTCACAAACATGCTCCCAGTCATACCCCCTTCCTCTGCTATCTACTCCCTCAAAGGTTTTTCTTCAATTATGACTTTATACATTTCCTTTTTATGAGTAATTACTACTTCAACCTTTGGTTCAACTGCATTCCCAAAAAGCAATATACAATTTCAGTTAGGATGCTACTATTTTTTTTAAATAGAAAAGTCCACCTAACTGGAAATAACATTTGTAAAGAAGTTATGCAATCACGAGGTGTTTTTCTTTTTTCTTTAAATATTATTGCCAGAAAAAGCCACCTTGCAAATGACCTTATGTGATACATTAACTCATGACTTAACCAGTGCTATTATAAAAACTGGTGGAATCAGAAGTGTCATTTAGATGTCACTTGCTCCTAACATCTCCAGAAAAGCTCCATTAACAGTACTATGCAAAAAGAGCTGTCAGTCAACTCCTAGTCGTGAGAACTTTCTCCAAGAGACTTATTTGGAGCTTTATGTGTATGAACTGCTGCAGGGCAACATTTACATCATCAGGATCACTGTTCAGTTACTAATCTACCTTAGAAAGTGTCTGTAAGCAAAGTAAGCAAGAAAAAAAGCCTCAAGAAAAGCCTCGCCAACTGCTGAAATATTAAAAGATAATGCCAGAGCTGTCAGTGTTAGGGAAATCAAGACGTGTCAAGCAGATCCAGCTTGCTTTGAACTGCTGTGAGATGGCCAAGAAACTACCAGCGCTGGCTGGGGATTTCCAGAGGTTCAAACTAACAGGCTGGGTAAAAAACAGCAAGTGTTGCAGCCCAAAGCCTGGTCCATGGGGAAAGAACTGGGAAAACCAAACCAAACCTAAAATGTCTTTCTGTGGGAGAGGGGATGACTCTGTAGTTCCGCAGAACTACATCAGAAGGATTTCTCAGGGTCAGTGGATACCTGTCTGTATCCGTGCCAACGTCGGCCTTGACTTTTGAGTAGTTTTTGAGCATCCCTGCATATCTACACACTGGAGTTCCAGCACCTCCAAATCACCCAAAGATCCACTGTCTCTTATGTGTATGTAGTCAGAGCTGCTCCTATAAGGAAGCATCATCAATATTTTTTTACAGTAGAGTGACACTGAGACGAGTGAGTCTATTGGCCTGACTCCGCTGAACATGCAAAATCCAATCCTTTACAGGAGACAGTTTTCCAGCGTAAGAAAAAGTAACTTCAAAATATAAAAGCATCCAGCCAGATGATTTAACAACGATTAAGTTGGTTACAATCCCATAGCTGCTGTTTTTTTTTTAATTAACTCAGAGGCTCAATTCTTAAGACTTTAGTAGTACGGATAATTTCTGAAATTAGAATGTCCACGCTACCTCTGTGAACGAATCTACTGATGACACAGCAGCACTTGCGACAGGAGTCTGCTGGGCCAGGTTCTCCAGCAGTTCCACCGAGATTCCAATCTGGGCCACTGTTGGGGTCTGAGGGAGGTTCATGGCACCAAAGGGATGTTGACTCCCCTTCCCTGAAAGCATCGCAAAGAGCACACGTTAGATTTGGCATCCACTCTGTTACTTAAATTACTGTGTTTCTTCTGTACAAGGTGTTTTTCAAATCCCACCAGAGACATCTCCCTGTCTCAGAAATACAGAAAAATCACGCAGTCCAAGGACAGGAACAAGTACGCACAAGCACAACAGACGAAACAGTGTGATAGGTACATTTAAAAGACACAGCAGATCTTAAGGAAAATTCCAAAAAAAAGGCCATCATTTTAAAGCTTCCTATTAAGTACATTGATACAACAGAAAATACGATCTGTGAGTAAACAACAGCAGAACCTTTCTCAATAGGAACTAACCCTTTAATTCACATTGTAGCAATTGCAGATAAGCAGGAAACATGCAGCCCTGCTGCACAGTTCTTGGATTCACTCATTCAAAACAGGTGCTTGTGAACCTGATTCCCCATTTAAATCCAGAGCAGCCGTCCTTGTGCAGGGCTGGGCAGCCCCAGGACTTGGCTCAACTGCCCAAAACCACCAACAGCAGCAAAGGCCAAAGGGGTACCCACAGAACAGAAAGGCCTCCGACTTTGCCACAGCCACAAACAAAACAATTAATTGGGAAGAAAAACCACCCCTAAGTTGCATACTGCTCATATGGGCATCATCCCAACTCCCTGCCATCATTTCTGACCTTTCCCAACTGAGTGTTAACCAGCACTTTCAGTCCCAGCTTCAGCCAGGGGCTCTGCAAACAACAACAGGCACCCAGGGTCACGTAAATCACGCGCTCCTCTTTGTCAGCATCTCTGAAGGAGAACACAGGAAAAACGTCTGGGGCCACAATGCTGCCAGAGAACAAATACTCGTGCTCCACCTAAGTTTGAGCAAACACAACAGACAAGTACCCTCTTAACGCACAAGTGATTTTTTTTGGTAGCACTCTCTGGCCTCTCAATAGCAGGAGAAAGCAAAGCTGATCAAGAGCTGCCCTACAGACCAGCCAACACCATCTTGAGCCGCGAGGAAGGCCAACCGAAATCTAAAGCGCCATCTTAGTTCCACGGTCAAAAACTCAGCTGGCAAAACCAGCACGAGTTTGAGGAGTCAAACTGGGACTCAGGGACTGAAGATCTCAAACTTGCCTGTTCTTTCTGCAGAGACATAAGGCACTACCACAAAGAAGCCAACACCCAGCCCATCCAGAACACACATTCAAAAACCCAACACCCTTTTCAGCTGAAGCAGAGTGTCACTCCTCACTCCAGACCCTACAACTGCAATACAGTGCTACATTCAAGAGTAAAACACTTGCTATTAAAACGTTACTTTAACGCAAAGCCAATAAGAAGACAGTTCATCTGCTGAAGTGCTATTTGGAAGTGTTTTGAGAAACGCCATTGCTATATGATGTTAAGCTTTAGTGTGGATAGATGCTTGCTTGATAAAGGTATAATTTATTAAAGTATTAAAAAAGACAGAGAAAAGGTACTGGAAACCAAATATCACACCAGTTCACGATTAAAAATCCCAATAACAACAGAGCTGGTAGAAGTTTTACATCTTGTAACATCCTTACCTGAGAAGCTGGCATTTACAATGAAAATGTAACATCCTCAGGCTCCATCAGAATGCATTGCTACTTTAGAAAGCCTCCTATGATCTAAATAACAAAATACACCCGTTCTGTCACTTCGCACGCACTCCCACGGAACCACTCCCTTGGAAACACGTCAGCCTACAAGGGTGACAGAAAAGCATCCCCTGCCATCCTTACACCAGCTGAAATACACTCTGCGTTCTCAACGCTTGGCTCTTGCAATTAACCTTCCAAACACAGAGAACGCAGTATGTTAATCGGTAATGAAATACAAACTCAGGATTTTGCATTCAGACCCTACACTTTCCAACACACTACGTCATCGCAGAGCAACTGCCATCAGGGAAATATGTTTTTTCCACCTCTTTTCCTTCATTAAACCCTTGATTCAAGATAGCGAGCCCTCATCACCATGTCAAAAACCTCAGCCACATGCAGGCCTCAAATGCAGACATTATATTAGAGGGTATATTTGTAAGCGGAAAACACATCACACACAGCACTGCATGCTGCACAGCAGAAAAAGCCTGCAATGGAAAAGCTTAACATGTAACTTTTATCCCATTTGTCAACATACTTCCAGTAAGGGTCAAAATCCCAGCCCAAGGTTTGCTTTCTATTTCCACACCACTTTCAGGCACAAGTGAAAAATAAAAAGCTCCACCAATTCTAAGGCAAGGAGCATTTCTGAGCCCCTTCTTTATGCACAGTCACATGAATTTCATCTACTCTCGGTCAGTAAAACAACACACAGTCAGAGAATATATAATTACCGGCCATTAATCCCCTCCAGATCTAAAAGTACAGACGAGACAGTAACAGTGACAACTACCAGCAACAGCATTCTTCTAAATCTCAGTTCTCCAGGCCAAAACTGCTTCCCTGCAGCACAAATTCCTGCTTTGAAAAGGGCGGCCAACAAAACATTATATTCACAATACTTTGCAAAGCAACCTAAACACTCCACCTGTGGCAAAAAACCCCAGCAGAACCCATGTGTTGCCTTCAAGAGCCATCACGCTCTGCAAGAGCATCAGTAGCCCAAGCAAAAAAAACTTGAACTCTTTAGTTGTGCCATGAGAAGTGACCACAATTCATTGTGAGTGATACAAATCACAGTGATTTGGTGAGGAATGTCAGTGACCTTCATGAATGAACACAGTTAGCACTACTAGTGCAGCTCCAATGGGCACCAAGGGACCTTACTACAACATTTATTACAGCTGCAGTTTGTTAAACAAGAAATTGCACGATTTCAAGAGAGCAACTCGGCCTCTTTCACAAAGTTATATTGCTATGTTATTCCTCTTGGCACTAAAGAAGCCACTCAGCTTTGGTAAAGCCAGAAATATTTTGTTCCGTCTTGACTACAGGCTGTTAAACATTTCACCTATAATGAAAAATCCAGAAGTGGGAAGACTAAGAGCCTGAAAAAATCTACATTGACTGTCACCCCACTGGGGGGTGGGGAAATGACCAGAAAACCCCCAAACCTCACAAACACACATTATGCAGCTTTTAGCATGAACTGACAGAAAAATCAAACCAAAAGTTTTCCAAAAGCCCAGCAGGACCATCATCACTCACAAACTTATTAAGAGTCGATCAGCTCTACATACAGCAGGGAGGATCATTTCTGTTCACCTTTAGAAATCCGACTGCTGGAACACCAGTTGTCTCTGCTCCACCTTCGAACTAAAACCAAATACAAGTAACACTGCCATCCCTATACAAACATCAGAATATCTCCAAGACAACCCGACTGGAGAAGATAATTAATTTAACTAAATTACCACACTCTACATATAAGCCACATGCCAGAATCTCACTCTTATAAGTACTGGTATGGTGTACTTGGACACATTTTCTTATCCTGGAGGGTGGTATCACAACCAGCACTACCATTCTATCACCTTTAATGCAAAACATTTGCCATAGCCTTAAATGACTCTTGCCACTTTCATAATGTATTTGATAATTAAATTCAAGCTTTCCGAATTCTAACTACTGATTTCGATGGAGGAGGGAAGAGGAGTTAATTTAACAGTTTTATTTCCAGCAAACATGGAGATTGCATTTGAAGAGCAGAACAATAATTCAGATTTAATGCTTATTGCAAAGCCAGTCACCATTTTACATGATAGTCGATCCTTGAAAAGAAACAGAGTCACAGAATCATTTCAGTTGGAAGAGACCCCCAGGATCGCCGAGTCCAACCCTAGCCTAACTCCAGCACTAAACCATGTCCCCAAGAACCTCGTCTAAATGCCTTTTAAACCCCTCCAGGGATGGTGATTCTGCCACTGCCCTGGGCAGCCTGTTCCAATGCTTGACGACCCTTTCCACGAAGAATTTTTTCCTAATATCCAATCTAAACCTGCCCTGGTGCAACTTGAGGCCATTTTCTCTTGTCCTATCACATCTGTTAATCCTGGACACTTTGGGCCTTTAACTCCTAGACTTCTAATAAATATCAGCAGATGCAAGACTTTACTTACTAAATCAAGGGGTTAAAACAACAACAAAAAAACAGACACGAGAAACCCCACAAACCACACACACACATTTCTAGCCTCACAGCATAGCTTTTGAATGGTTACAACTTAGCAAGAACAGAAAACGACATTCAGAACAACACTCAGTTTGTACTGAAAAGACTAAGAAATACAATTCAGTAAATTTTCTTGATTATAGAAGACCTCTCAAGGAATCTTTTAGAGGGTATCATGACATTTCTGTGAGACACCTTCAAAATCCCATCTGGAAATCTCTTATTCAAAGAAGGTTAACCGAGTTTAAATGGCACTCGTAGTCAACATAAAAGTGTCCAGGTTCATAATTTAATCTCTACTCCACAAATCACTTTCACATTGAAGAGTTTATTCCACAAAAGCGATTTCTCCTTCAGTTCATCTATTGAGACAACTTTCTGGTATTCCACTTGGAAACACTGCAATTTTCACCTGCATTGCCTTTCCTTAGCAAGCACAGGACAGGAAAAAGAGAAGCAAACAAAAAAAAACCCGAAGCAACATCATTTTACTTGACCCTCACAGCCCAGAAGTCGAATTCCACATCCCCAGATACTGTATTTAACAGCTCAACCAGTTCTTACAACAATGTGCAACATGGGCGAGTCACACATACCACAAAACCTGTGCAGTTCCAGGTTTCAGACACTAAACATAAACTTAATGTAAGAGTTACAAATGATACATTTAACCTTTCCCAAAGTCTGTGTAATGAAACACTACACCACTGCAGCTGGTCACTCACATCCGCCTAAGAAACACGCAGGTCCTTTTCATCACAGAAGAAACTCTGCTACAACTACTGTTTCACAGGGAGCTGACAAATAGGGACACAAATTTGCTCCTCTCAAAAAGGGATTAAGTTCAAGCAAATACAGCACTCCACAATATTTTCACTTTGCAGCACAGCTATTAATACAACTATATAACATCCCCAGCAAGGAAGTTGATGTCACAAATACACTGAATCCATGATACAAAATTTACATGTTTCCACATCATTTTTAACGCGTGTATTCCTAACATAACCTAACAAAAAGCTGACATAAGCTAGACACTTCTAAAAATTCTCCACACTGCGCCAGCTCACAAAAGTAACAGGCAGCCTCTTTTTTTACATTAGCTTTTGCAAAGCCCACATCAACTTCACTTCCACTACTAATGCTCCAAATTAGCCCTCAGCCACCTCACATTAGCCTGCACTTACCAGGTTAGAAATAGAATCACAGAAGGTCCTGAGTTGGAAGGGACCCACAAGGATCATGGAATCCAACTCCTGTCCCCGCATGTGACAACCCCTCATTTCACACCACGTGTCTGAGGACGTTGTCCAGTCTCTTCTTAAACACTGTCAGGCAACCTGTGTTTCTAAGAAGCCTCAATCACAGGTTGGCTTGACACCCCTCATGCCCTCAGAAAAAGTGACAATGTTGAAAACACCTCGATAAGGCAGGCACTCAGCTTCCAACTGCTATTTTACATGAACTGAGCCTCAATAGCCAAGATACAAACATAATCACCTCATGTTTCTTAAGCAGGAGATATAACTCTGGTTCAGTGTCTTTATTTGGCCTCTTCATGGAACAACACTGCTCCTTACTATGAATCAGGGGACACCTAAGAACCCCAATGTTTGTTGCAGGACATGCCACTGACATTTGTCCTCCTCCTTATCCATTTCATAGATCTATATGATCCCATCAACAGCCTGCTTAAAAACTTAGCCTGAGGCAGTCAAACCCCAAAACGCAGATTTCAACAGTCAGTGAAGTCTCTCAGTGATCCCAGCTCTCTGCTCTCCCCTTTCTGCAGCCTCATAGTCTTTTCCACCATACAACCGTTCCTGGTCATGGAAACTAAGGCTGTGTAGTTTATACTGACTCTACAGTTAGAAAGAAGCTGTAGACAACAACAGGAAGGGCTGAGGTCTCTCTTCTTTGGATCACACAGTGTTGCAAGTGCATTCAACCGTGTCACAGAGTTCTTCCTCAAGAGCAGCCCTTACTTGGAAATTATGGCTAATCATGCAAAAAGCATCTGAAAACGTGTTTTCCTGTGGAGCTCTCTGAAAGCATCTAAAACACAGTAAGCCTCTCAAGCATGAGAAACATACCACAAAAACTGGCAGAAGAGCCAGTGATCCACTTTACTGTTTCACTAACAACATAACTTCATAATACACAAAAAACACCCCCCCCAAAACCTTCCTGTGGCTGTTCTCTCTTCTGAAGAAAGCCCAAAGTCTTCAATAACGTATATGATCAGAATTAATTTTGCTCTGGACCTTGAGAGCTCTTATCTCATGTCACACTGCCATCCAGGACCAACTCAAAAGCAAGCATGCCACGTTATGAATTAATACATCTTATCACAGCAACCTCAATTACCTGAACAGAGATTCAAGTTAAGGCTGTAGAATACACTGAAGCCTTCAAAAATGTGTGTTACTCTATCATCATAACACTTGAAGCTGCTTGACTGACATATCCGTTCCTTTAATAAGACAAAGGTGTTGTTATTGGGGCACTTAATCATTTTTATAATACACATGGCCAACCCCCCATACATTTAGGAAAAAACTTCAGTCACCACCATTCTCTGACTCTACATAAGGCAGAATTCTCTGACCTGGGTCTATATAAAAAATACTAGAACATTTGCAAAACTGCTTTCCAATGACGACACCCTCTCCTGGACAATTTTATAGCGCAGCCGCTCCTGAAAGGGAAGCAGCTGTCTGAAATCACTGCGTCAGACTTCATTAATTACAAAACCTGTCTCTGTGCTACAAAGAATACAACTCCTTAACAGTGGAAGCTGAAAGAAACGTTGCAGGCACGTCTAGACAAACACCTGAAGAACATGCTGTGGAAGTCAGAAAGTCATTGTTCTTCAGGTTCTCCATGCAGAAGCACTGGAACACATGCCAGGCACGCTGAAAGGAATTTCCACATCAACACCACATACAAGAGAAGGCGAGGGAGAAATTTTACCAGGAACACACAGACAGACTTCCACGAAGCTGACAAACACGTTCAGGTACCACATCTGCTTGGGACTACATGAAAACACACAGCGGTCTGGCTTTTCAAGAGGCTTCTTGTTCAAAACCACCTTCAAACATTTAACCACTTGTGCATGCAGGAACACATCTGTTTCACTGCTATGTTCTACCAGTCTTACCAGATTTCAGACCAGAAATCTTGAAGATGGCACTTGGCTTCTCATTAGTGACAAACCCCAGCAGCTGCCACACTGCCATCCCATTCTGGTCTGGGTAACAAAAATAGACAGATCCTCCCATTCCTTCTGGAAATGGTATTGTTCCCAGCATGAAGACCACTACATGATTGATGTTTTCATAGTCCGGTAAATCAAATACAAATTTGTCTTCAGCCACTTGTTGGGGAGCTGCTTGTACCTAAAGAGAACAAAACTTTTATCAGTATTACTACGTGTTTCATCTTTGACCGTAACTGCGAACTTCCTTTTACAGAAATACACCTGAAGTGGAACATAACAGAAAGTGAGGAACGTGCTAACCTAAACAGCAAAAGCCAGATAAAAAAATCAAACACAGCAGAAGAACAACTGCAAAAAATATTACTGAAAAGGCACAACACTCTTGTTCTACCTGCACTGCACATATATCCCACCCGGGACTACAGGATCAGAATACCTTCGCTCCCCATGTGCGTAGGAGGAAAATAGGGTGCAGAAGAGGTTGCCAAGTCTATAAGCAGTGGCTGTTGACCACCTGGCTGGCACAACCCCAGGAGCACGGAAACCTGTTCACATAGGAAATACAATAGACCTTGAGACAGGCAATTAGAAGGATGCCAGAGCAAAAGATACCCTCCTCTTTACCCGAGATGCCACATCCTTGCAGCCAAGGCACAATCTAGCCTTAAAAAGCTTCTTTTAAGCTGGCAGCTTGTCTCTGAGGAGCCCGAGCCCCTCTGTTAATAGAGAGGACGGCAACCTCCCGGCAAGGAGGCTTTACAGCGCAGCTGCCCCTGGGAACGAGGGCGGCAGCAGCCGGGGAGGTGAGACAAGGCCGGCGAGCTCCCCTCAGCCTGGGGCCGGCCCCGGGGGGGGAAGGTCGCGGCCCCTGCGGCAGCTCCAGCCCGGCCCCGAGCGGGTTGAGGGCCCCGCCCGCGGCCCGGGCAGCGCTCACCAGCCTGCCCGCCACCAGGCAGCCGAACATGGCGACGGCCGCCGAACCCCCTCAGACGCCTCTGTGCTCCGGGGCCTCCATGAGCGTCGTCTCCCGGAAATCAACACGCCCCCTGTCACCTCGAGTCACTTCCGGAGCGCGGCCCCCGGGGCGGGGAAGGGCGAGCGGACTACAACTCTCGTGGTGCAACGCGCGCTCGCGCAGCCAGCGGGACCGCTGGTGCGGCGCGGGGCCTGATGGGAGATGTAGTTCGCGCTTAAATCCCGACAAAACCGGCCAAAGCGGTCAGGAGCAAATAAAAACCGCGTTAAAAAATAAAACGGAGATAAAAAGAAAAAAATAATGAAAAAATTACCTGTTTAGACACGCTGACATGCACCAAGTGTACAGAAAGACAACTGCTATAGCCGTATATGACTCCAAATTACCGAGAGGCTGCCATGCATATTACAAAAAGGATGAATTACACATACAGCTCAGGCACTGGATGTTCACACTGAAGAAGCACAAACATCGTGTCCGTTTGCTGTGGACATGGATGTTCGGTGCCATTTCAGAGTACATACCCTTACTCTAAGCACTGGTGCTAAGAGCACAAACCTCCTGGACTTCAGCAGCAGCTTCTGTAAGTGGGATTTCCAAGGCTACATCAAACCTTCCCCAGATGCCTGCAAAATAGTCCGATGGCTGGGTTAACATCACCTGTGATTGTAGAAGCACAAACAAGTCAGTTTTCCAAGGGCAAACGCAAAGTCCTCACTGCGCCATCATCCTTTCCTTCCAGCCCATGCCTCTCAATGTCTCCCAGCTTCGGCAAAAACAAGCAAAGATCATGCCAGCGATACAGGAATTTAAACTTTGATGACATGTGGCAGTGGAAGGGGACTAGAAACCTATGGCTATGTTTCACAGATCTTTAGAATCCTAGAATCATTTTGGTTGGAAGATACCCTCAAGTTTATAGAGTCCAACCATAACCTAACTCTAGCACCAAATCATGTCCCTAAGAACCTCATCTTTTAAACACCTCCATGGATGGTGACTCTACTTCCCTGGGCAACCTGTTCCACTTCTTCACAACCCTTTCTGTGAAAATTTTTTCTTAATATCCAATCTAAACCTCCTCTGGTGCAACTTGAGGCCATTTCCTCTTGTCCTATCACTTGTTACTTGGGAAAAGAGACCAACCCCCTCCATGCTTCAACCTCCTTTCAGGTAGTTGTAGACAGTGATAAGGTCTCCCCTCAGCCTCCTTTTCTCCAGGCTGAACAGCTCCAGTTCCCCCAAATGCTCCTCATTAGATTTGTGCTCCAGACCCCTCACCAGCTTCATCGCCTCCTCTGCACTCTCTCTAGTACCTCAATGTCCTTCTTGTGATGAAGGGCCCAAAACTAAACACAATATTCAAGGTGCGGTCTCAGCAGTGCCGAGGACAGTGGCACAATTACTTCTCTAGTCCTGCTGGCCACACTAGTGCTGATACAAACTTCTGTGTTTTGAGCACAGCGGGTGGCACCAGAGCTTCTTGGTGAGGTTGCAACCAGGATAAAGCTGTGTGGTTTCAGTGTGGGTTAAGGTGAGCTCTAGGGCGGTGCTAGTGGTTGTACCTAACTCCTCAACAGCTGTTTGGTAAGAAGGAAAAGGCTGATGAGAAAGGGGCAGGAGAAAAAAAAAATCATATATCGATACTGCATTCAGTTTTGGGCACCTCCCTATAGGAAAGACATTGGGGTGCTGGAGCGAGCTCAGAGGAGGTCAATGGAGCTGGTGAAGGGTCTGGAGCACAAGCATGATGGGGAGCGACTGAGGGATCTGGGGGGTTCAGCCTGGAGAAAACGAGGCTGAGAGGAGACCTTATTGTTCTCTACAACTACCTGAAAGGAGGTTGTAACGTGGAGGGTGCTGGTCTCTTCTCCCAAGTATTGAGTGATAGGATGAGAAGAATTGGCCTCAAGTTGTGCCAGGGCAGGTTTAGATTGAATATTAGGAAAAAATTCTTCATGGAAAGGGTTGTCAGGCATTGGAACAGGCTGCCCAGGGCAGTGGTGGAGTCACCATCCCTGGAAGTGTTTCAAAGATGTGTAGATGAGGCTCTTAGGGATATGGTTTAGTTGTCGATTTACGTTATGGTTGGACTCGACAATCTTGAGGATCTCTTCCAACCAAAATGATCCTATGATATACATCTTTCTTTTTAATTCCTTAGCAGTCTGGAAGAGATCCATGTAAAAGACAAGTGCAAAAAGGTATAGGTATTACAAGTTTCATAAATGAAACATGAACAAAACTGAAGTGAAGAATAGTATATGAGATGGTAGATAGACCTCTAGAACCTGTACATCACCTCCTACGTCTTCCGTTGCAAGGAATTAGTTCATTTTTCAAATTTGTAATGCTATAGTAATACGATCTGTGATATGCCTTATTGGTAGTTATCACTGTTAAGTGACAATGAGATTTTTGTACAGGCATATACTTTGTAGCATTTGCATGATAATTACATTTAAATAAATCAAATTTCAAGTTTTGGATTGGTATCCACCTTTTCTTTTCAGGAAATCAAATACTGAGTAAGCACGCTGTAAGTTTTGAGGGGTGAGGAAGAACAGCTCAGGACATAGGGATGGAGTTTCAATCTCTGTTTATGGGGCACGTCTCGGGTCCCAAGTTAGCACAATAATTGTTGAAACTTCAACCAGATTCTTTTAGCCCAGGGAAGCTCCTGTGCATCTTTGCTTATCCTCTCCTGGGTGTCAGAGCACAGGCTGTCTGGGCTAGATGAAAGCAAATCATTCATCAGTTTGACTGGGAGCAGTGTTCTGCACTTTCTATAGAAGCGATTCTTTTAAAACTTATTCAGCTGTTTCTTCTGGTGTCTACACATTCATGCTTCGATCTTAGAATCCTAGAATCATTTTGGTTGAAAGAGACCCTTAAGAGTCCAACCATAACGTAAATCTAGCACTAAACCATGTCCCTAAGAGCCTCATCTATACATCTTGTAAACTTAATCATACCTGTTTTAGTATTTCTGTTACGAATCTCTATAAAACTTCTCTCTTTTTACTGTGCCAGGATGCTGCTCTGAGCTCAGAAATCTGTGGTGAGACCCATCCCTGTAGGAAATGTTGGGGTGTTTCCTGCAGCCCAGGTCAGCTCTGGTGGAGGGTCCTGCTGTTGGGCAGGGTCCTCAGCCATCCCACCACAGCCTCATAAAGCCCAGGGCACAGCCCCTGTGGCTCACAGTAGAGACTTATCCCTGGGGAATGTCCCAGGGTTGCTTTTGTTGCCCGCTTCGCAGCAGTAGAGTTGTTAGCGAAGCGTGACACTGCCTTTCCAAATGCTGAAAACGTAAAAAAACCCTACAAAATGAGGACCCAGGTGCCTGGTACCAGATGGAGTAGCCAACCTCTGCCTTGCAATATGTTTATGTGTGGCAATTATGAGAGCAAAATCTATTAAAAATCCTGGTGCTAGTCCACTGTTATTTACATGGGCATAATGGGCTAAGTATTTCTATGTGATTCGCCTCTTGGATTCAGCAGGAAGCCCAGGTGTGGGAAGTGTTGAGGCATTAGTGCAGAACTGCCTGAGTCCCAGGCCTCATTTTGGATGTGAACCTTTACAAGTGAGTTCTCTGCTTGGCAGGTGCTTTTCCAGCTGGTCCTGATGAACTGGGATGAAAGAAAATGTTCAAAGCTTGAGATGTTGCAAATTAGTGGAGGGTGGCCAAGCTCTGCAGTGTGGTCACTGAGGCACAACGAGAAATCTGCTAATTAGGCAAGAGCTCATCTCACATTGCCAGTTTGCTACAGGCCTCTGAGATTACAAGGTATCTAAAAGGCACAGGGGAACGCCATCTTTTCAGGTCTGAGCTCAGCAGGGCTCTCATGCCCTCTTGCTGAGGCATGAGTTTGTTTGGTTTTTGGGTTTTTTTAACCCAATTTTTAGCATTTGCCTAAGACTTCTTGAGCTTTCCTTGCAAGGACAGCAGCAGAGCTGTTGCTGCTCCCCCTGCCAAAAGCTAATCTCATCCTGGCTGTGCTGTTGCCCTAGAATGTACTTGTGAGACTTTGATGTGCACTTGAGCCTCTTACTCAGGTCTGTGGCTTAGTGTCACTTAGGTAAAAGAAGGTCATATGGAGCAGATGTGTTCCCTGCGTGCAATAAATGAAAGTATTTCCCATTCAGCGTTAACAGATAGCAGCACAACAAAGGAATCATAGAATCATAGAATAGTTTGGGTTGGAAGGGACCTTCCAAGCTCATCCAGTGCCACCCCTGCAATAAGCAGGGACATCTTCACCAGATCAGGTTGCTCAGAGCCCCGTCCAGCCTGGCCTGGGATGTCTGCAGGGATGGGGCATCCACCACCTCTCTGGGCAACCTGGGCCAGGGTTTCACCACCCTCAGCGTAAAAAAAGGGTTAAACAGTTATGTGTAGAGAATCTCTAAGAGGTGGGTGTTCCTGGGTGAGGCAAAGGCAGGAATAAGAGGAAGAAAACCCCAGACAAGTTGAGTCCAGGCTGATACAAAACTTCACCCATATAGAGGTGGGTGGTGTGCCAGAATACGAACTGGGATTCCACCCAAACACACAGACAAGCAGCATCTACAGGTATCTAAATGTGGTTACAGTGAGGTGTGGACGCTGGATCAGCAAAAACTGTGAACAGTAACTTTTTTTTTCCCGAATAAAGAGCAATTTCCTTTTACTATGAGCCCGGTCTATTCAAACTAGTCACAGTTGCAAAATCAGCTGTAACTGATGAAGCTGGTGAGGGGTCTGGAGCACAAGTGTGATGAGGAGCAGTTGGCAGAGCTGGGGCTGTTCAGCCTGGAGAAAAGGAGCTGAGGGGAGACCTTATCGCTGTCTACAACTGCCTGAAAGGAGGTTGGAGCATGGAGGGGGTTGGTCTCTTCTCACAAGTAACAAGTGATAGGACAAGAGGAAATGGCCTCAAGTTGCACCAGGGGAGGTTCAGATTTGATATTAGGAAAAATTTCTTCCTGGAAAGTGTTGTCAGGCATTGGAACAGGCTGCCCAGGGCAGTGGTGGAGTCACCATCCCTGGAGGGGTTTAAAAGACGTTTAGACGAGGTTCTTAGGGACACGGTTTAGTGCTAGAGTTAGGTTATGGTTGGACTCGATGATCCTGGGAATCTCTTCCAACTGAGATGATTCTGTGATTCTAAGCTTGTAAAAGACTGGTGTGGTAGGGCTTTTTGTAGTTCTCCTTTCTTCCTTCCCTAAATACCTTTTTCTCTTGTTTTGCTGGTGTATTTTTCTGCTGTCTGTCTAGTCTCCAGGCCATTAACGAGTTTGTGAGCCTATGTCACATCCCTCTTCACTTGCATCTTTTCCAGCCTGAGTAGTCCTGGCCTATGTAGGCATTGACTGTGCAGAAGTTGTTCCATATTTATTATATTTATTGTAATTTCTTTGTCACAAGGAAGTTGAGATCTTGGATGGAGCTGCATAGAAACACTCGGGTGCCAGAAAGTAACAGGGCTGAGGGCATTTGGGGTAATTGAAATACGTGGTAGGAAGGATATGGTTACGTTACAGTGAAGAAGGAGCTGCCTCATGGGATAAAGGAGGAAGGAGGTTAAATGGAGCACGCAGGACCCCGATGTTGAGTGGTTCAGGGTCACTGGCTCTAAGGTCATTTCAGAAAGGGATTTTAATCATCTTTCTGCTGGGCAGTGGCCTGTGTTTGTTGCATTGCTGCTCTCCTCAGTGCTGCTGACCAAGCGGTATTTAATCTTCACTCTTTAGGAGCCAGTGTACATTTTGTTTACAGAAACAGTGATCAGGAAAAATTAACAGGTGAATCTGCAGAGGTTGAATATTTACTTGGAGACTGAAAAAAAGAGCCAAAATGCCCAACCTAACTGCAGACTAGCTCTGTTCTTTTGGGTCTGTTCAAATAACTATGTAAAACAATCAAAATCCAGAGACAGTGAGCACAGGTGCAATTAGTGGCACTGTTTCATATTAAGAAATTTTAAATTGCATTATAATTTGCAATTATCATAACCTTTCCTTGGCTGCTTCTCAACTTTTCCAAACTTTAACTGTTAGGACTAGAGTTCTTTTCACTAAATTCCTGCCTTAGGTTATATTTATATATATATTTATATATATATATATATATAACAACAACTTTCAGACAGAATATTTGAGTTATATCTAAGATATGGGTAAAAAACCCACTGTTTTGCTCAAGCTAAAGAAAAAAAAAAAACAAACAACAACTGGTTGACCTTTACTTTCAGAAGCCCAAAGTCCCTCATGTTGTAAAGAGGGATTTGCAATTAGGTGGCAGGTAGCCTTGAGTCAGGAATTATGCCATGAAAATAAGCCCACTTGTATCTGTGTATAAAATACGTGAAGAATCCCAGTTTGTACATGATCAGGAGAAATAAGATAGCACCACAGATTCCCTCCATGCTGAATGGGTCTCACTGGGGGCTGCAGAAGTTCCTCTGTAGCTGACTCTAGGTTGAGCATCAAGCCAAGTAGGGAATATTGAGGTCTTCTCACTTTGCTTAACAACCTGATGGAATTACCTAAATTAAAACCATGGTTTCCTTCTGTTCTTTCTAAATAACGCTTCCTCTAATACAGAAATTGTCCACTGGAGGAGCATGTTTGTTGCCAGTAACTACAGGAGACACCTTGGTGGCCCTGCCTTCTAGCTGAGGAGCCCCAGTCACACTGGAAATTAATTGGGATGAATCCAGTAATTTCTGCTGATGTTTAGGTGTCATGGGAGGTATGAGAGAGGAAAGAAGGAGTAGTGAGACTGGGGGAAACCATAAGGGCATTAGGTTGCTGCAAGGGGCAGGATGGAAGGAGAATATAGTTTATTTTTTAGTAGCGCTACTTTTTTGAGATTTGACAAACAGTTTTAAGACCCTCTGGGCAACTGGAAGAGGTGATTGTTGTTCTTATACTAGTGAAAAAGTGACTGATTTACTGCCCTTGCAGGATCTTTTATTTTCTGGTGATAGATAGGAACTCGATGTCTGCGCTGTGAATTTTATTTCACTTATCAACAACCCTGTAGTCTTTGTCATGACAGCGGTATCTGACAACACCTGATTATGTGTCAGTGAAAGATTTAGTAATGACAGAACAGGTTAAGTGTAGGAGAATACAAGAGATTGTGTAATTTTTG
Organism: Pampusana beccarii; assembly: GCA_013399365.1. Classification (NCBI taxonomy): domain Eukaryota; kingdom Metazoa; phylum Chordata; class Aves; order Columbiformes; family Columbidae; genus Pampusana; species Pampusana beccarii. The sequence continues at coordinate 893,654 of VWYH01011067.1, forward strand.
TCTATTCTTCACAAGACTTTTTGGGACCTGAATTCCATGGAGATCTTACTAATCCTTGCTGCCTTTAAGATCTTTGAATCGTTATGAAGAAGTATGGATTAACTTGTCCACGAAGTCAAAAGTTTTAGGGCTGAGGCTGAGTTTACATCTTTAAGTGAATGGCACTTTGTCTCCAGCAGATGGTGATCAAACTCCAGGGTTTGGCCTGTTAAAACCCAGCTGTTGGTGTCAGAAATTGAGATTGGCTCTGATTGTATCTGAGGGGAAAAACTGCTCAGTTCGGTTTAAACCATAATGGGGATGAAACCGTTTATAAAATAATTAACAACATGTAATTAACTGGCAACCAGAGAACTATACATTCAGGATCAAAAGTGGGTATGCAACAGATAAACTGTAGTGCTAGACCCTTATGAAATGTTGCTAAAGATCCAAACGTCTTTCTGCAGCTAATCCCAAGAAATGTCGGTCCCTATTTTGACAAACACACACACACAAGATATGGACCTCCCTTACCCCAAGGTCTGGGTTGCAAGCAAACCAACCTTTTCTGGTTGTGCTATCCCAGTGCTTTACTTTACATCCGCATTTAGAATTTAAAATCAACTTCACAGCAAAATTATTATTATTATTATTATTTTTTTAATAGATCACTGTATGAGGATTTTTTTTTTAAAGACATCTCTATTTGGTTATGTAAATCCTCTAAGTTACACAACTCCACTTGAGACCTACACTGTATCTCCAAGCACAGCTTTTCTTAAACTCTTCAAATGATCAAGGCTGGCTTCCCCGAAGTTATTAACAGCAGTTTAATTCTGCTTCATCTAAAGTTGCTCTGCCTCCTTTCTTAATAAATGGATAAAAAGAAACTAGTATGCATCTGCTTAGGGAAAAAGTTCGGATCAATTTATAGCGTAAGCAAGACACCCATTCTCTAGGCTTTTTTGGTGGATGACAACTGAAAGTATTGTGCACAGTTTTCTAGGTCCAGCTGTGCTATATCCATAGATTTGCATCTTCTGCCCAGCTGTAGATGTTCATCACTCCTCCTTTTAAAGCTTTTTGCTTCTTCAGGTTGTCTGCTAAATGTTCCCCAAGCTGTTTTGGGAAAAAAACCCTGAATTAGTTTAAAGGTAAAAGGAACACGGGGCAATGTGACGATGGAGTTTCAGGTGTTGTTCTCCCATCATTTGTTGATCCACAGGCTGGTCACGCTCAGTTCTTGTTTGCTCTGTGCTGTCATCTACAGCTCATTGAATGCAGTTACTCAAATTCTGATCAAGGCAAGGCCATGATGCTCTCCCAACAGCGGTATTCACAAGAGCCAGCAGATCTTAGACACCTGAGATCCTCAGATATGACAAAGATGGGCACAGCTTGGGTCTTACCTGGTGAAGAAAACTGCTTCTCTGGGAGCAGGGTCTTTCTACCTTGTGTGCTGTTGGTGCTGCTGTTCAGTGGGCAGAACTGCCGTGTTTGTCTTGCTGGTCTGAAAAGAATAGATAAGAAATTCTACACCAGGATGACCGTGTTCTCTGTTGGGGCTGGGAGGAGGGGTGAGAAATGCGCAACTACTTAAAGGTGAGGCGTGAACTGGTTTTCAGGGTTGGTTCACAGGACTGCAGACGCAGCACCAGCCAGAGATCCTAATGGAGGTGGAGACTCTAAAAACCCATGACAGGCGCTTCCCAGGTGGGACTCTCCTCCCACCACCAGTGTCCAGGAGAAGAAGACAACGGTCATGCGAGACACGGTGTGACCCACGATGGTGGCTCTCCCGCAGTCTCTCTCTCTCTTTCCTTCTCTTAAAAATTGTTATATTAAAGCTTTGGTACTTTTTCTGAGATTTGGCCTCAATGGTGTCTTCATTCCAACCTTAGCAATCACCTTTNAAGGGGTGAGAAATGCGCAACTACTTAAAGGTGAGGCGTGAACTGGTTTTCAGGGTTGGTTCACAGGACTGCAGACGCAGCACCAGCCAGAGATCCTAATGGAGGTGGAGACTCTAAAAACCCATGACAGGCGCTTCCCAGGTGGGACTCTCCTCCCACCACCAGTGTCCAGGAGAAGAAGACAACGGTCATGCGAGACACGGTGTGACCCACGATGGTGGCTCTCCCGCAGTCTCTCTCTCTCTTTCCTTCTCTTAAAAATTGTTATATTAAAGCTTTGGTACTTTTTCTGAGATTTGGCCTCAATGGTGTCTTCATTCCAACCTTAGCAATCACCTTTAATTGTGGTCCTCCAGATCGTGACACTTTAATTGCTGTCACAGACAGGATCGCTTGGAGTTGGAAGTGTCTGGAAAGTTTTAAACTTTTAAATGTTACTGTTGAGCGCATTTTATTGTCCGAAAAGGAAGTTGAAGGGTACTGGGGACCTGGTGTGGATTTGACCACGGGAAACATCGATATCATAGATTTATGAATTTTAGACATTCTTTGCTCCGCATCCTTGAAAACCTGGAGTTGTGCAGACAGCTGCTCACTCCAGAAGGCAGCAAAGCAGCTGCTCTGGCTGTTGCAGCCGGCAAAGCCAAACTGCTCTCCAGTTTTCCATGAGAGGGCCAACACCAGTTCCACCTGCACATTTGTAACTTAGTGATGGACTTCATGTCTCCAGCATTCAGCTGACAGACACCGGGCTCAGTGGGAACCCACAGCCTGCAGTGCTGTGCCAGCTGCGGGCTGCCCAGGACACAGAGCCGTGGGCACCCTGGGGAG
>VWYH01011068.1:8894-44963 GCA_013399365.1 Pampusana beccarii
TGGACTGGATGATCTTTTGAGGTCCCTTCCAATCCCTGACATTCTGTGATTCTGTGTTTCTGTGTGTTTTTCTCTCTGTTTATGTTGTGGTTTAGTATAGATTGGTGAAATTGAGAACACAGGCACTATATCTCCAGTTCAAATTCTTTTACTGGATATTGTCAGTGACTCTAATGTAGCTAAGAGGACAGTAATACAATGAAACTGATGGCTTTCCGTATGTGAGGCAAGGCTTATTTTCAGTGTACTGGAAGCACAGGGATTTTTTCCTTTGCTATTCAATTCTGATAAAGAACTGTCGAGTCCATTGTAACCAAGATCGTGAGCAGTTTTAAAACAGAAGTATTATTTAAAGACGTAGTCTGATGTAGTTGTTGCATTTCCAAAGTTACTTTAAATCATCTCCCTCGTAAGTAGATGAACCACGTGTTTGATTTTGCCTGCAATGTTGTTTTTCATGCAATGTGAATGAGTGGTTAGGATCAGAGAGCAAACTTTAGGCATGGTTTCCAGTTATTATGGACTCAACTATCACACAGTTAAAAATGCTTTGATGATTGCAAGTTTTTCTCAAATAAATTGTGCACATGCTAATGCTCATGGTGAAAAACTCATCGTTAAGCTGATTTACATAAAAACATTATTTGCCTGTAGGCTCTGGAATTTCATTAAAGTCTCCATCTTAGTGCAGCCCTTATAATTCACTGTTTGCAATGACTAAAATGTCTCTCTCAAACAGCTTTTCCTTCTCCTGATGAAAGATAGGTACGTTGTTACAGCAGCCCCCCATCCTCAACTCCCATTCACTCAGATTGGTGCCTGTCAGTCTTTTTTTTACAACAGTCCATAAGGCAGAGTGAATAGACAGCACTGTTGAGTTTGACTGAAAGTAAATAGATAAAATTCTTGCCTGTCCTGGGCTGGATCCTGCTGTCTTTATGAATATGGAGCGAATAGTTATGTTGGTTTCAGTGGGATGAGAGATGACTCAGTGCAAGGAATGGTAAGGATGAGTACCTTTTTTTTTTTTCCCATCTCACATTTCTGAAGATAATTTTAGAAGGAAATTATTATTTTCAAAGATGTGAGCTATCTGAGCAAACCAAATTTAAATTCCATTACTCATGTTATACAATAAAACTTAAAAAGTGGGTAGTAGCTGGAGAATATGCCCCAGTGCAAACTGCAGGTTCTATTCCTAGCTACATAAGAGCTAAACCACCTCTTTGTTAAAGACATTTAGCATCTTCAATTACTGGCTGGGCAGTGGCATCCTTCCACTGACCTTCCCTCTGGTGGGTATTTGCAGAAGATTTGCCTTGCTATCCTCTGCCTCGTCTCTAGTCATCAATCTAAACACCAGAATTACTGGGCACTTCGGTGGCACAGACCCTCTCCATGATGACATAGACTTCCACAAGAGCCACTGGATGGCTGTAAATTTTAATGCATTCCAACCTCTGCTGGTCTGGACAAAATTTGAGCCAGTAGACTGAGCATAAATCCTGTTGGCATCTCCCTGTGGCTGCCTAATTGAGATCCTGAATACAAGCAGTACGTGCATTTTGTTCCCACCGTGAAGGCAGCTGGCAGTGTTCATCTTTCCTAGCAAGACTAAAACAGTGCTCTGCTACCTGCTCCTCCTAAATCCTTCTCTACTCAAACCTATGACCACCACAGATCACCATGTTACCTGGTTTTGTCCTGGCTTCTGTTTCCTCACCCCATGCTTCTCATCTCCCTGGCTGCCTTCATCTCTTCCTTCAAGAGGGGCAAATGGGCAGTGGATTCATATTCTTCTCTTCCATGCTACTTGGTACAGCGGGGAGATGCCCAAGGATATAGTCCACCCACTCCCAGGAATGGTACTCAGTGAAGGCACAGCCAGGAAGAGCTTAGATCTGTGTTACAGAAAAAGTGTCTTAGCACCACTATGGATTGTGCTCAGCACAGGCAGGTTTTCCTGGGCATTTAGATGGTAAAATCAAAGATGTCTCAAATGAGCATATCAAAGTGAATTTTTTGGAGAGGCTTAGAAGTTAACTGAATTTTAATGTACCTTTACAGGAGCAGCAAAAGATATATGCTTAGTATAGTGACTTCTGCTCCATATTAACATGAGGAGTAAAAGGAAAGGTCTTCAGAAATCTTTAATGGGTAAAAAGCCATGTTTTTCTCTTACCCTCACAGCTACAAATTGCTGGATGAAATTTTCTTGCTGTTCATCTCTGTAGATCTGAGGTGGGCATCCAGCATGCAAAATTTTGTTCCAAATGTATCTATCTTTGAAAATGTATAAGCAACCGAAAACAAGGTTAAAAATGAAAAATGTCAAGCAACTTTACTAATCAGCAAGGCCAGATGTCCTTCCTGTGTTGAGAAATATATATGAGTGCTGGAAATGAATATATAAGCACACATCGACTCCAGCTGCTAGCATTCTTTAGTAATGAGTCGTGCCAATAGGACAGGTTTTACGAGGGTAGCACACAAGCAACAGCTTATTGTAATTAGATCTATATGGTCTTCCTAAATAGCAGTTTACAGAGCTACTTTGTTGTACCTCTCCTGTCATAGAAACTCCAGAATACGTTTATTTTCATAAGGCAAAAATTGTATGATTTTGTTTATCTTATGCTGAGGAGTCTACACCTGTGAAATTTCTGAATAATGATAATTATTCACAGCACAGTCATGGGTAAGCAGATGCATGGCACTTCATAAGAACAGGATAGTAATAGAGGTCAATTACACAAAGCCAGACCCAAAGTCAATGTAGTGTGGAGCATGAAACACTGAGGCCTCAAACAAATGAAGCTAGAAGAGGGGAGACCCCTCCACTGACTCTGAGGATTTGTTATTACCCATTAGTCATTAGTGTAATAATTTATTGTACTACTCTTGTGGTGGTTGAAGGCAGGTAGCTGCTGAATCAAACTATCAAGCAAAGGAAATAAAAGCAAAAGTCAATAGCAGACATTATCCGCAGATGACAAATAACAGCAGAACAAAGAATCAATGATATAATAAATGATCATAATCAGCTCTCCTGGAGGTAATTCCAGCCCTGAATGTGCAATTCTTGTGAAGCAGTAGCACTCTGTGACAACACCATGTGTAGATGAAATAAAATGACTAAAATCATCTGTTCTGTTCTTCAAATATCAGTTACAACTACAAATACGGAAATACATTATTTATTGTTGCAGAGTTAAGGTTATTTGAAAGTTCTAACTGTGCATTTCTGCATCTTCACAAGTTTGGATTTTTGGCTTGAATTTTATCTTGATTAGAATTTAACTGGGTATTCTACTGCTTGGCTTTGAGCTATTACAGTTTTCTAGCAAAGGTTTGTGCCTGAATTATTGATATGTACTGGTCAGCCTTAACTCTGTCTCCAGGTACTTTTTTCTTTTTTTTTGCCTAGAAGCATTATAATAATCTGAAAGGTAAGATTTGAAAATCTTGTATCTCACTTTCTCAAAAGAAGTCTTTTAACAGTCTGTCCACATGTGTTTGTGCACATTTTAGAACAGGGCAAGGAAAAAGTAATCAGAAAATTGGAAGAAATTCTGCAACTGGGATTAAAGAAACATATCTGTTTAGGCCTCATTTGATTTTAAACTGTTAGTTGTTTAAAAACTGAGGTGCCCTATGGAAAACCATAGTTGGTTGTGATAGTAAACAAATACTGTAAGCTGATACAGCTTACACAGTCCGTAGCTGGCCGGGTAGCAAACCGGTGTGACAGCTGCAGTGTCACCAATACGTATGGGACAGGAAATTTCTGGAACATGCAATTTTTATGATACAGCACAGGAAATAAGAACCTTTGTTTGCATGGAGCAGCAGCAAGCACACATGATCAAAATAAATGGTGCTGTGTACCGATGCTGTAAGTACAAATTCGATCTGCTGGTAATAACCACATCTTTTATTTTCGTTATGTATCTTAATTCTACGCTGACAGGGCAGGTGTAGTATCAGGAGAAACTACCTAAATTTGTCTAAAAAATGTTGATGCTTAGGGAAAGGCTCATGGATTTTGACTCTTTGGGTTGCACAGTTTACCTGGTCTCTACACTTCCAGCAGTATTCAAAAGCAGGAGATGGATGCTGGAGGCAGCAGCAAGTAGAGAAGGGTGGGTGGGCATGTGAGGTCCACAGGACGTACATTTGTGCACCGAGTTTCACAGAAGCTGGTAATACAGCTCATACATTATGCTCCATGTTTCCTGAAGGTCTCGGTAAAAGGGCACTTTTTTCCTCTTTCTTCTTCAGGTTTGACTTACTCTCTCCTTCTCTGCCTTTTCTTTCCTTATTTCTTTTTCTCTGCTTTCTTCTCGTTTAGTCTCATGTAGATAGTCCTAGTCTTTCTCCCCCGACCCACACTCTCTGCACAGTGATTCTCTTCTAATATCAGTCCTCTCCTTCCCTCAACTTTGACATTGGTACTGTTGCTTACTAAATTCCAGTACTGCAACACCTTAAATGAACTGTCTTTAATCTCTCTCTGTTTTGGTTTCCCATTGTGTTTTCCCACAAACAGGGTTGTTTTCCCCCGGTGCACAATTGAGGCAAATTTTAGCACACAGAGACGAGATATTGTTTATTACAGAGTTGTGGAAGTCTGGATGCTGGAATGAAGCTAGCATGCCAGAAAGTAGCAGCTGTTACAGACAAAAGCTTGTCACTACTCCGGGCAGGCCTAAAAAGCAAATTTGTTACACATTTTCATATTGGTTACATATTCATTTTAGCATATAATGAGCAACATTCAGCTAGACACTTTATCCAACTGTCTCAAGATTTATATTCTTAATAAAACAAGACTCAACTAATTGTGCGGCCTCAGAATGTCTAAAGCTACAAGGTCAGTAGTCTCTGTAGTTTCGAATTAGGTGTTTTGCAAGTCAGTCATACAGAATCACAGAAGCACAGGATGGTTGGGGTTGGAAGGGACCTCTGTAGATCATCTAGTCCAACCTACCTGCTAAAGTGGGTACACCTAGAGTAGATTGCACGGGAATGTGTCCAGGTGGGTTTTGAATGTCTCCAGAGAAGGAGGCTCCACAATCCCTCCGGGCAGTCTGTTCCAGTGCTCTGGCACCCTCAAAGTAAAGCAGTTTTTCCTCATGTTTAGATGGAATCTCCTGTGCTTCATTCTGTGCCCATTGCCCCTCATCCTATTGTTGGGCACCACTAAAAGGAAGGAGTCTGGTCCCATCCTCTTGACATCTACTCTTGAGATATTTATAAACATTGATGAGATCCCCTCTCAGCCTTCTCTTCTCCAGGCTGAATAGACCCAGCTCCTTCAGTCTCTCCTCATAAGAAAGATGCTCTAGGCCCCTCATCATCTTCATAGCCTGCCGCTGGACTCTCCAGTAATTCCTTGTCCTTCTAGTCATCTTTGTTAGAGAAGGAGACTGACCTAGAGCTGAGAGGATTTACATAGCTTTAGGTTAGCAATTGCCAACAGGATTCATTCTTTAAAGTGGCAGTGACTACAATTGGAATTCCGTCTCCTATTTTTTTCATACACCTCTCCCAGTTTCCCCAATGTGTTTAATCAGTTCTACCCTTCATTGACTCCCTGTATCCACTTTGACACCTTCTGTCACCGCTTCCAGAGATCACTGTGGCTATTTTAATTCAAGGTGGTCCCATAGCAATCTGATTATAGCACATGTTTGTTTATTCTGCTTCTGGGTCCTCTTCAGGGAAAACTTTTGACTCATAACTTAATTGCTTCACTCTCTGATTTGGTTCACTTGGTTCCCACCCACTTACCAAAGAAAGCTACCTTTTCATTACTGGTTTTTGACACCTCTCATTTTTTACACAAAATGTTTCCCCAAAAGAGCAACAACAGCTTTTTTAGTGATAGATTGAATTGGTCACAAATGACTCAATTTTTAAGACTGGCATTACTTCCCTGAGAGGTTGTTCAGTGCTGAGAAATGCTTAGCTAATGCCTAGTCACCTCAGCTATTTAATTGAAACAAAAACTATCATGGGACTAAATCGCAACCAGATTGAGGAAGTGCCTCAAGTGTATCATACATTTCTGTCAAACACCAGCTGATGTTTTCTGCCTCTTCCAAAGAGCATAATTTAGTCTTTCCTTGAAATACCCATTAGGATGGTTGGGTTTTTTGTTGTGTGTGTGTTTGTTTGTTTGGGTTCTTGTTTTGTTTTGTAAATCTAACACGGGAAACTGCTTAATCCTAGCAGTGCTTCTTTTTATATTTGAGAGAATAAATCTACCTTTTGGTGAAAGCTGAGCCTCTGAGACCAGACTAACCTTAGTAAGTGAGGAGTAGAGGATTATAAGAGCAAGGGAACTTTTGAGAAGAGATTCAGGGAAATTTTTGACAACTCTGAAGGAATGAGGAAGACGAGGAGGAAATGTTTTCAAGGGAAAGGGTATAAAATAAACCAATAGGAGCAATAACACTGACAGAAAAGTAAAATAGGTGGATGATGGAAACATGTCTTATGGCAGGGTTGTCAAGCTCATTTTCACCAGGGCTCACATTGGCCTTGCAGTTGCCTTCAAAAGGCTGAATGCAATTTTAGGAATGTATAAACGTAGGAGTAGTTAGTGAAAATGAGTTTGATCCGCCTGTCATAGGGGCTTTCAACCTTCAGTACTTCCAGCTGATGTTCATCAGCACATCCTACTAGAGTTTTTCTCGTCTCACTTTGGTTTAGTAAGAAGATACGATGTTTTCAAGGGCTGGGTGATTGTAGAAGCTGTACAGAATATTGCCAAGAAGAGTAACGTTCAGCTGGTAAATTAATTTTCCAGTTAATTAGCAAAACTGATGTGGTAACTGAGATAACTCAGGTCTTTGATAGAGAAATAATTTTCTGTGGACTGGACTTCTTTTTTTCTTGTGAGAGGGCTGAAACTCCATGGCAGAGTTCTCTGGGCAACCTCAGATTTCTCAGAGCTTTCCTCTGAATGAGGAGCGGTCTCTGTGGTGTCCGGAGATGGGCTACATCCCAGCTACTCTCGCTTCCCCGTGAGCATCCCTCTTCTGTGGCCCACAGAGGTGCTTGTGGGCTGTGGTGCAAGGAGCAAAGCAGAACTGCCTCTCCTGTTGCCTGGCTCTGATGACCCTGCCTTGGGGCCCTGCTTGTGGGCAGCTCTGTGTTCTGCACCCGCGATGGTTACAGCAGCAGGTCTGAGCATACAGCCGGGAACCGTCTTACTTATATCAATGCCGTGGAAGGCTGTAACACAGCCATGATCACAGAATCACAGAATGTCAGGGATTGGAAGGGACCTCGAAAGATCATCCAGTCCAATCCCCCNAGCCTGGCTCCATCCTTGTGACACTCACCCTTTACATATTTATAACCATTAATGAGATCACCCCTCAGTCTCCTCCAAGCAAAAGAGACCCAGCTCCCTTAGCCTTTCCTCATAAGGGAGAATGACGTAATGGAGATACGAGGCCTGGTGTGAAGGGAATAAAATGCTGTTTTGTTCTTGATCCATAAAAATTGCTGAGTACTTTGGTAATTGTCATGGGCATGAGTATTTCTGAGCATCTTCAGACATCTCGTGTCTCAGAAGATTTAGCAGTCTAACGGCCATTTATGCTAATTGAAAGGAGAATTTAACCTCATTACTTCCTGACTTTAACATCATAACTTCATTACCTGGTCCAGTGAGCTGCTACTCATAATTACTGAGATGAAAATAACAATGGCATGTATTTATTTGTGACTGGGAATTACCTGGACAATGCTTTATCCTGACTTGTGTACTGTGCCACGTAGCTGGGGCAGCAGGACAGAGTTAAATGGTCTCCTTTATTTCACAACAAGCTAATCTACACGACTACAATGCAAACAACCCTTATAACTACATATTATGCATGAATGCCAGCTGGACAATATTCAAGTTAATTTATATCACTGTCTTGCCTATACTTACAGTGATTTCTGTACCAGAGGCAGTGGTACCAAGCCAGTGACTGTCTCTGTCTTTTTTGGAAATGTCTTAGAGGTGATTCCGAAATACAAGAACAATCTTCAGATGGATTAAAATGTTAGAGGACTCTTGAAGTAAAAAACATGTCACCAACAATGTTACTTGGAAAGAATAGCTCCCAGCCAAAAAAAGCCCAACTAGGGTCCAAGTGGCGTTTTTGCACATATATACTGTGTGTAATTTTGCAAGCCTTATACTCACTGAAGTTTTATCTATCCATTGACGACAGCCATTTTCCTAATATTTTCAATCTCAAGAAGATCTAGAGAAAAAGGCAGAAAGAGGGGAATCAGGAAAAAAAAAAGTTATTGTTCCCCTGATGTTTCTAGAGCCATTTCTCAAGCTGTGAAGGTTCCCATAAGACGTTTTCCTATCAGATCTGCTCTCTGAATGAAACCTTTGACATTCATTAATCACCACCTCAAATACTGCCTGGTGAATGGCTCCACCTCTGCCACGGTTTTGAATTGAGTGTGACACCTGTGTCTCTCTGGGTTGCCCTCTTGCCAGTTTGCATCTGTACGTGGGCAGTTTGACCGAAAATTAAATTAGAAATAGTAGTTGTGTGAAATTGAGAGGAATCTTCAATACCCACAAGGTTCTTTCCAAATACATATCCAATCGTTTTAGTAATCCTTTGTTCTTGAAAGCAATACTAATATCCAGAATACCTGCATAAGGATATATTCTTTCCTCCTTCTGTTCTGTTTAATACTTTTAGTTTAATTAAATAGATTATTTTAAAACATAGTTTCCCAATGTACATGGTAAGTGATTTCCTGCTTGTCAACCTACCTTGAGATTTCCTGCTGTAAGGTCTGAACGTTGTCACACTAGCTAGTACCTGATGTTATATTTTATTAACTAGATGAGTTAAAGAAATTTTATTTTAAAAAGGCACACTTCTCTTTATTCTAGTTCTCAATGTTCCATGCAAACTGTAGCTAAAAATCTCCAGGAGAGAGGAAAATTAAAATTTGAATAATAGGTGAGAACTGCATGTTTTAGCTATTGTGATATCCTCAGCTTTTGCTGTCTCCTCAGTGGGTAAATGAGTTCGCTGCTGAGCTGTTAAAAATCCTGTAGAGAAAATTACAACATGAAAATTCAGTCTGGACTTGCAGTTTTTCAGTCCCACAAGCTCATCCAACTTTTTTGCTGCCAGAAGAAAACAACTGCTGCTCCCAGGTGCTACAACAGGGTTGCTGGCTCAGCTGCACTAACACCTCAAGTAATTCTCTGGAATTTGCAGAAGTTTGTTTGGGGCATAGCTGCGAATTAAACCACAGCACGTGCAACAAAGCCCCTCGTGGAGGTGCTGAGGGACTCTCTAGCCTGTTCCACTCCTTGTGGAGTGCTGTGAAGTATAAGGGACACATGTACACATCTGTGCATATAGTGGGAGAGGTGTGTGTTTTCACCGTGCAAGCAGAAATGTGTACCTTGTTGCCTGATGTAGAATGAGGTGTGGGGATGGAAGATACGGTGGCAGATTAACAGACTGGCACTGTGCTGCTTGCTGATGGGCTGCATGTCCCTCGTGCCTCCTCAGAGAGGAGCGCTGAGAGGCCACCTGGAAATGAGAAGCGCTGCAACTACTTGGGAACATACGTGCTTTGTTTTTCAGTTCCCAAGTCACATTTGAAAGTCGTGAAGGCTTTACCACTCCTAAAAGTGTTTTGTCTTTCAAAAAACAAATTGGGATTTATTTTTCCTCCTGTGTAAGCTTCAGGGTAGGCAATTCAGGCCTGTGTTTTTAAGGGTCTCCACCGCTTTTCATGTCCCTATGTTTTGCTTTTACCTGGGGTGCCGTATGGTTGGTTTTGGATGTACGAAATGGCAGATCACAGCACCATGATCTGTGTGTGGCCAAGGTCCCAGCTCTTAACATTTCATAGTCTTTTGTCACAGCTGCACTGATTTTGCTTATTTTGTTACTGATGTTAAAACAGCAATGCAATTTGTACCTTAAAACATTGGCATTCCTTTATTGTTTTCTTACATAGGCACTACAGCTCCAATGAGGCAAGGTTGGTGTTTTCCCTGGGCCTCAGCAGCAGCTGCAAAGCAAGAGTTTAAAGGAAAACTTGGTAACGAGAAGGACTTCAAATGTATTATGGAGCAGCTGAAAGTCTCTATGGCATTACCCACTTAAAACTGCAAGATGCGATTGCTCCTTTTATTTAAATAGGCATTTTTCAGATCCCACAAACATACCTGTTTCACACATACAGTGCATACCTCCTGTGTCCTGGCTGTATGTAGGCACATACCAACCCAGTTCACATCCTACTTTACCATGGAAAAAAACTCCTGTCTGCTGGATGTGCTTCAGCAAGTCACCAGGTCCAGGCAAGTGAGTGAGTGGGATTATGGCACATACTAGCAATTCATATCTACTTGTAGTCACAGACCAACAGAGAAGCTAGCCTCTTGCAACTGAACAGGAAGCCAATTTCACTTCTCCTGTGCCTTGATACAGTTATCAAAATGGGTTTCCGTCACTTAATACGTTTATCTGAATGTCAATGCACGCGGCAAAAAGCAGATCTTTGAGTCCAAAATCGTTGTCTTGCTTGTGTTCCTCACCTAATGCAAATCTTTGGAAGTCAGTAGAAGTACACTAAGATGGGTCTCGTGGTACTACGCTGTTTCTGAAAAATGTTTTAATGTAGTAACTGTCAGAGCAGTTAATCTGTGTGGATCTACATCCTTGCCCTGACCAAGGCCAGAACACATAGGCTCAGTGAGCAACTGTGCAATCTTCTTGTCCTAAGGAGGTTTCTCGCTTTGCACATTAGCGTTTGGTATGTCTGAACATGGAGGGTTTGTCTGTCCCTACTTTTCTTCTTCATGTAGCTAAAGGGTGCTGATCAGGTACTCTGAGGTCTGTCTGTCGTAAAAGCTGCTCAGAAGACAGTGGGGTTTTAACTTATTTCAGTCACAGGAACCAAACTGTAAAATTCACTGTGGCAAAGGCGAAGATCAGAGGCAGGAGGTATCCTGTCGTGCCAACCAACGTGAGACAGACCACTCACAATTTAACTGCTTGCCAGCTTTGTTTCTGTGAGCTGCAACTGGTCGTGCAGCTTCTCCCTGGCAGTTCTTCTAATCTGAAATAATTCTCTTTCTTTTAGCTGAAACAAAGATCTGCTTCAAATACTACCATGGCGTGAGCGGGGCGCTACGAGCCACAACTCCCAGTGTCACAGTGAAAAACAATGCAGCTCCCGTAAGTTATACCGACCTTATATTTTTTCCAATGTATGTTCCCTGCTGTCACTGCGCTGTGCCTTACTTTCCCTGCCTGCTTCACGTACTTTTATGAAAACTGAACATCATATTTGCTTTTCAGTGCACTGTGGTACAGAGAAATGGGTCATGTTCGGTTAAGATGTGGGTTTGTACACCAAGCAAATGTAGATTTAGCTCTCAATCTGTCGCAGATAATCTCTCTGAATTGGAGCAAGTCCCATGTCCTAGCTGTGTCCCATTCTGTAAAGTTACCTTCTCTCCGCTGGCTGTGGTGAAGCTTGGGTGATAACTCTAGAGGATTTGGGATCCTGGGGTTGTAAATATAGTAACTGTCTAGAAAAGGAATAAGACTTTCCTATTTTAAGGTGCTTTTTTAAAAATCGAGGTGTGAGCATTTTCATCGCAGCGATGAAGCGTCTCTGAGTTCCAGGAACAGCTACACTGTGACACACTCCCATCAGTGCTAAGAACTGGGCATTCAGGTCCTGATCCGTCAAAGTACTAAAGATTGTTTTTGACGGATTGAGGCTTCACTGAGAGCAGTTTCGATTTGCTGGGGCTTAGCAAAGCTCTGTGGCTCAAATGGCTCTAAAAAGCTATATATCTTGCCTGGTTTTGGAAAATTTGATCACCCTGAGAGTGAACTATTTTTTAGAAGCCTGCAGAGAGACTTGCTGACCTCCAGAGCTTGTCTGGCCTTGCTGGCAGAGTTTCATTGCCTACCAGGCTCATCTTGGCAGAGATCTGCATGAGGTGAGGAGTTTTAGTCCAACCAGCATTAAGAAAGGACTAGCTCAGATGTTGTTTAGTCTAGAAGATGGATTCGAGAAGGAACCGTCTTACCTGTGGGTGTATGTAGGTTTCAGTGGACATTGCTGAATTTTTAAAAGTTTGTTCTTTTTACTTTATTTTTTTTTTAGCAGTCCCAAGCTAATATTTCTAGAAAGGCTGAAAAGTCTCCCATGTGGTGTGTTGACTGTGTCTGATTGTACCAGAGCCAGGAAAGATTAATTTTTTCACCCTTGACTCATGTAAAGACTTTTAGTGGTTTTCCTTTGCCTTCGTTTGACTCAACAGCTGCAAACTGGATGCTGGGTGGGGGCTGATGGGTCTTGATGTGACTTTCTCACTTGCTCACAGTGAAGGCATTCACCAGTTTCAAAGCCTAGAGAGTTTCCTTCAGCTGTCTGCAGAAGAACATTATGATGTGGCCATGGTTATCTTCATTGTGTGGGATGCAGAAAAGTTCTTTTTAGCCTGTAGTGAGTGGTGTCTTGTTGACTTATGTTCATTTCCCTGTTATCATCAGTTTGGGTGGTACAATCTATGTCATTGATTTAGTCCCAGTCTTCTCTGAAAGGTAAGCCAGCCAACCAAGGCAATAAGTACCAGTAGGATGACAGATTAGAATAAATTCATTTCCACGTCTTAGACCTGAGTTTGAACCAATTAAGCAAATTTTTCAGTTCTGATGAGGAAGACTTACATTTCATTATTAAGTATCAGCACTATGTTTTAAGTTAGTAGAAGAATGTCTGAGGACCTCTGCCTTTTTAACATGCAAATACAACCTCCCCAAGTTCTTCAGTTGAGGCCTTTATGTATGCTTATGGTGAAATAAAGCAACCATTCACTTTCAGCTGAGCAGGACTTGTGTTTAAAAGAAAGTCCTCTGTGTGCAGTACTTGTGGTCTTTGCAGAGATCAGATGAGAAAAAGAACGACCTGTTATGACCTTCAGCTGAGTATACAGTACATGACTGAAAAATAAAATATGATTAAAAGTGGTATCAGATAACCATTTTCTGTTTGAGGGCCAAACCAGTGTCCTTGGAAATAACATTCTCTTCACATTATCTTCTAATTTTTCCTGCCTTTCTGGATTGCAGAATACCCTGTGTGGTTTTTGCTAGTTTCCTTTGCGGACCGGAGAGGCCAGCAGTGTTGTAGGTGCAGCACCAGATTCTCTGTTGTTTTCTCTTTATTGTTTGCTGTGTGATACAAATATTTGGTGCATTATAAGGCAAATACAAAGAAGTGAAGACAAGAAGAGCAAAGGACTAGTAACAAAGGTTATGCGATATGAACACGGAGAGAGTCTCCTGTGTGAGTGCAAGGGAAGAAAAATGCTATAGATATGAAAACTCCTTTGGAGAGTAGAGAAAAATAGTGGGCTGATTCTTGCCTGTGTGAAGGCTTTCAGCAAAGTATGATCCTCCAAACTCCAGTCCCAGCTGAAATCATCAGATGGCTTTCTCTATCTGCCGCTGCAATACACACCCAACCTTTAGTACTACAGTTGTTGAATGTTTCACAGTGTTCTGTACCATTGGAAAGTGGTGTTACCCTCACTGGACAGATGGGGAAGGGAATAACGAAGGATTTGCCTAGCCCTAGCCTTTTCCTGGGTTCTTGTGTGCCTCTGCACTGGTTGCCACTGGGACAGAGGTAACAGCCATGCAAAATGCAGACATTATCCTTAGAAATGCAAACACACAGAGAGCACTCACCTTTTGAGTATGGTTTCACTAATAGTGAATTCCAGACATGGTCCTCTTTTTTTTTTTTTTTTCCCCAAGATGGAAGGAGAGAGGGATAAAATCTTCAAGAAATCCCAAAATAAACTGCTATATCTATTTAAAACTTGTTTCTTTTTTTTTTTTTTTTAATTTTTTTAAATAATAGCTTGGAACAATGATCAGAAATTTCTTGTTCAAAAGAAGCAGCAGCTATTCTGTCTCATACTTTGCTCTGCTTATCCATCATCAGCCAGAGAGTAAATGTACAGCTTGCTTTATCCATGTTGCTGAGTCCCTCCCTGTCCCTTTGCAGCGGCTCCACAGTGAGGTGCACTGGGTGGGCAGCCCCATTTCTATTTATTTTTTTTTCCTGTGTCTTGAATCGTATTCTGAGCACGACTGAGCAGCAAAGTGATAGATTGTTTTATCTTCTCCTGTTCCCCTCTGTGATCAGTTAAGGGCCGTGACATTCTAGCGCAATGCCTATAGCTCATCCGAGGGCCCTGACACTTCTTACCCTAGTGAGACTTGACACACAGGGCCCTCCGTGATCGAATTTGATGCATCAGATTCCTCGGTTGTTTTCATTGCTCCAGTGATTTAGAGCAATGCCGCAGGGTCCCGGGAGTGGCGTTTCTCACAGTACCAGCAAAAGCTGTGCTCCTCTGACTGCTGCGGCCTGGGCACAGAGAGGAGTTCTGCTCGGAGGGAACCGTCTTCAGGTCCTGGGGCAGGTTCTTGCACATCCTTTCTGCTGGAAGAGGGAATCGTGTGGTCTGTGCTTGGAAATTTACCCTCTTTTGCAGTCAGTAGGATTTTTAGCCGTGGCTCTGGGACCTTAGTGTGTTAGAAATAATAGCTTTGCAGGGAAAAAAAATCTCAACTGGGTTCCTGCTGTGGGTATAGGGGATGAAGATTTTTGAAAAGCTGGTTCCCTGGATCCAAAGGGAGTTTTTCCGTTGTAGTGATGGCATCACAAATTCACCCTGAAGCTTAGACTGTCAGTAGTGGGACAGAAGGAACGAGTCTTTGCTTATTTGACACAAGCAAACCTTTTTGTTTGGCACAGCTTGGGAAAAAGATCCAGAGCAGGTGTCCTTTGAGAGGCGGCATTTGGAGACAGGTGACCTTCTGGGGACAGTGCTAGCACAGACTCATCTGCAGTTGATGCCAGAGCCACCCAAGAAGGTTCCGTCTGAGCCTCGGGGCACCTGATACCTCCTTGTGGCAAGGGCAGCAGCTGGCATATTGCCTGCTCGGTGTGTGTCCCGTCCTGCCTGTCAAGGAGACCTGCAAACACTGATAACCAGCAGTATCCTAACACCACAATTAAAGCGCAAAAAAAAAAAAAAAACAACAAAGCAACCAACCTCTTCAATAAAAAAAAAAAAAAAAAGGACAAAAACCAAAACAACAAAGAAACCAACCCCTTCATTGTCTGTCTGACTGCGGTTCGCTGCAATTGAAAAGGGAAAAGAAGCTGGAAGTAGTCTTGCTGGCGGCTGTAAAGCGGTTGCCATTCTTGTTCACGTGCTGCTGAGACCATCTTTAACTGGCAGTTAAAAAGAATCCTTTTTCCAAAGGGGAAAAAAAAAAGTTGCTGTGTTAGTTGGATGCCTTTGTATAGCACCGATGGTGCTTTAGGCTGTGGAGCATCTCGCATTTCTTGTGTTATGCGTGTTCTGCTCCATTTGACTTTATCTCCTTACACTGTAGCCCAGTTATTAGAGCTGCCTCTCCTGCTGATTAGGATGCCCTGCAGTTCGTTAGTTGTTGAAAAGTCCTGTCACATTTTATCGCCTGTGAGTCTTCAAGCTTGAATATCTGGGAATGAAGGGCTGTGCACTTTGGCAAATTCATACATGGCAGGAGCGTGAATGTGAATTTGGGGCAGCACATAGGCCTGGGGGTGATTGCAGTAAAACGAAGCACCTGCAGTTCTGGGAGGAAGGGACATCCTGGCTAGCTGCTTTTTTTCTGGACTAGTTATATTCTGAAAACAGTATTGCTTGTGCACACTACTTTATACTTCTAAAGCATAAGCATTACCATGGTATGGATAAGCAAAGTTTTCTCAGTAGAAAAGAACATTTTTGCAACATCTGCAGCCTTCCTCTATTTGTTACTCTGCATTTATTCGTAATTTTGTCACCATTACTCTTTACATCAGATATAATTGTAGAAAAACAATACAAGTTACAGCAATTAATTCTGGCAATAGGAAAATGGTATCTCGCTACTGCGAAAACGATTTAACCTAAACGCCGCTCTTTTGCAGTAAAATAAAGCAGGTGTGAAAACAGCATACAGAATGAAAAAGAAAAACCTTTTCCCCTAAGAGTCTATAGCCTAAGAAGATAAATTGGATACATCACAATTAAAAGACAGTAAGTGGAGAATCAATGTTTTAGCCTCAGGACAAATGTCTTCACTAAATTGGGAGCATTCACTCGCTGTATATTAGATGCAAAGAACCACAGCTGATCGAACCTCTGGAGCTTTCATGCCACAGTTCCTGTCTCATAGATCGTGATGGCACTCATCGCATACACTTAGCATCATGGGGAAAGCTGTGTAAATTGGAGCTAATTATTGAAAGAGACCTTCTCTGCATTATGCCTATGTGGAAATGCTGCTTCAGCTGGGTTTCCCACAGCAGGAATTACTGCTTGATAAGCTGCTGCCATTTGGTGATGACTGATCGTTCCTGAGGACTTCCTGCTGTAAATATTTGCATTATGTGCTGTTACGTCAGTGTGGGCTGCCAAGGAGTGTGTGATAATGAAGCATTCTGCCTCATTTCCATATACATGCAACAAGCTGGGATTTTATGAGAGTGTGCATGTATGCGCAGCAGTATCTCTTAGTCTTTCCAAAGGCCAGATTTAAAAATCTCAGCTCTGTGTTGTTTTTCACTTTGTGCCTTACTCTGTGATAGGTGAGTTTTAAAACTGTGTTTATGGGGCATCACTATGTAATAAATCTAACAGTCTGATTTTGAGAGTATAAGAATAATTATGCTTCAGGAAACAGCAGAAACTTCTAGTGGCTTCTGCACTGTTCAGCAATTGAGGTTTAAAAAAAAAAAAGTTTATGGAAACACAATATCAGGCTGCTGCCATTAATCATGGCAAACAATGCGAGCCAGGTACATCTGTAACAAGTGTAAGTGGTGTACCTTGGAAGGCTCAGCATTTCCAGGGAGGGAAGCAGCACTTCTCTGGAAGCTATGGGTGTGCCTAGATGACCAAGTGTTTGTCAGGAGTGAGCAAGAGAATCCCCTTTCCTTATCTCAAGGTAAGAAGTAGCCAGAGCAACCCCAACATGCAGCTACCTTCGAACGCAGAGTAAGGAATAGCATTGTCAGTACCACCTGTATTCTACCCATCCCTGTATCCATCTCCTCCTATTTTGATTACTTGCAAAGGAGATGGAGTCGTTCAGAAGTGAAAAAGTCAAGGCAAAATGAGCAGGGGAAATGACGGAAACACTCGGCTGGAAGGAGAGTAGACTCTAGCAGTCAAACATGAAGTGCTCTCTGCCAGGGTACAGCCTCCTTCCAATGTAAAAGGGCATCAGACAGAAAATATATATGCTAAGAAACAACTGCTAACAAGTGTGAATTCCACTGATTAACCGTTTGAGGTTAATAATTCTGAAAAACATAGCTGATCGATAAACTGTGGGAGGAAGGTGATCGGTGTGGGCTTCTCATCTGTCAGAAGTTTCTGCTCATTTGTGGTTTTCTTCTGATGTGATGTTTCTTTCACGATAGTTGCAATGCTGTCCACATCCTGCCCGCCTTTCATGCTCACGTGTTGCTGCTGGTGTAGGCTGACGTTATGAAGTGGTATAACACGAGAACATAAGTCTTCAAATTTAAAGAAAGTTAAAATGATTGGGGACTTGCTTCAGCATTTTAACAGAAAGTTCTGTCTGTCATAGCTTTTCTGTAAGCATGCAAGGAGCAATTTGGTCACTTGTGTCCAACAGAATATTATGGTATTTGGAGTTCAGGAGGTGTAATGGCTCACGTTAAGCTGATCAGAGGTAGAAAAAGGAAGTGTTGTAGTACTTATTAGTAGGGAATTGGCAAAGATTTTACTGTGTGCGTAGGAAACATTAGCACTTTTATGTTACAAATTCCTATGTGCACTCAATGTACTCTTGCTTTGAAATGTTCTAGAGAGGTGACGTTAAAAAAGAGCAATTAAAGGTTTAGGAGCAATAGAAAAATATTTTCATTAATACTATATTGTTTTCAACACTTAATATTGTAGTATCACCTGATGCCCTAATCTAGCTCCAGGGCAGTAAGTACTGAATGGGTACATTAGCCGTTACACAAGCTACAGCTAACACTGATTTGGAGGGAAGGATTTCCTGGCAGAATTTTACCCTCCCCACCTACAAAATACATGGGACTGATTTTTGGTGTGATAACAACTCTCAGCACATTTGTTACAGCTGAAAAATGTCATGAATTAATTTTTTCACTTCCGTTTTGTGTCATTATAGAACTCTGGTAGTGTTTTACAGCCTGATTTGGTGATATTTGGTTATGTTCAAGCATACTTACTCACATGAGCAGCCTCCTAATACACATTTGAGCCCTTAGTTCAGTGTAATTACATTTTTGGTTGTGCTTTTCTATATCCGAATTAGCACTGATTCAAAAGAATTTGAAGGTTAATGACATGTCCAAATTATTTCTTATTGCCACCTCAGTAACACAGGCACTTTTTCAGTATCCAGATGCATAAAGACTATTGTATTTACATTGCAATTACTCTGTCATATAGCGAGCACTCCATTTATATGAATTAGTGGAGTCAGAAAGCGTAACCGGGGTGTAATTGGTCTCTGACTGCAGCATAACTATAGTCACTGTGTTATAAATAATAACCTTTTCCTTCCTTTTGTTTCCTCTACTCACGTTTTAAATTGGGATGGTTGGGAAGAGATTTTCTTTAAATATTAAGAAAACTCATTTGCACTGAAGGCCTCTTCTGAGTGCAGTCCAATAATACTGGCATTTACAGTCCTATTTCAGTAAAGATGTGGAGCACATGCTGAAACCCCACTGACTTTACAGGAAATGTTTAATGATTTTCTTTCAAATTGGCAGTATCTTTCAAAATGGAGTGGAACTAGCAAGTAGAGTTACTTCAAGCAGCATTGTCATTATGACAGATTTTGGATATGTCAATAGCTAAAGTGACAAGTGATCCGGTTCTGTGTACTTGGTGGCTTTTTTTCCTATCTTGATATTGACTTTTTCAGCTTGGTGTGGTTCAAACTCCTGTTCACCACCTGTTCATAGATTTACACCGCTTATGAGAGATAAGTACTCAGAATTTATTATCTAACAAACACAAATTGAGCAGGGAGGGTACAAACAATTTGCTTTGTGAACATCAGCATTGATTTCCTGAGCAGCAGCCTGTAGATTGAACACACAGGTATATTATTTTTTTTATTGTTCCAAGATAGGAGGAATGCCTCTGCTTTCCAGCGACACAGCTGTTTGCATATTTAAATGTTACTTAATTTTGCAGTCGTCGCAGTTTCCTGATCTGTCTGTATGAAAGAGATAGGTGTAGTGTATTTAATTATCATAATGAAAGTTTAAACACAAACACCTACGATTAAGCTTGGTGGCAAACATCGGAGTGGGTTGCAAAAGACCTTTAAGGCCAGAAATGGGCCCGAAATACTCTTCGGTGCTTTTTTGCATGTTTCACATGCATCTTCAAGGACTGCACATGTAGGAGGAGACAAGGGACAAGAGCCACCCGCGTGGTGCGAGCGCAAGGCAGGGCAGCAGGCCAGCACGGCTCAGCACATCGCGTCTCCCCGATGCGGCACCTGTCACCGGCCGTGCCGCTTTGAAACCGTCGGCACAGAGCGACGCGTCAGGCAGCAGCTCTGCACGCCTTGCTGGTGCGTTAAAAGCCAGTGCCCCTTGGCATCCTGTGGTGAACCCAGGTGATACGCTGGAGCGTGAAGGCCCCGTACGTCAAGTGTATCCCTGGCAGAGCAGCAGGCACATGAAGCAGAGAAAGGCTGTGTGCCTGTACAGGCCGGGCGGCTGGGCCGCGTGTCCTGTTCAGCGCCCTGAAGAGTGGAGCGTGCGTGATCTGAAGTGGAAGTTGCGGAGGTCCTGACGTTGTCTTTTTTCAGTCCTCTTTTGCCAGTGAAGCGCCTGGTGGCTTCAAAACCTGTTTTATTCTGCACACCCTGCAGTGCTGTACGCTTAGCTGCAATGGTTTTAAACAGGGAAGAGATGACGTAAGAAAAAGCTGGCATCTGTTAAACTGTTGAGCAAAATCATTCTTTAAGTGTTCATCCATCAGGCTTTTTCCTGCTGTGCTAGCCTGGTCTGTAGTTGTGCAGTCAGAAAAGCAGGGTAGGGACAGAGCAAAAGGCAGGGTGAAGGCCACCATTTGCATATATCCCATTAAAGTGATGTCAGCTTCTTGCCCCCTCATGGACTGCAATTAAGCAGGGCTAATTGTGGAGCTGCTGAGATATCCCTAAGTTTCACTGGCCACAGCCTACTCTTCGCTTTGCAGAGCAGTTGCACCAATTTTGGCCTTCTCCCTGTTGCCCTAGTTTCTTTGCACACATTGTTTCAAAGAAAACACTGGCAAAATTAACCTTACTGGGCATCTGATCCTGTATGAACTTATAAATGTAGATTTAGAGTGGTTTAATTAGCAGACTTGCAGTGCAACACGAAGTTGAAGTGAAGAAATAAAAAGCATGACGGATGGGAACTGGGATGATTTTTTTTCAGCGACACCAAGAAGATCGTTACACAAGCCATTTATTCGTTAATGGGTTCAATACGTGTCTGGTATTTCCCAGCCACTTGCCTTCTGAATGTTTCTTGTTATGGTCACATAATAGCCATACTAATAGTCTGCACATCATATTACTCCCTTCTGTAGTTTAGTAAATTATGGAAAGATCAGTGACTGTTGAGCACGCTGCACTAGTATAATCATCTGTGCTTTGGCCTTTAATAGTCTTACATACTCCCTCCTTCGTGTGATCAGATCCATGAAAAATAGTGCAGTTCCTTAAGTTATATGGTGGCACGGAGGGCAGATATTTCAAGTTTTGTTGAAGGAAGGAAGCATAATGATGCTTCAGAGGTGAAGGTAATAGACTTCTGAATGAAGTCTCCTGCTGCTTGCTCCCTTGTAGGAGTTACCTGCTACGATAGGGCGCAAATCTGATTGCGGGCGAACACCAGCTATAATAATTTACTAGAGGTAGTTTAGGCTACATGACACACCTTTCCAGTATGTATCTGTTCAGAAGTTGCAAAAATATTTGCTTTGATGTTGCTTTACATAATAGATTCTTTCTACCCTTTTCCCCTGCATTTATCAGTTTGATTTGATATTGCCAATATTATATGCATTGACCTAAGTCTCACTGGATGCTCTGGAGGCCTGCAACAATGGACTGAAAAAACAGCACATTGTGTTCTAGCTATTTTTCGTGTGTATTCGACCATTGTTTAGTGAGAGGGCCATTTATACTTGGCACAATCTTGCTTTAAAAAACACACTTTTCACTTGGGAGAGAAAGAAGGCGGCAGGACTGCAGCTGGGCTGACACCTCTCCAGCATCCAGCTAGTCCGACTCCCAGGACTGTGGAAGCGACAGGAGTCCTGCAGTGCACGGGCATGAAATCCTCTAGGTCACGTTGGTTATGTCCGCAATACTGCCTGATGAGGCATGGAGAGGAAAGGACCAGGGTTTGGTTTTCTGTGCTCTGTTAGGCTTCCAGGACTGCTTGTCCACATCATGACTTTACTGGGCATAACATTTTCACCAGCTGCCCGCCCTCAGCGTGCACCAGGTAAGCGTAGACATTGGCTGTTGGAAAAACTCGTGTCCGCATTGCAAGTGGAGTGCTTGGTGACTGGAAGTCATTGCAGCAGGGGAGTAATTTTTGGCTTACCAATTGTACGCTTGGATGTGCACCACAAGCCATCACATAAAGATGCAAGTCAAATCTGCACTAAAAAAAAGAAGTCCCAGGTAATAAATCAGTAAGGTAGGCACAACCTAGTTTGCTTAGGTCATGGACTGGCGTTCTGTTTGATTTTTTTATTGCCGTGTTATAGAATTTTGGATATTCCTGGTTGCCATCTATCTCCTTTTTTTCAGTCTTGTTAAATCCTTGGCCTTTCTGTGTCCTTGCAGTAACAAATTTTGCCCTTCAATTAGGCCTTGCAAGAAAAACGATCCTTGCTTTCCTCAATCCTGAATTTACTGCTGTTCGATTCAATTGTCTTCTCCTATGTTCCAGGTTTAGTGGAGAAGAGAGATTAGAAGCTCTTCATCTTATATCTGTTTACCAGTTAGAATCGCTTACAGTTTTACAGTTCTTCTAAGGTGCTTTGGAAGTATCTACAACCATCATGTGATTCTGATCGGAATATCGTCTTGCACAATTTTTAATACAAAGTGAGATTCTTCTCGAAGGCCAAAGCAGGCATTTTCAGAGCCTCTGATAACCTCCAGTATGCATGAGTTGAGGAAGGTCTTTATGTGTTTACATACAATATAGGAAGAGAAAGGAAATTTTGAGTGTGGATGATAACCACGTCTTTTTGTGTGGAATTGCAACTGAGGCAGAAGACTTTTAAAGCAGGAATGGTGTTAATTAGCTAAGTAATCTGAATTAGTTGGAATGAGATGTACCAATTGCTGTATATGTTAGACTTGACGACCCAGGGAGTAATTTCCAGTCCAGTGTTTCTGGGAGGTCATTGCATTTTCATCAAGATAAGAAGCCTCTGTTCTGGTGGTTGTTAAGATTGCATTGACACTTTTTCAAGAATACCTGAGTTAATGCGTGAGTTCTAGTTGTTCAGATTCTAATTTGGGTAATTATGATCCATCTTTAGTACCTGCAATTTCAAATTAGTTTAGCTTTTTTTTGTGTCTGGCTTTGTTATCTAGCACTGCTGTTGGACAGCATTGTCTTTTGTCTCAGATGGGGGTGGCAATGTGTTACGTCTCAGTTATATGCTAAGAATTAATGTTTTCTGAAAGGATTAGAAATACTTTAATGGAAGTTGTTGTCATAGTCTCTGATCTGCTATTATTTTCTGTTGGCTGATGAGACAAAGAAAAAGACTTAGGAGCAAGTGTTAGCCGTGCTGAGGAGCACAGTGGCCAGGTTTCTGACTGACCGACATGTTCATCCAGGAAAATTAGCATACTAACCCATGGTCATTAGATTAGAAGAAAGAAGAAGTGACTCGTGTTGAGGAAGGAATGCAAATGTTAGCTGAGAGACAATTGCTTGTGTGGATAAGCCTTCCAATGAAGTTGAATAAATTTTAAAAGGTGTACAGGGAAAAAACATGAACTCACTGCTTATTCGAAGCAATGAATAAAACCCCAAATGGCTCTTTAGGAGCTTACAGTGAACAAGGCAACATAAGCAGATGGAGCTGGGGCAGTGAAGGAACTTGTTTTGTAAGACTCTTGTGATGCCCCTGTGATTGTGTGAAAATAGGACATGAGGAAAACTTGGTAAATGCAACAGAATTATTGGTTTATCGGTTTATGTTTAAAATATCTGTTATGTTTGTAAGAGATCAGTGATTTCTAAAACAACTTCAGGATGTCAGAGGCTCATCTTATTTCTTGAAGATGGTGTTTTGTGTAACAGTATCTGCTGCTAGGTCTCAGACATGCTGCCAAGTGAAAAGGGAGGATGAAGCTTCATCTGCGGGGCGAGATGCTTAAAAACTGTGGCTATGGATGTTAAATCTATTGGTGTAGATCATGGTAACCTGAAAACCAGAACCACTGGAGTAATAGAGATCTTCCTGCTAGTTCAGTGGGTCTTTTCTCCCAAAGCCTGGGAGAACTATTGCACAAATATAGGCTAGATACAATTTGCTTGTCACTTACGTTGTGTTTCTTTGCCCGGCCATTTAAAACTACTTAATTTGCTATAAGGCATGATGCTTTGGAAAACTGCTTTGGAGTATAATGCAAGTAACTTACAAGAGTTGAGTAAAATTTGGTTGGTTTGTTTGTTTGTTGGTTGGTTTTTTTTTTTTTTTCCGAAAAGAGCACGGAGACTTCTCTGGGGGTCTCGGTCTGGGGAGTTTAAATGCACCCACCAAGCCGCTGGGTGCTGCTCAGTGTTGCAGTCAAGAGCCGTAGCCTGCAGGCTTACAGATGTGAGGAAAATGTTTAGGACACACAGATGAGGAATGAGCTGAGTATCTCAGTGGTGAATTTGCTCTGCAAAAGCAAAGTATAATTTTACGAAGCTTTGATGCATAGTTGAGAACACGGATAAATTCTTGGGTAGATGTACAGGTCATAAAGTCTCTGAACCACCCACAAATGAAACATAAGTTTTACTGGAATCACATTTTCCTATGCTGAAGCGTGCTGTGTTCCCTGTGGGCATCTGGAAAGCTGGCACAGTGGGAGGAAAGCAGGGAAATAGGTACAAGTCCTTTTCTTGTGTCCGTGCATCCATATCTCCTGTATCTGAATACAAGCCAAGGTATGAATTTTAGCTGAGGTGGGTGATTGCACGCCCAGCCTCTCACTCAGCATCTTTCAGCAAATTTCAGCAACTACCGTTCCCTAATGTCGCTGTTTCAAGCACTGGGAGGATTTCTTTATTTCAGAGCAGCAGCCAGACAAACTGCCAGAGACACAGAGGGAAAGAAAGAGGCTGTAAAACTTGCCAAAGCCAGATCCGGAGCCTGTGCCGAACATCTCTGTGCGCAATCCAGCAATGAAGTTTCATCTCTACTGGAACTGATAGATGCCATCAATCCTGATTGGATTTTCAGTAACCAAATATTTTCCAGCAGCCAGTGTAAAGGACTAAAATAACTTACTTTTCTTGAAGCATCTTTTGACTTTGTTTGTTTGTTTGTTTTTTCTTGAAGTATCTTTGTTTTTTTCCTTCGTCTGCTTTCCTTAGTTCTGGGAAGAAGGGCAGGATGGTAGGAAGATTTGTCGAGAAGAACATTATTGCGATTTCAAAATGCATGACCCTTTATAAAATTAACCAGTTCTGAAAATCTGTCCTGAAATAACCCATACCCTGAGATAACCTATATAAAATCAGCAGACATAACTGCAGAGATGACTCTGAGGTGAACGTGTGCACATTTATAACTTGTGGATTTGTAGATTGTTTTGAATGTTTGTGGCATCACTCACAGGTTATTCCAGTGGGAAAATACCCTAAGGAGGTGAAAGAGAAGAGCAGGTGGTGACTGAAACTAAAAACTTTTCAACAACTCGGCACACATCAGTGCCTGCAGATATCTGCCCTTCAAGTGTAGTGTGCGTGAATGTTCCTGTCTGTGTATGTCCATT
This sequence comes from Pampusana beccarii, assembly GCA_013399365.1. Taxonomy (NCBI): domain Eukaryota; kingdom Metazoa; phylum Chordata; class Aves; order Columbiformes; family Columbidae; genus Pampusana; species Pampusana beccarii. Next base: position 34,064 of record VWYH01011068.1, read on the forward strand.
TGCATGTGCACGCAAGCCCTATCGTGGTCGTGGCATCCTTTCCACCTCACTGCTTTTTTTTTTTCTGCTTCTCACGTTTTCGGCTCTTACTTTTGCGTTATGTATTTCCAATGCTTTCTAGCATGATTCAGCTTTTAGGTTTGTGCTTTGTCTGAATCTGAAGTATCTTGGATTGCCTGTACTTAACTTCACACAAAAAGATGATCCAAAAATATATCTGTGATGTTATATTAGGAGAAGGTTATGATCAGAGACAGCTAAAAAAAGAGAGCAGCATTACAATTTATATTTATGAAGAGGCAGACTTAATGCTTCACAGTTATCTTTCAGATTTATGTTTCCTGGTTTCTAAGAGCTCAACAGGATAATCATGTTCCCTTAACATAGTTTTGCTGATGGATACAGTTATATAATATTGCATACTTTTCTAGATTTTTTTTTCTGTTATTATGACTTCTATGAAAGATTAAGAACAAAAGAGGTTCAAGTGGGGGAATTGATGTAGGTCAGTATGTAATATATCAGCAGATGTGCGTAAGAATTTTTTAAATAGAATTTTAAACCCTTTGTTCATTTTTAATCCTTGAATCCCTTGAGAAACATTTTCCACTTATATTAAATATCTGGGTTTTTTTTTTTCCCAGCTAGCTAGCTGGGTTCTCAGACAAGCATGTTTCCATCCATACTGAAAGCGTGCAGCCCCTCCTAACTTAATATCTCCAGTTTCAAAGTAGGCTTAAATTCTTACATCTGTAAAGTCTGATGGAAAGCAACTTAATTGTTCTTACACAGTACCCTTTTTAACTCAGTGGGTCTGATTTTTATTTACATTGAGGCCCTGTTTGCCCTTATGGCAATGCAGTAGGACTTTATGGTGAACATAAGTATAAACCACATTAATTAGACCATATGTTGATATTCTTAGCAAAGGACCGGCAGTATTGCTCATATGACCTAACTAACCCTGGGCAATTGTTAAAGTTTAGTTCACAAAATGTATAATGGACCATATTTCAGGTACCAACACATTTATGACCTTTTTTCCTAGCAGACTAGTACTAAGACTGTGATTCCAGATGTGAGATATTTGAGGGCAAACAAGGTCTGTTACCATAGAGCTGATTCAGCTATATGGGAATATTTAAACCTAGTACCGGAAAAGTCTGGGGGTGCCACTAGCTGTCAGGAAACCCTGGTTTAAATAGCAGCCTATATATTTCTTTTGTTTTTCCCAAAAGGATCTAACTTACCTTTGCCGGCAGGCATGCTTGAAAGCTGTTGCCATCAGGTTTGAGTTCTAACAAAGCCGTACTAATGATTGTTGAGGGGTTTTGTGTGTGTGTGTGTGTGTGTGTGTGTGTGTTTGGTTTTTTGAGATATATCTGAAAGGGAAGGAGGGAATTTTTTTAGGATGTGGCAGATCTAGAATTTCAGAAATTAATTGCTTGCTTTCCTTATAGCATCCTGCACTACTCTTTTCTTTGTTTTCCACTCTTCTTCTGTAGAGCTTTGCCTTTTCTCTTTTCCACTTTTCTTTTTCCACTTTTTCTTTCCTTTTCTAGTTCACTTCTGTCACCTTTTTTGCTGGCTTCTTCCTTTCACGGTTTTGAAGAGCTTCTTGACTAGAAGGCCCAGGCTACCTGAAAAGCATGCTGGGCTCTGGCGCCGACCAGCCTTTAGGACAACTTGCTGCCACAGTTGGCAAATAGCGGTCACCGTGTGAGCCTCAAAGAGGGGTGACCAAAGCTGCCAGGTGCACCCAGGCATGTGAGGTACCTCCTGCTTTGCTGCAAGGGTAAGCTGTGGTTATGTCCAAGGCTGAGCTTGCATGTCAGCTGGTTTTGCAGCTGCCTCCCTACACTATGCGGTTAGCACCCTGTGAGTCTTCATGCTTTTTGAAGCTGCTGCCACTGCGAGGATGCTCAGGCTCCGCACGTTTATTTTTCAGTTGCGCCTTTGAGGGTGAGGAATGAAGGGGGAAACTGCCCAGGCTGTTTCGTGGCCTCCTCACTTTCTACTGTGAGTGATATAATGATCATTGACAAGGGGTCAGCACAGGCTGCTTCAGTGTCCTGCACTTCAGGGATATATAATGTAAAATATTAATGCCATGAAGTCAGCAGCCAAATTCTTACCACTTTCAGAGGGGTCAAAATGGACTTCCAGACTTAGCAGTCATACTTCATGTACCATTGTGGACTGGCAGCACAGCCTACTCCAAGATAGGGGAAAAGTTGTGTCTCTTCTTCTTCTCTTTCCAGCTAGTTAAGGAGGCATGGTCCAAGGAGGTGGCGTGGATCAGACCTGCTTCCATGTAGGCCAAAGTTTTGGATGCTAACCAAGAAAGTTTTGCTCCTGCAACTGCAGGAAAGGGAAGAAAAGCAGGGTGAGAGTTGCTGCTGGAAGGGCAGCCTCATGACAGAGCACCAGCCTCTGCTCGCCATGGTTTCCAGCTCCAGCAAGGGCAGGCAGCAGCAGCCCGGCTCTGCTCTCCTCTCCTTGCCCATCACTGCTCACAGAGCTGCAAAGTGAGCGCGGGGGCTGCCTGCACAGGGCTGGCAGAGGGCAGGAATCTTCCTGGTGGGTATGAGGGGGTGATGTTTTGTGCAGAGCACGCCTGCTTTCCTGTGAGCGTGTCCAGGGAGGGAAGTGGTCTGGGGAGCAGGGGATGTGGAGTTTGCGTGGGGATGGCAGCCACTTCTCTTCCATGTGAGTAGTGAGTGGTGTGTGTAGCAGGGGCCACGAAGGTCTGCGTTGCCTTGTTCTGTTCCACGGAACTGTTTTCCCAGGCTTGACTGAAGTGCATGAGATGAATTCTGCACTGATTTGCATCAAAACTGACACATGCAACAGAAAGCACCTCCGTTGCTGATAAGATGTGATTTATTTAAGGTCTACAGGAATTATATCGTTATACACACTGTAGTTAATGATTTCTCTACAATGACAGCACTCCTGCTTGTAGCTGACATCCCTTTCCCCTCCTGTCGTATATAATGACGTTATGTTTGGAAGTCTTGCATCCAATATGCAGCAGGCCAAATCCTTCATGAGACGTTCTGTGATGACCAAATTGCTTTAGTGAATTCAGCTGTTACAGTAGATTGGATTTTGAAAATTCCAGTTTTTCCCTGAAGTCTTTGCTGTAAGTCAAGCTTGCTGTAACACCACACCACAGTCATTTGCATGTTGAGTCTGGCCCCAGTTTTCTTCATTCTTCAGATTTGTCATTGACATTACATAGGAGGAGTAGCAGAGGTAGCGCTGGATTTGTTCAGTCCTAAGAGAAGTCTTAGGTGGGATTTTACTGGTGTCTTTACATAATGGGAGGCTGTAGGGGAGAAGGAGACAGACTTTTCTCAGCACACGGTGAAATGACAGCAGGCCACAGACACAAGTTGCAACAAGAGGCATTCTGATTAGACCTCAGGAATATTTATATATATTTTTTTTTCTCAAGACGCTAGTCAAACATTAGAACAGGTTGCCCAGAGAGCTTGTGGGATCTCCATCCATGGATATACTCAAAACTCAGCTGGACAGGGCCCCAAGTAGCCTGCTCTATGTTGGTCCTGCTTTGACTGAGGGGTTAGATGACTCCAGATCTCACCCAACAGTGGTTATTCTATGGCAGTTTGATTACAATCAGTTCCACAAGCACACTGCACTGGAGAAGCCTGTTGACATTTTACAGCCTCCTGCTCTAGAAAGCAGCAAACTAAGAAAAACAGAACTGTGAATGCTGTAGCCAAATAGGAAGATGAAGGCAATTCTGATAAAGAAAAATAAAAAAAACAACCACACAAACAAACAAACAAACAACAACAAAAAACCACACACACACAAAAAAAGCAAAAAACCACACCCCATGGGTTTAATGAGATAGAATAAGCAGTTTCTGCTGACTGTGATGGATCTCCCAAAAGATACACAGGAAAAACAGAGTATGAACGAGGCTGCATTAAGTGACTGTAAACACTGTGAAAGGAGAAGGTTTTGTTTGGTTTGGTTTGATTCATTGTTGCTTTCTGTTGTTTTTTCTCAGTTTGACCCGTTCTTTGCCATCATAACTAGAAAAATGCTCTGTGGAATGCAAATTTTTTATTAGTAATTCAGCAAGATTGATGTATATTTGAAGTAGCAGATATATTTCTCTGATTTTTAAATCAGACTACAAATCTCTGCAGTTGCCTCGTTTCTGCCTGAAGTGGGTTCCAAGCCTGAAAGTAAAGGGCCTGTAACTCACTTGTGGAAATAATGGTATTCATAGTGAATTGATATTTGGGGCATTCATTTAGAAGAATGGGCATTGTTCGCTGCCTTGCGGCTTCTTTTATGGTGTAAAGGGTCATTGACTTGATTCCCCCGTCCAGACTCTTTGACAGCAAGATGTTCTCCAAATACAGCTTAGCTGAAGGGTATGATTGTCTCTCACATGTGAGCGTTACTCATCTACATACTTGTCCCAACCAAACTACAATAGCAGAGTGAAGAGTTTATGAAGCTCTTATGAAGGGTGCCTGGAAGCACAAACTGCCACCTAATGCAGTTTCCTGCTTTCTGAAGACATTGTGGATGTGTCAGAGTTTAGAGCATTTCCCCAGTATATGCCCTACGTTTTGGTCACTCTCATCATTTAGTAGTGCAAAGAGGAAAGGTGTTAGCAGCAATTTTTTAGTTATTTATACAAACAAAACATTTTCTCGAGAAGTCTGAGTTTAGAGTCTACAGGAGCAAATTTTATGCAGAATTACAGGATCCAAACAGTGTCCAATGGGCCTATCTCACCTGCCAATGGCAAACCTTCCAGTTATTTCAATGGGTTGTAGGGTCTTGCCTAGCTGTTCCTGACAGAATAATATTTACAAGCACTTCTTGCTGTCAGAGTGCTTAAGCCTATTAATGCTCTGTGTATGGGCCTGTCAGGTTTACAGGGCTGATCCTGTCCTGCACTAGGGATCTGCCTGATATAAATCTGATCATAAACCCAGATTTTCTTAGAGGTTTTTTTTCTGGATGATGGTAGCTCTGGGAAGCTGTCATGGTTTAACCCAAGCTAGTAATATAATCACGAGAGCTGCTCACTCACTCTTCTCCACCCCCCAAATAGGGGGAAGAATCGAAAGAGAAGGAAGAAACTTGGATTGGGATAAACATAGTTAAATAAAATAACAAAATCTTAATACACTACTAGTAAATATATAGATAAAATAGAAACAGAATATAAAATAAAAGAAAATGCAATTCTTCACAAGCTCTGTCTGCACCGAGCAGCCAGTCCCAGGCAGCAACACCTGGTCCTGAACAACTGGTCCCAGAGAGAGAAGAGAGAAAAAGGCAGAAAGGTCCGGAGGCCTCTGCAAAATGGCGGGATGGCAAAAGGCCAAACCAAAGAAACTCCTGAACAGAACTCCCCCAAACAGGCCTCTGTCCTGGCTCTGACAAAGAGAGAGTGAATGGAAGATCCCAACTCTCCTTAATGTGCAGCGTGACTCTAATGGCATGGAATACTCTCACTGATCAGTCTGGATGTCAGTCAAGTTCTGCCCCATCCATGCCCCCCTTCCTTTATGCCTCACACCTGTGGGCAGAGCTCAGAGTGTCTTTGGCTCTTAGACCAGAGCAATTGAAAGCATGAACTCTGTCCTGGGTGTTATCTCTTGTTCTCAAACTAAATTCAAACAACGACTGCACTAGTTACAAAAAAGAAAGGTTTCTAACTGCATGAAGAAAATCAACTCATTTTCAGTCAAACCAGCACAGAAGCACAGAGCTGTTTAGAAACTGCAAGGAGCCTTCTTCCTGCCAACTCGACTAGAGTTTGTTTTGCACTTCGGGTTTGTAAACTACTGTCATCCTTTGGACTACTTTAAACTTGCTGAGAGACTCGTTAGCACTCAAAAGCTCACTGGCATCAAATAGCAATCAGTGTCAGAGCCAACATGGGGGGGTACTTGGTAGGAGGTGCTGCAGAAAGCAGTCATCCCAGAAGTTTGCTACGTACACAGAAAAAGTGGCTGCTGCTCAGATGGAGTCCGGCCATTGACCCAGAAGGCACAACCCGAAGCCTGTCCGCGTGCATGTGTGATCGAGTTTAAGTATCTGAAAATCAAAGAGTTTATTTAAATGAAGTTTCAAAGGGTGATGGAAGATCAAAATCTCTAATCAAAGCTTTTCCTCTGTTGCCAAAGGATAGCTGAAGTTTATTAGGCAGAACTGTTGAAACAATGAAAAAGCTGACTAATGAAATTTTGGAAGAAAAAGATACTGGACTCTGTGGGAGATACTGATTGTTGCCTCAATCCTCGATTTGGTTTTAATTGAAAATGATTGCTCTTAACATCCTTATTCTAGCTGCTGGTTATGCTGAAACAGCATACTTGTGTAGGGTAGATTAGGGAATATGAAATATCTTCATGCCAACGAGGAGACTTCACACACTTGGTATGTGCTGTCACTGAATGTCCTCTTGTCATAGCCTGTTGATAGTTGCCTTCTGGAGGACTTTGCTGATGATACCGAACAGCAATTTTTTCTGGTAATTTAGTTTAGCTTCCAGGGTTTGCTATCTAGAATCTACTGAAAGAATTTGTAACATTTATCAGTAAGAAAAAAAAAAAAGTTTACTCTCTTCTTTGCTCCTGATTTTAAGGGTTTCTAGAAGAGAAGTTTTTGGCATGAAAAGCTTCTGTATCGCAGGAATAAACGTAGTAATCAGTAAACACAGCTGCAAGATGAGGCAAAAGGAGCTTTCTGCAGACAGAGGGCAATTGCCATATGCCCACAAAAGGCAAATTCTCCCGTTAATTAAGGAATGGCATTGAGGATGTGGTGTATTACAAGGCTAGAATGGCACCGTGACACACAGGAAAGACTCCACATGTGTGTGGTCACAGTCCTTCAGAGGTGAGAGCCCAGCAGGAAGTTAGGCTGCTGCTGGAGAAACTGCCTACCGTTTGGAAGCACCTCATAGAAAAATACTGTGGTGCCAGCACAGTGGCTTAAGTAGCTAACAGGATAATCCGAATATATTGCATTGAAGAGCTGGATAATTCTGTTAACAGAGTGAGGGTTGTAGCTGAAGCACTGCCACTAATTAGAGCTAGACTTTCAAAGTGGTGCCTGGGATTATATCCCTAATGCTGTCAGTGCCAGACATGGAGCTCAGGTCTCTACTGCTTTCACAATTCGCCCCTTGTGTCCCAGTGGGCCCTGTGTTCCCAAGACGTGAAAGAAGTCAAGGGATGGGGAGAAAGGAAGCACTTATTCAGTCTGCATTTATTTAATAATTTTTTTTTTCAAAAACTATTTAAATTTGGTGCTAGGAGGAACTGGAAGTATTCACGCATTTGCAGATCTACTGAGGACTGGACCCTCTGTGAGGAGGATGGCACAATATGAAACATTAACTTGGCACAATGTCTTATATTCTTTTACTGTGAAAAGACCTTCTCTGCTGAGCTGGGGAAAGTGTAAGCCATTTGCCACTTTGCCACTTAGAGAGTTGTCATAATGTTAAGAGTTCAGTGAAATCAAGAGGGCAACAGTAGTAGCCAACAAAACTAGATTAGAGGAGAATTAATTTTTTGGGGAACTGTTCTTGACACCTGCACCATGTACAAGTCTGCTAAAACAATAGCTCAAAGCTGATTAAACTGACATCAGCAAAGCTGTAGAGAGTGGAAACTGGTGCTGTGCTCCTGCGTCAGGCTGGTGTGTTTTAGACCCGTTTTACATCTCAAATGAACTGAGGGATGCAAAGAGGTGAAAGGAGACAGGGAACGAAGTATCAGCTTCTTTTGCTCCTGACTGTTGAATTCAGGCTATTAACGTTACTTATTTTTTTTGCTTTAAATCTGCAAGCAAGTTTAGTGCTTTTGAAGAGCAGGGAACAGAGAACTGGAGCTTGAAGCAAGCATAGTGCAGGCAGTTACTGAACAGCCTGGCTTTTCTCCCTGCTGCAACACCACATCTTTAGTTCTGACACATCTAGCAATATTTTATCTGTTTGATGACGCACAAATTAGGATTGAGTTGAGGCTATTTTTCACTTGTGATTTGAATCAAGCATGGGTCATAGCCTTCCCTTTTTGCAATGCTCTTATCTACTTCTTTTTATCCTCAGAGCTGGTGTGTATAAAGATAAAATACTTTGCTGCTTTACTTTTGTAGTTTTGAGGTTTCTTTCATTGTGGACTTCTATCTTCCATACAGGTTTAATACTGCTTGGAAGTTTGAGCCTCTCTGAATACTTTGATATGTTCTTAGATCTGCTTTTTTTAAAGAGAAGCTCTTGTGAATAGTTAGTATGGCCCAGGCTTAGAGCTTTGCCAGTTTACGGTACCTGACTATTTAATCTGCATTAAATATTACTGTAGTTACAATCTGTGCTGCCAGTGTAAAATATTCTAGGTTTTAATTAGCACCTTTTAAAGTTGGAACCTGATTGAATTGAGCATTAGGTCACACCCATGATGTTCACCAAATAGAGTCAACAAATACAACAGGTAGTGTGGCACTGGTTTTAATATCGCTGCAGTTTCCTCTGTTTTAAATGTAAGAAATACTGGCTTATGTGAGATAATTTATATCACTTATGGTCATTAATTTTTATCAGTACTTTGCAGCAGAAGTTACTGTTACAGAAGTGCTTTGACTGTCAGTGTAAAGTTCCTTAAACCAAATGTTCTACTTATGAGAAAAGAAAATTTGCTTAGCTTTGTTGAATCTTCTTGTGTGGTCACAGGGGCCAAAAATGCCCTTCTGGAGAGGCAAGTCTGTTGCAGAATTATAAGTCTAAGGCATAACGGTGTTTTCCTGTGCTGCGTATGGGAAAAGGAGCATGTGCTTGTATTTATCAGCTGTGAATGTGTAGCTGCAGTAGAAACATGTAATAAGATCATATTAATCCTGTTTCATATCAACAGGACTTTTAAAATAATGACGTTGGGCTGCACGACATACAAACACGCCGAAAGTGACTTAGTGATGCGAAGAGAGCTTTACCAGCACATTCCACTATTACTGGTCACTGTGGAGCCCGAAAGCAGATTTTCTAGCACAGCACCAGCCAAACATGGTTACAGCCTCTTCCAGACACATATGTGTGCTGTACATGTGTCCACAAGCATTTGCTTTAATGTGACATATAGGTACAGGGAGGCTGCATGGGGCTGCCCAAGGTGTGTCCTGTAGGCTGCTTTACTTTCAGGAGCAAGAGGGTTGTCCTTGTTATTCTTCCACATATCTAGGTAGTCTGAAGGGTAAGGTATTTTAGGAGATATTTTTAATTAGCTGTGAGAGTGTGTGTTTCTTAGCTTCTGCTTAGACCAGTTTTTAGTGATGCGCTTGGAATTTTACCTCAGCGAGAACTGATGCACAGTAGTACTCTGGGATTTCTCAAGACTTATTTTTTTTTCATAACACATACCATGGCTAAAGAGGGAGGGAGTCTCAAGGGCTCTGTTTCCTGGTGTGAAACCTGCCTCCTTTCTCGTTCAGGGTCACATAACTTCCCTCCAGCATTTTCAGGAACTACTCACAAGGAAAAGTGCTGTTAGGACACAACTGTATTATTTTTAGCTTTCACTCCTCTCCTTCTGCCTTCTTTTTTTTTCTCTGTACCGAAAACATGAAAAGCTCTACCAAATGTGGACCTTTTCCTCAGCTCACCAAGTCCCAAGAGGCTTAGATCTGGTCTCAGGTACCTCCCTGTGCTTTGCACACAGCCGTCGCAGGCTCTGGATGTTGTCTTTTGCCATGCTTCAGAGGTTGGGAAACTTTGTAGTAGACATGGGGGATATTTTTTACAGTGTGCGTTTACGGGAGGGTGTTTTAAAGGGAGTGCCGATACTTCTCTACCTCCTTGAGTGCACGCAGTCCCACCAGTGGCAATGTCACCGGCTCCAGCTACAAGCAGGGAAAGCAAAAGGAGATTTGAATCTGCTTTAGGAAGCCTTGGGTTTTCTGAGAGATTCAGCTAGGTTTGCCATTGCAGCTCATGTCCCATCTATTCATATCTATTACAGATATGCCACTTGTTCCTTTCATACCAAGGACTTCAAGTCCATAGGACATCAAGTGATGAGATTCATGTCGTCTTTCTGTCAGCTAACTATGTTTTAAGTGGCAGTTCAGAAGACAGAGGGTTTTTTACCTCCTGATGGCTAAATTCAAGGCTTACCTACAGTGACGAAACTCCCAACGTAATTATATTGTAGCCACTAAAACCAGTCTGGATTTATTTCATGATAAATGGCAAGCAGGAAGAGTATGACCTGTGCACGTCCCCATCCCCGGCCTCAAGACACTGTGAACCCCAGTCAGCGTGGTGGCTGGAGCGCCTTGTCGCTTTCCCAACCTTCCTAATGTCCTTGCCTGGGTATGTCCCTGCATAACCGCTCCTTCCTTTGAGAGGACGGCTGCCTGCTGGAGCCCGCTGGCACTTGTCTTGCTGCACTCGAGACCTGTGACATGGCTGACATTTATTGGCAATCCGGTTGTTTAAGAGCCTGACCCTGATATAAGACACAATTGTTGTGTCTGTAGAGTAAAAAAAAAAAAGCAGGAGCATTTCCCAACTCCTGGGTGCAGATGTGCACCCCAGCCTCCTCGCAGCTTTTCGCTGGTGTGAGGCCTGGGATGGGCCCTGCTTCTTCACCCCGCTCCAGCCTCCCTCTGCCTTGGTTTCCATGGGGAAACATGGAGCGAGTGGAAACTGGGGGAGCACTATCAGCGGCCCTGTGATTGTGTGACTGAGGGGTGAGCACTTGGCAGTACAGTGTGGAGTACACCTGCTTTGCAAAATAGATGGGTGGTGGACAGCAGGATGCCCATGAGCCAGCACTGTGCCCTTGTGGCCAGGAAGGCCAATGGCACCCTGGGGTGTATTAGAAGGGGG
>VWYH01011068.1:53381-251246 GCA_013399365.1 Pampusana beccarii
GTCAATATCAGTTTCTCAAAACTAGTAGCTCTGGTATTCATTGATCTTTGGCCCTTCTCCTGGTTTGTAGACTTGTCTACTTCAGTGAAGTATAATATGGACCATCAAGACACTAGGTGGACTCAGTCTTCTTGGGACATATTTATAAACTGCACAGAATACCTTGGTGCATTATTTCTAGGAAAGTTCTTCCAAAGGTGTTGGCAAAAGCTCAGCCCTTGGGTACAATGGCTTCTAAGTTCTTTAGCGTAGATCTAGTAGATTGATTATCAGGCTAAACTTAATTGGTTTGGAAACCAGACTGCTCCACACTCTGGTTCTTGCTCTGATTCTCCATCCTTTTCTGTCATGCTTCTTCAAGCATGGGTTTGGACCAGTACCTTGCTGTGTCTGCAGGGAACTGAAATACCAACTTCACCATAGTTTTGCTGGTCGTTACCATCAGAGAATCTCCTCGTTGAGCATGACAAAACATGACCTGCAAACCCAAATCATTCCTCTCCCCTGACCTTTTGAAAGCTTAGTCACTTGTACTGAGGCAAAATCAAACATGATAAAACACAAATGTTTTCAAGCTGTGTCTGTCAGAATTTATATCCCCACCTGGTTTCATGTTTTGCCGATAAACTAGTTTCCAAATTGCCACAGAAATAGAATCTCCATTGTTAGGCCATCATCAGTGCCTCCAAGTTTGTAATGCTGCATGGAAAATGGATTTGCAGAGTGATCCTTTATAAGAAAGACAGGGAAGTCTAAGGCTCACTTGAGGTGACCTAGAGCGAAACTTCCTTAGGTCTCATCCAGACACGTAGAGATCAGCATATATGGAAGGGAAGCCCTGAAGTTGGAATAAATTCATGATTCACTTGGGGACAGCAACAGGCAGCAGTTAGTATAAGCCATCTTTTCTACAGTGAAGTGAGCCTACCTGGATTAGGATGCAGGTACTCGCAATTACTGAAAGTCTGGGGCAGTGAATGAGTCTGTGGTTGGTGTGTCTCCACCTGGATCCCTTCCCTCTATTCTCTTTCATGAAAGATGGCCTGATGTGGTTAAACTGATAGATGTGTAGAACCTCTTTCATGCTGAAGTGTGATTTATGAGTAAATGGGAACATATGGTATATTAATAACATTTTGAAGAGACTGGATGAAAATATGCCTTTGAAAAGCATAGATGAGTTATTTTGGTAGCATTTGCTCATATGCCTCCAAGAAATATATTGTAAAACTACAGTGTACAGCAAGGTACATCTAAGCCTTCTGGAATTCATTGGTTCCACCAAAGATTTAAATTCACTTAACCTTAAATCATCACTTAAATATTTAGTATCTTCAGAGCCTTTTTCTGAAGATAATACAGATAAGAGAGAAATATTTCCATTTGGGAAAGCAGAATAGCTGGGATTCTTCTGTAAGGATGCTACCCAGCTGCGGTAAGAGAGTACCAGAGCCTTTGGTTACAAGAAGCTAGAGCATCCATAGGTTGCACTTCAAATTAAGTGGACTTCTATATATCTGCAGATGCCTGTGTGGCTTTATTCAGAGCTTTTGTATTTTTGATGATCTGTTTTTTACAGTGCCGAGAATTTGTGGTGAGAGATGAAAGTATAACTGGGACATTCGTCCTTGAGAAAGCTATTTCTGCTATCCCTTTGTGTGCTTTGGACATTAAAAATTGAAGTTTCTGACTGACATTTTTAGAAAGTTTGTTTTATTACGTAGTTTAAGCAAGAACATGACACAAAATTTCCTGTTGTGTCCTTAGCTAAATTATTTTTTCTCATCCAAATACAAAAATTAGACTACTAACTCAGGTTAGGAGCACCTTCACCTTCATGGCTGTGCTTAGTTCCCGTAAGTGGGAAGAGACTGGTACATCATCATGTTCTTTATGATAGATAACATATAAGTATACATAATTGAGTGCTAGTTATTTTCTGTCTAGCAATAAACCATTTCTTTGCACAGTGGTACCCAAAGATAGTGTGGTCTCTCTTTGAAGGAAAAAAAAAAATCAGAAACATATACAGCAATAAATATTTCAGTTTCAGAATCTTTTGAGGAAACATCAGAGAGAAAGAAAATAAGATCCCAGAGGTCTTTCTCTCCTCTCATATGTTAGCAGCCTGACACTATTACACTGCTGGGCCTTGTCATTCATAGTGCTTTTGCAATCTTGGTTTCTATTTCTGGAATGCACTTCTAACAGTATAACTTCCAAAGCAAGAGAATTTGCCATGTAGGATTCCAGCAGGGCTGATAGATGCGATACATGCTGGTTACATAAAGATTGTACACTTAGAAAAAAAATTCAGTGATATGTCAGTTTGAACTAGATATTTTCTTTGTGTAATACTGTTGATAGGACCATGGCAGTACGTACTGTCAGCAAAGTACTTTCAAATAGGCTATTAGTAGTGATATCCCCTATTATTTGTTGATTTTTACAGAACATCACAAGAATGAGATTCTTAAAATACAGTCTGTTTCGGGACCATCTGTCCAACAGCTTTTAAATATCTGCAACATGAATTATGTGCTGGAATAGATAATTAAAACCGTCCAGAACAAAAGTGGTTCTTTTTAACTTGCACATTTTATTGTGTTGGCTATTACCATATGTTAAGGAAGCAAAATACAACTGGGTGAATCTTATCACTGTTCTTGATATAGCTGATTTCTGGAAAAAATGCTGATGTTCGTGTGGAAAGAGTATCATTTTCAGATTCATCCGAAATGTCTGCCTGAAGGGTTTTGGTCTCCTGCAACCTTCCAGAGTAACTAGGGTTTTAATCAGAAGAGAATTAAAAGACTCTGAAAATTAATGTTTTCAAAACCTTCCTAAAAGAAAAAAATGTGTGTTTAAATTTCATGTTCAAGTATACGTGTAAGCAGTTTTGGAAATTATCTTAACTAATACTTTGTACCTCTTCAATACAGCAAGTAGCCAGAATGCAATTCAGTGCTTATAGCTCTACGTGAAATAAAGTTGTAAACAGAGGAGAGGAATCTCCGTGCAAAGAGCAGTGGAAAATAAATTAGCTACTGAACTCGCTAATAGGAATAAGTGCTTATATTTTCCCAAGAAATCCTATAAATGTATTCGGAAAGAAAGAAGGCCAGAGGCTTTAGTTTGTAGCTGTTTAGGCAAAATTATTGATATGCCTGTAGATTGGTTTTTATTTCATTGGCTTCACAGGGACAAATCTTAAAAGACTTTTTGTCTTTTTTTAGAACAATTATGAGTAATTTTTGAAATAAGTGCCTGGAGATTTTTTGTCTGCACGAGTCTTGTTACAGTCCCTGGGACTTCTGCAGCAAGAAAGCCGCGCTTAAAATTTGGACAGTATATACGAGAGTTTTCCTAAGTTACTACAGGTAAAGTTAAACCATGCAGGGAAGGAAATATTTTAAAGTGGAAAAAAGTGTAAAATGAGTTATTGTGTATAAAAAAAAAGTGGTATAAAAGCTAAGATTTATGGGAAGAGAAAACTGATACCTAGAAGTGACATATGTTGGGTACCGAATGCCACGTCTAGGTGATTAAATGAATGGATCTCATTTTCAGAGTAGTCCTGCCACTGGAATCAGGCTGACCAAATGCTTAACTCCATAGAAAAATCAGCAGATCACTTAAATTAAGTTCAATAAATATGGATTTAGAAGCCAGAGCACTCTGCACTTTCAGGTTGTAAAATTTGCAATTTCATTATATAATAATTTGTAAATCCTGAATCACAAGATCATTATGGTTTGGTTTTACATTGTCTCACAAGAAACATAGTGAATGTTTTCATATTCCTGCCATACTATTTGAATTCCTGAAATGTGAAAAACAATCAGGTTATTTACCTTCTTTCAGATTTCCAGGCTTTTGGTCTGAAGAAAGGAATGTTCTTCAATCCAGATCCTTATCTGAAGATTTCCATCCAGCCTGGAAAACATAGCATCTTCCCAGCGCTTCCTCATCATGGACAGGAGAAGAGATCTAAGATCATATGTAATACTGTTAACCCAATCTGGCAAGGAGAGGTAAGCAGTCTGAATGTTGAGCTGAGACTTTTCTAAAACATGAAAATTACTCTAGCAGTATCCCTTTAAAAAACAAAACAAAACAAACAACCTTTCTTGGCTAAAATAGTTGTTGACCTAAGTGTGGTTGATGTATTTTATGACTTATTGTCTTAATGCAAAAGGCTTAATTAGCTACAAGGATGAATGATACATTAAATCTTTCAGTATGGGATATACTTTGTGGATGTAATTTATGAAGCTGTTGATTATTGAAGGCCAGCTCGTAACTCAGAATTGAAAAATAAACTTGGACGGTGTGAAAGGCTGCACTAGATTGTCATAGTGTTCCTACGCAGAGAGGAGACATTATATAAAGCAGAACAAGTATAGCATGCAAGTAAAAAGAATCTATGTGATTGAAAAGTGTCAGCAGCAATGTAAATTAAAGGCAACTTTGGCACATTTGCCCATCACCTTGAAGAAACACTTTCCAGTCTGCTGCAGCTTGTTGGAAGGGCTTAGTAGGTATTAATGAGATCTGAGAGTTCAATTGCTGCCTGCTGTTTCTAAATTACATGCGAAATGGCAACAGACAGCAAAGAATAAGGAACCTCTTTGGAATTAAAGGAGCCTGACATAACGGGTGTGATTTACTGGTGTTCCCTGTCAGACAAATCTCTCCACTGCAGGAAAGAGTAAAAGTAAATAAATAGACTAAATAGATTTATTCAAATTAAAATGCAAATTGTAAGGTAGTTTAAAGATAATTAGGTCAAACTGTGTAGATGTGAAAGTGTGAGTGGGGAAAAAAAGACAGCAGAAATGAAATGTCACTGAATACTCCTACCTGGAGGAGGATGGTCAAGAAACTAGGTACCACATCAGGCTATGTGACAGGTGAGCCTGTGTTGGGCAGCTTATATGACAGAGGCAGGGGTGATGACCTTGAAACCAGTCTGAGAAAAACACCTTCTAACAGGACTTAATTAAGTGGAAGGCCCTGTAGTGAGAAATCCACCAAGCCATAACTTCTTTGTGGCTTCAAGCATCAGATGTATCTGGCTGAGGGGTCCCAGGTCAAGATGAGGAGCTGAGCTGACATGGAGGATCAGGAGGCTGGTAGAGATCTTTCAGTAAAGTGCATAAGACACGCGCCTAGAGGCGGGCAGGCATGAAGGGGAGACTTGCTGTGTGTGTATGTCACGCTCAGTACGTGTGATTGTGGGAGCTGGCAGCAAGTGTGGATGCCAGGACTTGACACTCAAAGGAGGACCAAGGATATGGCTGTGATCCCACAGTTCCTTATCAGCCAGAATTAACTGCTGAGGTGGCACACAGGCTGTCCTTATCCGAAGAGGGATGTAGCAGCTTTGCCAATGGAGGCTGAAAATAGGCTTTTTAGAAGAACCCAATACTGGTCAGAAGTCATCTCTTGATAAAGGCAACCCTCAGCCAATGTTATTTGTTGTCGCTTCAAGGTCCTTTTGCACTGCTGGAGGATAGAATAACCAAAGAGTAAGAATGTGGCCCTGGTAAAATGTCGTGGGTGTCTTCTCAGGCCATGCGGGATGGGTGAGTTTGTGGGCTGACATTTCTTTTCCAGTGGAGCTTGGCAACAAGAAAAGGAGAAACAATGAAATGGCCTAATTATGGACATCAGAAAGCAAAAGAGCACAGCTGGCTTCCAGCTTCTCTGTTCAGCCCCTTGGTTTTCTTTATTGCATGCAAGCACACTGCCTCTCCCATTCTGTTGTGAGCCTGTTAGTGGCTAAGGAGTCCAAAATAGCTGAGCTGTCATTCAACATGTTCTTCTGCATTCACTTCAGCTAATATTGAGATGTTTAACTGCATGCATTTGTGTTGCAGTCTATACACATCAGCTGGTCTGAAGTCTTTGTACTGAAAACCCACATTGGTTTCTATCGCACAGAAGACCCTAGGCCTGATTTTCTTCAACTTTGTCCCTTTATGGGACAAGGGGAGAAGGAAGACTGCAAACTGTTGCTGAATTGTTGTGGTAGCCATTCTTCTGTCCACCCTTTTCACTGCTGGATGTGAATATATGAAGTAAAAAATATTGAGGAATCACAGTCATTTCATTAAATGGATCGGTCATTAGCTGTTTTCCCAACAAAAAAAATAATTAAAAAAAAAAGTAATATATTATTTCAGAAGGGTGATTCTTTCCTAAGGTTCTCTGTCACTAAAGGTAAATAGAAGCCTGATTATTTTTCTTGTCAGTTGAATGACATGTCTAATTTCTTTTGGCTGCTAAAGTTGAAAAAATCTGAAATAAGGAACTAACACTAAAGAAATAGTTGCAGACTGGGATCTTTATGTATGTTCTTGATTACCCTTGAACAAAATCAGAAGTGAAGGAGTTGACTCAGTTTTGTAGGGCCTCAACACCAAATCAGAGTCCTACAGACTGAGGGATAATTCATTTACTTAGACTAATTAATCCTGATGTTCCCCCTGATGTTACCAGATTGTTCCATTTGCGTAGTAACCACTTGTGTTATAAGAACACTGTGGTAGCACCATGAAAGCTCAGGCAGCTTTTCATCTGTGTCATGTGCTATTGATGATCATCTTCATTTCACAGACCATTTCAATACTGTTCAGCACGAGTTATCTTGACTTAGAGCTACTCTTCCATTGCTCTCTTTTGCGGTACTTTGTACAAGAGGACATAAGGAAATGGAAATTTCAAGTAGCATGGGACATTTTGACACTTGCAGCAAGCTTCTGCATGAGGCAGAAGAGCCCTCACACTGAGAATTGTTCACTGAGACAGGCTAAAGCCCAAGTGGTAGAAAGGGGTAATTTTGTGATGTTTCTATATGTTTTCACATGCTCACAGGAGCATAAGATCAGATTCTGCTAAGCCAAAGTGCTGAATATTGTCATGTATAATAATGACAAATGATAAGTACTTCGGGAGAGGTCCAGGCAAGCTAGGCCTCTACAGGGTCAGTGAGGAGAAGGCAGCTGCAGAAAATCACAAGTGTCTTCAGACAGGGAACTTGTTACAGATTCAGAGTTAATGGTCCTGCTTGTTTTCTTACTCCTGGCTCTACTTTCGAACTTCAGCAACATCTGTACTGTTAAAGGAAATAAGTGAGTTCCTGGAGACTGTGTGCCGCTGGGTGGCTTGACTTTAAACTGCTAAGTTGAGCAGACATTGCTCTGGAGTCCACACAATTGCAGGGGCATAGTGGTGAGTTGTCCTACCATGCTGATTTGAGGTAGAACACAAAGGAAATCTCAAAAGGAAGGGCCCACTTCCTAAATCTTCTGTACATCTGATATTAATAGAATTGAGAAGGGTGAATATTGATCATCTCTCTTCTAATACTGATATTAGAAAAGTAATGACGCTATTCCCATGTTGTTTTATATTGAGATAATGTGTCTGTAGTCACATTCTTTGGAAAAAGCTCCTTTAAGAAGATTTAGTCTGTGAGCAAACAGTAAGGTGATAGATAGTTCAGACAAGCAATAGAGATCATGAGGAATCATAAGCAACAAAGCAAAGTGGTGAAAAAAAGTAGTTCACGTACTTCCAGCTGGTTAGCAAATTCTCTCAATGGTTTTGCAAATAAAGGACTTCAGGCCTCTGGATTTTCCCTTAGACATATTTATGGAATTTCTGTCTTAACTGTGGCAGTTCGAGCTAACTGCTGCTTCAGTTTTTGTTCATTTGCTTGTGAGTGGATTGAGACCCTCAAGGAATGGGCAATGAGAAGAGCACAAAAATTGGCTGTTGCAACCATCCAGCATATTAAAGTAGTAGGAAGTGTCATCTATTAAATGACGCACTGAATTTCATCTCTGATGATTCTAGCTCTGGAAGAGCAGATTGCTTTAAAGTGGAAGCCCAGTACTAGGATATAAGCTATCTCAACTCCCTGCATCTTCGCTGTTTGTTTCTTTGCCTTGGACTTTGCAAATACTGTTAAATTATAGCTGAGGCACGAAATACTGTTTGGGGTGGTTGCTTTATCACTCTGAAGGTAGCTGCATTTCACTGGTGAATTAATTGATGTGTGCAAGCAGACGTGTTCAATACTCTGTTGCAAGAGCACTTCACAAACAGTAGATAATGTGTCAGATCTGATAAACAGAATTACAGTATTTTCACATGTGTAACTTCTACTCAGCACCTCGGATAACCCACAACCTTTCAGAAAATACAGCACTTGAATAAATTCTCACGTAACCTGTCTCTTCAGATTACTAACACAAAATCAGAAGAAAGAAACAGTCAGGGGCTCAAATGCCAGAGGGAGGTGGTTGGGGGAGAGAGGGCTTCTGTAATGCAGGCTGTTGTCAGTGATAGAAACACTGGGCTTGGATGCTGCCTGCAAGGATGCCAAGATGACGTGAATGCAACTGACTGAGTGCTGGTTTGCATCTGCTTTTCTCATGCTATGCAGCTTCATAACTTGGGCACTAATTCTGTGGTCATGAATGCTGGACTGGCATATGGTGGACCACCGAGCACTATTGGGATTAAAAGACACTTTGTCAAAGTAGCCAGATCATGCGTTAAGGGGTTTAGGTTAGCTTTCTGCTTCTCTTGGGGCTTTATGTTGGCTTTATGTGAGGGGTGCTACCTGATTTAGCACAGACCTAGAGTGATGCAAGCAGGAGATACTTGGTCACAAATGAATCTTTCCAGAATAAAGTTGAACCATTAACTGTGTTTTAATATATTTGAGTCAACTGTATGAATTTAAACAAAAGCAGGTTGTATTTTGTCTGATTTTGATCTAATATTCAGAGCACTACATGCTAACTGTCCTACCATGGCCTCACAGAATCATTGTGATTTCAGCAGAAGTCCAACGTATGAAAAGAGTAGCAGGAGTGTCATACTGATTGAACTACTTATTTATTATTTAACTTAGATAACCTTTTCTCCCCTTCCGCCGGCAGATACAAAAAATCTGCTGCAGAAACTTGGAGGCCCTTAAACCTAAGCTTAAGTCCAATATAGGTGCAGTGAAATGCAGAGCCTGACTTCAGTATGAGTTTTGCCAAAGGTGTCATTGGGATTGAGTATAAAGCCTTGTGAGTGGTAGCTGCACATATGGCCAGGCAAAGTGTAAAACATGGTTTGACTACACAGAAAAGCTGTGATTTTACAGCTGCAGGTTTTTTAATATCTGGTGATGACTGAAGTGTGAAAGCCCAAGACAACTTCTGTTTCTTCAGGAATGGGTTATGTAGTGAAAAATATGTCTAGATTTTTAAAAATATCTTATTCTTCTAGAAAAGCATTTTAATTGCAACTTCTGTGTGTAGAAGACTATTAGTCTTGCTAATCTTGTACATTTGTGCTCATGAGAGTCCTCAAATATTTTCAGTCTGTGCTGTGCAAATAAATTTGTATACGATGTGTAAGAGATGAAGAAAAACCCTGACTCTTGAAGCAATGTTTGCACCTGGTTTATCCAGAAGTTCTTTTACATTTCTAATGTCTTAGGACTGAATTTTGTTATTAATAAAGTAAGAGGCATCTTGCAAAACTATCTAAGGTATCAGAGAGAATTCCTGATGAGACTATTAACTAGTAACTCTGAGTGTTGTCGAATACATGAAATGGATGGGAAGGACTTTTTATTCCTTGTTTCCAATACAGAGAGGTAGCGAATCTGAGGGAGAAATCTAGGAAGCCAGTTTGCTGAAGGCCCTATCCAACTTTGAAGGAATTCAGTAGAAAGGATTGAATCTGACCTTAGAACAGCAACACATGTTTATCTTCACCCCTTTTACTGTAAGGAAAAAAAAAACCACAACCTACCGTTGTGTGATGGCAGAATAAGGTACCACATTGAATCTGGAACCCTGCCGTAACTGCTCGATTCCAGGACTCTTGAGGGTATGTATAGGAAGCAGTGGAGCTCTGTGCTTGACACTACTGACTCTGCAATGTTTGGTATTGTCATTGCGGAATACTGTAGTAAGTTTAAGAAACTGGAATTCCCCACAAGCTTATCCAGTTGTTCATATGAGTAGTGGTGTGTGGGACAGCAGTGATATGTAGAGGAGATTTCTGAAAGTGGAGCAGAATAATACAGATGAAAAGTGGTGAGTGTAGTGAGTGTAATTGTTTCACTGGAGTATTTGAAATGAAAAAACCACTAATGAAATATTCAGCTGAAAGACTAAATCTGTCTTCATCCATCAAATGTAATTTACAGCCTTTTAAGATTTACTTCTGCTTGTATCGTCCCTGTGGCATGATGGATATCACAAATAAATTTTATTTTTAATTGTATTGCTCGTGCAACTCCAAATCAAGAGCCTAATTCTTCCTGTCACCAATGTATTAATTTACGTACCTTTCACCAACTATTATACTGACTATTTTTAAAGAACTTGACTTGTACTTGATTTGTCCAAGTGGTGCTAATGGACATACTCTGTTCATTTCAACAAGTTCCTTGACAGAGTTATTGAGAGCTGATCACTGTGACCTATCCGTATTCAGGGGTGCAAATAATATTAGTAAAACTAAAACATAGGAATTAATCATCGTAATTAGTTGGTTTTCTACGAAGACTATTCTCAAGCTCTAGAAATTCTATTCTATTATCTTATAAATGGAAACAGATGAATTCTACCAGGTCAGCATTAGGATGTGCCTTCTTTCTTTCGCATATATAAGTCACGCATTAAACCCCCACAAGATCTATTCACATTAGGAAACATTAATCATCTGTGTATGTAAAACCATTGCTGGGTCTGGAAGCAAAGGGGCACTGAGAAGCAGGTTACTGCCTGAAACCCCTTCAGTGGTGTTCACTACAGTGTTTTCAGATCTTGCTCAAAGACAGCAGCAGTAATGTAAAACCAGGTATGTATTTAGGTCATTAAGATGGTGTGAGAGTATGAATGTGTCAGCTGATCCTAGGTAGCTTTTATTCTGATCTGTGTCTCTGTGGGAGTGAATCTGCAGGTGGCAGCTGTGTAAAATCTGTGTAAATGAGAGGAGAATCCTAATGACTTGCTACTGACCAGAGCCAAAACTGATGATACACTCTTTACCCCCAGAATACTTAATATGTTGATGTGATTTTCTCCATCATGCCACTTTTGCTCTTCCCTCTCCCTCCCTTCTCTGGATATATGGGATATTATTTCTATGGAAATAATTAATAATAGCTTGTTGATTTTTAGTACCTGGTAAAATATCAACTAAAGCTTTTCTTTTAGATGGGGCGTTTTAAGGCTGTGCCTGGTACAGATTCTCCAATGTCTAATAAGATGTGCTGTAAGGCTGCAGTTTTTCTCTTAGTGAGGAATTAATAGGGTCTCTCTTATCCCACTGCCTCTTTTCATTAAATGTGTAGGAACAAAGCAATAATTGGATCTCTTGCCACTCTTAGCAAGAGGGACAGGCATTGACAAATCGCTAAAGAAGAGGGGAAGGTAGAGATGCGATGGCTTTGCTTCTAGGGCAAGTCTGTTTCCTCCTAGCCATCGTAATTCCAGAGGGATGCAAGAACATCCTAAAAAGGAAATAATTGAAGAAGACACTGAGAAAATAATACAAATACCGACTTATTCTATAGATCGTGGTTCTTCATGACTCAATGAGTCCATCTACAATAGTATTTTTCTTCGGTTCCAGAGAGCAGTTTCAAAGCAAATCTCATCTCTCCACTAAAGACACCACTTGGCAGTCTTAAAGTGCATGGGCTGAATTACTCCTAGCAGAAAGTTATGTGCTTCAGGAGGGCACCTAACACTTTTTAGATGATAATGGGAGTTCAATCCAGGGCACCAGCCTGGAGTTACTTCATAGTAAAACCCTGGCAACATATCTGGATGTGGTCATCAGGTGCACAGCACCAGCTGCTTTGCTCTCCGGATCTGCTCCTCTTGTACCACACGTCTTCTTGATGCAGACATGGCCTATGCATTCCACAGGTCAGGAAGCATCGGTCACCACAAGGCCTCCTTACCCCGCTGCTCGTGACACGTGCTTTTTTCCTCAGTATCACAGGTTGTAAACTGGAACACAGGAGGTTCCACTTAAATTTGAGAAGAAACTTGTTCATGGTGAGGGTGCCAGAGCACTGGAACAGGCTGCCCAGGGAGGTTGTGGAGTCTCCTTCTCTGCAGACATTCAAAACCCGCCTGGACGCCTTCCTGTGTAACCTCATCTGGGTGTTCCTGCTCCGGCAGGGGGATTGGACTAGATGATCTTCTGAGGTCCCTTCTGATCCCTAACATTCTGTGATCTTCAGTCATTCCTTGTGTTCAGACTTTCTGCACATAGCTTTCTTCTAGGAATACACCTAACATAACCATTTCTTGTAACAGTCCTAATACGTTTCTAGGGGAAAATAAAAAAGGTTTTCTCCCTCTCTGGACCTCAGCACTCAGAGTTTCCATATACTCTCTTCTAAAGCCTGTAACTCTGGAGGTTTTCCATTCTGGGATACTTCCAGACCAGACACAGGGGCAGCTGGTTGACCACCTCATCCTTCCAGTGATGCTCCTCACTGTGAGGGTGTCCACGATCCCCAGTCACCTACATCTAACCTGCAAACGGGAGCCCTCTCATCCCTAGGCAGTAAGGATCAAACAAGGGGACAGCTGATACACTGATAAACCACATGGACAAGATGGGCTCTAAGACTGCTTCTAGGGCCAGGCACCCTGTGAGAAACAGGTTGTTCATAGTGGTAATTTCTTGGCAGTTTTGTAGAGGCAATCTGCCGTCTCCTCTGTGGAGTGTGCTGTGTCGTGTATCATCTCAAGTTCTAACAGTCGTTTTGTACCGAGCAACAGTTGATGTGATGTGCAGGGTAATGCACTGTGACTAATGCAACATGTAGGCAATTACTGGTTCAGCCTAATCAGAGGAGAGAGATTTAGCTTTTTGTTTGTTATCCATTCGCTCCCTGCCTGATGTAGATAAACTATAAATTTTGAGTCCAGTGATACCTTGTAAGAGTTTTTTCCCTCATGTTTTATAGAACGCATTTTTCTTGAATTTTGGTTAAGGATCAAGTAAAAATATCAAATTCTAGCTATTGCTTACAATTTTTGTGGATTATCTTCCCCGGTGTCCTGTTTTCCGCTGTTATCCAAATAAATACATAATCAGTCATTAGACAAACTCTTTTCCTTGAGTGAGGCTTTAGGCTTGAAGCTATAGCTGGTTTGGTAGATTAGTTTGCACCTATGCTGAAATCAATGGCTTCCTTTGAAAGTTTTATATTCGTGTACAAAGAAATCCTCAAAGTCACAAATTATATCCATGGAGCCATTGTCAAGTTTGGTGGATCTTTGGACAGGTGGAGAGGCTAAACCTTTTGAAAAAGTTAAGTAAGGATATCAGAATTTTAAAACTACCAGAAATTACATTTTCACTTTGTTCTTTGACTGTGAAAAAAGCCCTTTTATGTAAACTTCAGGACACTGCTACAGTTAGTCTCAGTGTAAATTTTAGTTTAGTATCTTTGGATTCCAGCAGGTTCCATGAAGTTCTTGACCAGGCCTTCAGAGTTTGCACTAATGGTAGTGATGCAAGGAACTTAAAATTTTGTGGGAAAAAAACCAACCAATGAACAAGCCCACAAAATGAGCTGTGACCCCAATGACAGCTTAAAGATTGCTGTCTTAGATTGTGAAAGGAAATGCATGGTAGATGATGCCAGCTGCAAAATATACAAGAATCTGGCTTCAAGGATTGACTGTCAAAAAAATCAGAAGTATTTATAAAATAATATATTTGGGCGCATTGTACTAAAGCCTTTGTAGTCTTGTTTTTCTGGAACTATGACATTATATTTCTTTTTAATGTGAAAGCTTAATTTCTGAGTTAATTCTGTAATACTAATAGTTGTGATAACAAGAAAAATTTCAAATAATGGAAGACTTAAGAATAAAAATTGTGATAGTGGCATCAAAAATAGCAACAGACATTCTTAAAATGCAGCACTTTCGGTTATCATCAGTGGTGTAGTTTGTGGGCACATATAAGAAGCCACATCAAGCTTTCCTTATCCTGAAGAAGAGTTGGTTTTTATTTCTGTTGTGATCTTATACCTCCTTTTCTCACCCCTCCTTGGGATGAATTATTAGTCATATCACTGAGTGTGAACCCAAGGGTGCTGCAGAATTTAAAATTGGTGTCTTCTTTTTTTTCAACTCAGAGATGAAACTCACAATGTCATCTTCACTAAGTGGCAATTTCTCTGTGACAATTAGCAAATATTAGGCAAGGAAAGAGTGTCATTTATTACAGTAGTAATATAATACTAATGTATTATGTTAGTTAAATTGGAGAAGACCATGAAACGCAGTGTCTTTTCTCTTCCAGACAGATAGGATAGTAAAGGCCGAGGCTTGAACAATGTAAATGCAGCCATTGTTTTGTGGCTACGGTACAGGGGCCAGCACTTGTCAGAAAAGAAGACAAACAAAGAGAGATACATTAGGGTTTGATGGTGATTTGCTTCCGCATCCACAGAAGACACTCTCATCTTCAAAAATCACATGAACCTGCATGTTTTCAAAAGTGATTGACAACTTTTGAAATTGAGTTTATACATTTTTTTAGTCCTCAAAACTAGGTGTTTTGCTGGGATCCATTTTTCAAGGGGCCAGAGGCCAGTGTGTTCTGCAAACAAGGGTTCCTTTGGGCTTTTCGGTGTGGATGGCCTGAGCCTGAGGCATCCACAGTCAGAGATTGCCTTAGGAAAATCTTTTCCATTGAGGATTAAACTAGATGAGAGCAACAGCAGGAGCAAGTGCATAGATAATGGAAAACTGAATGATGTAAAATTATCACTATTTTACAAGCTGTCTGCAAACCTGTTTCACTGAGTTCGCTTTTGATCTTAAACTGCAGTCGCTTCCAAAAGGTAAAACCTTTGAGCTCTGCCACAAGACACTTCTGGTCTTAAAGGTTTAATTGTTTTCCCAGGGTGCTGATGTTTTTACGTGTCAGAACGTTCTCCTTGCAGAAGCACTGGGCAACCGTGACCATAGACTGGGGGCTGGTCACAGGTCACATATCCCGAAATGCAATGTGGTTGAAAGGTGATGAGATCGGAACACAATTTGGTTTTACATCATTATGCCTGTGCATGAGATGTACTGCTGGTCAAGGAAAAAAGGACAGTTCTGTTGGTTGATTCCAACACACCTTGGTCCATGCATCCATACTGGCTGCTCAGGTTGCTCTGGAAAACGTCAATGTGCTTCTTGTGCAAGAAAGGAACTGTCAGACGGCATTCCATCTGAAATGGAAACAAATGTCTGTGCAGATTCTGATTTTCTTGAGAGTTGTACAACAAGACAAAATATTAATAATATAGGAAGGTGCAGACCATTAAACCTATGTTTTACTTTCCACTTATGAACAGTTCAGTCTTTTAGCTCTGTGTGTGTGTGGTCTACCCCACGGAGACTTTTTTTATAGGTTTCAACAGCATAATAGTGGAGAATTCCTTAAATGTGGAGAATTCCTTAAATGTCAAGTTGCTGTACATTACCATAACCTCATTTGGTTAAAAGTTAATTCCCTTCTTCTGCTTTCCTTGTAAGTGTCATGAAGTGGCAGTTACCCAAGGGTTTTAGCAGGTAAAACAATAATGGTAATACAATTTCTTTTTATAAGGAAACTTTCAATATGCATGTGGAATTAATGTTCTCCCCTGTGTTAGGTTTAACCTCTTTGGTAACCTGTTGCAGAGATGTGGAAGAAAACGAGGAGACAATAATGCTTAACCTGTTATTTGAATTGTATTTCTCTGACTACTTGCATTTTTGCAGGGCCTAATTAACAGAATATCCCACTCGCATCCATTTCACTTGAAGCGGCTTGAACTAAACATTTCTGAAAATTAGATCATGATTCAATAGAGCAAGCAATTTAGTGCTTAACTCTAGGCCTGATAACCTGGAGCATGATGCTGTTGTGAGGATTGCTTTTGGCAGCAGGAAAGCTAGAAAATCCTTTTATCCATCTCAATATTCACTTACTACAGAAGTTGTCTTCCAGTTCAATACTGACCTTTCAGTTAGGTGAACAGCAGTCTTAACAGTTTTTCTGCTCCGGCACACCATGGCAGAGATGTGCTTTTTTTGATTGATGATATTTTAATAGTAGCAGGTCTGTCTGGAAAAAAGGATTCAGTGACCTTTGTCACCAGCTCCCAGTCAGTACTGTATTTAGCCAATCTAGGAGCAAGCAAGGCAGAGTTATCTAACAGATATGCTTTTCACTATTGTTCCTAAATAGAGCTTTGCTTTCCCTATGGGGACATCTGGACTTCTCCAGGTGCCCTAATGCTCCCAGGGTTGGAAGCAGTACATGGGAACTTCCTTGCTCCTGCAACCTAAAATTTCACCGTCTTTGTTCCTACCTCAGGTTTGCATGCACACAGTCTCTAAAAGCTTTTTGAAACATTGCTCACAAATAAAAATAGTTGTTCTTAAAGCCAGATTAGCTGAGGTGTTGGTCACATGTTTCAAAGCACTTGGTGACAACAACAGTTTTGGATGGTGCCATTCTTGTCTTCACCAGTATCATTTGTTCCAGTAGCCTGTGTCGTGGTTTGCCTTCTGGTTTAGATCTCTGTGGGATCATGGTGGGACCAGGTGAGGAGATTAATTCAAATAAAAGGTCTATTCAGACTTTTTCTTTTTTACAGTGGAGCAGGGATGAGCAAAAGAGGGAGAGATTTCAAGACATATCTGAAAAGTCTGGTCTTGTATCCATCACCTCCTTAGATGCTCACTTCTCAGTAGCCAAGGTGTGCCTTACAACTGAAGTACCACAAACAGCCAGTCAAATGCAAAGAGGACTAATTTCACTTGGAGGGAAGCGCTGGCTAAACATCTGTCCAGTCTGCCAGCTCAATTGTGCTTATTTGCAGCTATTTAAAGTTTTCACAACTTTAGAAAAAACATAATATGCGCAGTTACATTTAGATCAATAATCATTGCTAGGGCAGAGTTCGTTACCTTTCTGCAGGTGTGTTGTCCTTGCAGTCAGCAAGCCTTGTTGGATGGTACCATGACAGGGATAAATGAAATTCCTGCATTCCCTAAGCCTGATTCTGCAGCATTACTCAATACCTGCAGGGTGCTTTCACCTGCCTGCTGTGAGGCCAAGCTCTTTCTGTTTTGCAGGCCTACGCCTTGAGGTCCGAGGACTGTTTCTGTCCTGTGAAAAATCCAGAGAGTTACAGAGGTCGATAAGCTGGTAGCAGCTCTGTGTTGTTGTGGCCCAGCCACCAGCTTCATGTTCTGTGCTCTTCCTTTATTGCAGCAATTCAGCTTTGTCTCCCTGCCCACGGATGTCCTGGAAATAGAAGTGAAAGACAAATTTGCGAAGAGCCGACCGATCATCAAGCGTTTCCTGGGAAAACTCTCTATGCCAGTTCAACGCCTCTTAGAAAGACATGCCATAGGGTAAATTTGCTGCTTATGCTACTTTCCGTTGTTTAACAAGTGTGTTGCTGTTTTGAAGTCCCTGGTGATATATCATTATAGTTGATATAATGATGTTGAGGGGGAGTTATTAAACTGACAGTTGTCTCATGAATGATGTTGATCCTAATTAGAATTTATAGGACTATGGGCCCAACAAAGAATTCCCTCTATAACCCTATCCATTGTGTTTTGAAAAATGAGAGCTGGCATTTAGGAAAGAAAATTGTTTTGTGTGTATCATGGCTGCAAATCTGGAGAGTGCAATATTTTCAATTTGAATATTATTTTAATGTTATCAACAGGCTGTTTACATGTTTCAGAGAATTATCTATGGGCTAAAATCATGCCAGGTCTGTTCCTCCTCCCTTTAATTTCTGGACAGTGGAAATATTATGAAAACTACTTGTGGCATGTTGTAACTAAATCTTTCTGACCCTATCCTGCTGCCAAGGAATAACCAGTTCACTCGATTTCACCAAACCTGCCCTGCTTCCCCTTTGCATGAAAGTCCTGGGAAGGTTTGTGCTGCCAAAGTAACAAACTGATTTTAGGAAGATGGATAGTATGCAGACGAAGCCAAAAAAATAGCCCTAAACTACAAGGTTCAGACCTTGAGGAGTAAGGAAAGAAAGAGTCATCTACTGAGGAGAGCATAGACAATGCCGCTCCCAAGAAGGCATTTTTGAAAATCAGATCTCAATTCAGCAGAACAGCAGGAAGCTGAGCTTGTTGGAAGCATTTTTGAACAGCTGGTTCAGAAACTGGCTGTGATATTGACAGCTGAATCTACCAGAAGGGACTAAGCTACCTCCCTGTTTCTCAAGTGGGGGAGACCGAGTAGCTTTTTAGAAACCAGATGGAAAAGACCAACTTGGGGAAGGTAGAGCCGTATAACTGATATCACTGGCTTCCCTCTGTATGAGAAGATTTCTCATCATCTTCTGATTATATCTTTGTATTTTACTTTCTTATTGTAAACACTGTCTATCTAAGGATATAGTTTGCCAAAAGCAGTGCCTCCAACCTGCACCTAGATCTGGCTTAGTTTTAATGCCGTAGTGGCTTTTAAGTCTCAGGCAAACTCAGTGAGAAGGATACACAGAAGTTCAGAAAGATCGTACACAAACCTTGGGATTGTCTCATTTATATGAGTTTCTGATGCATGTGAAACTATCCTAGCAAATATATTGTGCCCAACTAGGAAGTGAACTATGTTTCTTCAAAAGATGTGTAAATATTACTCTTTAGCAAACCCTTTACACTCAAAAATGCTTTGCAAACATTGATTCAGCCTCATTTTGGGCAGCTGGGAAGTTAATCTCTTCTATAGTTTCATTCTGTTCTGAGGGGTGGATGAAGTATGGCAAAGGGAGGGACCTGCACAAGGACAGAATGGAGTCATTGATCAACCTTGTCAGGAAGGTGTTCTCCTGATATTTCAGCTTCATAGAGGTAAGAGGGGTGAAAGAGATGAAGAGCAGTCATTCAGCCAGTTTGCAAAGAGAAGGTGGTAAGCGGGGACTGGCCTGTACAGGATTTTGAAAGAAAGGACAGGAAAGCTGAATTTTATGCAGATGGTGAAGGGAAGGAAATACAGAAATACAGCAAGATTCTACAGAAGGGGTAGATATGGTCAGATCAGCAAGCAAGTGAAGTCTTGCTACAATAGCTGAAGTGGGAGTTGTTTGCTTCCCATGTCGATATTTTCATACCCATACTGCAGAAGTTCCATTGCCACCGTTCTCTCTCTATATATACATACATGCTTGTGTATCCCAGAAGCCTGTCCTGTTCACTGACACAGCTGTTCCATTGTAATTGAAGACATTGTCCTCTCCTTTTCTGCCATTCGTTCTCTTGTATGCAAGTCAACATGCCCTCATGGCTGGGTTGAATAGCCTTTGAAAAATGTTATGTATTTTTGTGGGACACAGCAGCTTTATCTATGCACAGTAGACATTGGGTAGGTTATAGTCTATCCTGACAATATTTGTTTTCTTTCAGGGACAGGGTTGTAAGCTACACTCTGGGTCGCAGGCTTCCTACAGATCATGTCAGTGGCCAGCTGCAGTTCCGATTTGAGATAACTTCTTCCATCCATCCAGGTAATGGTCAGTCTAAATGCATCATTTATCTAGATTTTATTTTTGCTTTGCATTATTCCTCCCCAGAAATCTGAATTCATTCCCGGCTGCTCTGAGACTTTAGGTACAGTCATGAGCAAAGGAAAGTGCATAAAGTTCCCCATCACAGTATGTATCGTGAGTCACGACTTCTCCCTGTTTCCCCTTAGCTTAGAGCTACTGGTGTCTCTTATACCCCTGTTCTTGGCTGCTTCAAATATTCTGCCACATCACTGGGAGAGAAGAGGGTAAAAACTAAAATCTCATCTGCTTTTCTATCACTTATCCTGGGGAAGTGCTAGATGGGCTGTAATCTGTAGAGTCATCTGCATTTGAGCACTTCGTAAGTAAAAATGGAGATTTTAGGGATTATTAGAAACTTTGTCATTTTGATTATTTTTAATGAAAAAAGTAAAACAAAAAATAATTCGATGTTCCCCTCCATCCTTCCCTTTTGGTTTGGTTTTGGTTCACATTCTCTTGTAGTTACTAGGAAGTCACTGTCATGATGGTGTGAGTTTGAACCTTGGTTTTCGTGTCAAAGTCTGAACAGCATTGCTTGGGGACTTTTTGCCTCTTTATGGTAGTGCCCTCTCAGGTACAGTTTGTCAAGCGAACAGGAGCTGCATTACTGGTTGGAAATCATGATCTGCCCCTTGCTGGAAAACCGTGACTTTTCTTTTGACTTTTTGGACAGTATGAAAGAGCCCACGTTGTCTGGCATCTGGGAGGAGGTGGTACAGATGAGGATCACATCAAATGATATTTTGGGGAAGGTTTCCACCTTTCAGGGGTCTGAAAAATCAGGTTTTTTAAGTTCTCTGTTGTGGTGTCCTGTTAGCTTCAGTATTACAAGAAAAATGTCATTAAAACTTCAGGGAAGGCTTCCTTGTCATGCCCATGATATTCCCTCTAATGCCAGTTGGCTCAAAGAATGTGTTACCTTCAGGTTATGTTGCAAGGAGGCAGGGTGCTACATGCAGATTACCACGATGAGTAAGCCCTATGATTGTTAAATCCACTCTACAAAGACTGCATAGGGAAAAAAAAAATCAGCATTTCTTGATAGTTGCTCAGTTGCACACTCATTTCACGCTGTAATTTATGCCTTTGATTTTCTCAGATTGCTGTGGATGCCTGTGCCCCCATAGCCAAGCTTCGGGTTCAATCAACACTTCTTTTTAACAGAGTAAGTAATTTATTTTTCTGTCTCATACAGATGATGAAGAGGTCTCCATTAGTGCAGATCCTGAGCCAGCTGACCCCCAGGAAAGCCCTGTGAACAACCCCACAGAGGAAAGCCTCGGTGAGCCTCCATGCATCAACACAGTGACCTCAGAAAGTACAGCTCCAGAACATCTAAATGGATACGGTGTGAACAGTGTCGATAGCCCAGGGGCTGTCAAACCACCTGGGGAAGTCAACCAGAACAGCTTAAATGAAGAGCTAGCAGGAGATGGGGAGGTTGATGCGCTGCCGGTTCCTGAGCCCTTGGAATCCATCCCAGGAGAAGTGCTGCCTTCTACGAGCGCTACGGACATCACGGAGCAGCTGGCTCTGCTGGCTTGCATGTCTCCTCCTGAGACTGAAGTTAGGGAAAATAACAAAATCGATTCTGGTACTCAGGGAGATGGTGGAGTAGTTACTAATGAGGTGAGTGCAGATGTACATGCTGGCAAGGACACGGAGAAGAGTCAGGAAGAAGAAGGGGCTTCAGCCCAGGAGGAGGAAGACAACAAGCTACAACTGAGGATGACAGCAAAGAGGAAAAACAGGCCATGCTCTCTGCCTGTGTCTGAACTTGAGACAGTCATAGCTTCAGCTTGCGGTGAGCCAGAGACCCCTCGCACGCACTACATACGGATCCACAACCTGCTCCACAGCCTGCCCTCGGCACAGATGAGCAGCGATGGGGAAGAAGAGCAAGATGGTTGCAACGGTGGGGAGAACGATGAGGAGTCTACAGTCAAGGAGGCATTGGAGAAGGAGGTGGTCAGTGAGAGTGAGACAGTGGCAGCAGAGCCTCCTCTGGAAAACGAGGCTGAAGAGAACTTCAGCCAGAGCACGGTGCCTCCTGGGACCTTGGATGAGCAACTCTCCGACTTAAATGAAGGGCTGTTGGATGGGGAACACTCCAGGACAGGGAGTGAGAGCGAGTCAAGCTCTAGGCCCAATGGTGACAACGAATGTGAGGCGTGTGACACCTCTTGCTACAGCCCGTCTTGCTACAGCACTTCCTGCTACAGCACCTCCTGCTACAGCACTTCTTGCTACAGCACCTCCTGTTACGACAGTAACAATCGCTTCTCCAGCCATACCCGTTTCTCCTCCGTCGACAGTGCAAAGATTTCTGAGAGCACGGTGTTTTCCTCACAGGATGATGAGGAGGAGGAGAACAGTGCTTTTGAGTCAGTGCCAGATTCAGTGCAGAGCCCTGAGCTGGACAGGGAGCAAGTGGATGGCTCCTCCCAGTGGCCAGATGAACTAGTAGCTCATGGTGGGAATCCACAGAGAGCCACAGAGAGTCTAGACACCCCAATAGCAGGTCCAAGCAGCAGAAGAGAAGGTTAGATCCTGAGAATCAATGCGCTAAGCAACCCTGATTATCTGGATGTCGCAGAAGGCATCAGATAATCGAGGTTTCAGATAGCTCACGGTTTATTTCACACGAATCCAGGGGCTGTGAGCTGGGCCAGATATCAGGGAGGGTTGGATAATTGAGCCTGTCCTTAAAAATCCCAGCAAAACCAAATAAATCAGATGGGGATCTGTATATATGGATTCCTGTAGATATACATGCATCGTTATAAAATGAAGATTAGCTACTCTAGTTATGTGGCAGATCAGCGTTATCACATCCACCAACTCATTCCTTATTTCTTGGGATTGTTCCATTTCACGTATCTGATGTGCTGCCGTGTCTCTGATAGTCAGCGAGAGGACCAGCTTGTGCTTGTCAAGGGACAGATATGCTGATTTACACCAGCTAGAGATCGGGGACAGCGTCTGTATATGATTGGTAGCCGTGCACAGTCATAAGCATGGAGAAATGCAAATATTAGTTTTTTGAACCTGGTTTTCTAGCCCCATTTGTTCCAGTTCCTTGAATATCAAACAAATCTACCTCAGATTTCACAGACCATAGGGCAACTCAACAGAGAATTTTTTTTTTTCTTAGGTTCTTTGAAAGTTGAACCATATTGAACAAAATTCTCATCTCCTTATCCTTCTCTAGAGAAAAAACATACTTAAGAAAGTAAAATTTTGTCTTTGTAATTTAGGTACTGTTTTTCCCAATCCCTCCAAACTGTTACATTAAATTCTTCCCTTTGGTAACTCATTTTATGTCATATGGAGTTACATGAAGGGTGGGTTTCATCACTCATCTTCAGCTAGTGTATAATTTTTCTCCAGCCAAAGAAGTAAAAGCCTCAGCAGCAGCTAAGGAATACACAGTGAGGTCAAGAGGTAGTCTTTGTATTTCCAAATCCTGAGTCATTTGTCTCCCACTGTAAGTGACACCAAACTAAAATGGCACCAAAAGGATAAAATATTTGGGGATCACTGGGAAACCCAAATCAAAGCATCCTTCTACCTTTTCCTTCTCTATTCCAAATTTATTTACCCATATTTACCCTCACCTTCTCACTGCCGCAAACTCTGTCACAGCAGAAAGAAAGGTGTAAGGGTGGCTTTGCACGCTGGACTGTGTAAAGACTTTCTGGAGAGCTGAGCCTCGGCAATTATTTGGTCTGCAGAGCAGAATCTAGCCCAAGGAATTAAATTATCAGAAGTACACAGAGGTACAGAAACCCGCAATTTCCTCCCTTGCAGGCGAGGGTCTTTGCGTGTGATCAGCATATATGTGCAAGTATACACCTAAAGAGGCACGAGCATGTGTGTGTGTGAGACCATGCTTACAGATTTGATGGTTATTTTGCACTGTGTGCACTTCTGAGAGGGGCCATGGGGGGAAAGGGTGTCTTCTGCATATGGGTTCAGTACAGCTCCAAGACTGTGCCCCTTGAGCCTCAAAAGGCACTGCCGTGTTCATGTTGGCTTGGCTTTGATTAGCTGAGAGGGTGTATGTCTGAAGGGCAGCCCAGCTCTTAGCACTCTTCGATATCACTGGGGTGCTTGAGTAAATGTGCACGTTGCATCGTGACTTGGCAGCTGTTACAAATACAGTAGATGTGGTCACCTCCGTCCACTCCAGGTGGCTTACGCTACCATGCTTCTGCTGGCTTGGCATACCTATCTTGACTAGGGGAATGTCAATTGTGGTGAGGTAAGTAAAGAAAAAAAGATGGATGATCTGGGAGTTGGTGCTGCAACACCTGTAGTAACAGCACAGTTTTGAAGGGCTACGAGGTGGACTTTTAGCACCGAGCAATAATTTACATAACTCTGCTGTCTGTTCAAAACATGCAGCAGATGCAACTGTGAGATACGCCCATACACAAGTGGTTTAATGAAGACATTTAACAGACCATACGGTATCATCAGAGCACCTAGAAGAGGGAGTGTTTTCATCTAAGATCTAAGTGATTTTTCTCACTTCTGGATGGTGTGAGATTTTTCTACAGTTTTCTGCAAAATTGGCTTCTGCCTTCTAGCTGTTGTTTTTTTCTCTTTATATAAAATGTTCATTCTTAGGCTGTTAAGATCCTGACATTAAGGACAGCTAAGCCAGCCAGCACACAGTGAGTTTGGCTTAGCTGAATGGTATGATTTTTAATTTTGAAGTATCTTTGTGTAATTTTCTGGTGATGTTGAAAACACTAAATATATTTTTTTCCTCTAAACTGCATCTTTCCGATGCACGTAGATGTTATATGTATGGAATTCAGGTTGTATCTGTATTAACAGGCCCACCTGGAGCTGGAGGTTATAGTGGAGAGCTGTTACCACACAACATGGAAATGTGTCCATTAGTAGGATAAACAGTCCTGGTTTCTAAGGTTTTAAGGACAGACCAAGAAGGAATCTTAATTCTGGAACCCATGAAGTTTTAATGTGCAGGTTCCTTATTTTCACAGTAAAGTCTAAGATAAGGAATGCTTTTTCATCTCTGTCATAACTTCGTAGTTTCATAGAGGATTCTATAAACATTGACTGGATCTCAAGTTACTTATTCGTTTTAACAGAACATGAGTTTGGGCATTTGCTTAGGTTTCATTTATTTCATATTAGGATACATAGACATATATACAATGTTAGTGTTTAAAAACTTCCTCTGCACTGTCTACTCTGTGTCTCTCTTCTTCTTTCCCTCTTCTGTATCTCAGGTCTTCCTTCTTTATCTCAGATCCTGACTATATCTCACTATCTTTTGTCCTCTTCTACCACCTGTCTTCTACCTGTTTCTGGTCTTTCTTTCATTCTTCTTCCTTCTACCCAAGATGGACTCTTTTAATTTTGAAAAAGGCCTATAGAAGAGGATGATCTTCTGCTTTGCAGAGACTGCAAAATCCTGCCACTCTGGTCCACTTATACAGCCATTGATCTTTTGGAAAAGAAGAGAAAGATCCAGGGCAGCTTTTAGCCTTATGTTCCACTGATGGGATGAATTAAAAGTTGGAACCAGGATTTTGCGTGTTCCTGCCAATTTCTGCAGAAGCTTGAGTTTGGTTGTACATGCACAGTATTTCTCAGAGATCAAGCCTGATTCTTCTCTCGCTTACACTTGTGTGTCTATGAGTCCAGAATCTGGCCCATAATAGTTCAGCATTGACTCAAACCTGAGCTCAGAGCCTTGACTGCATTATTTTAATAATTCTTTGGCGTATGAGTTGTTATTAACATAGCGCCTGAAAATAGGAATAACCAGAGCTGCTAGTACACCAGGCTAACCTATTTAAAAAATAATCACTTGTTTTACAGTAGCACATTTTTTGAACCACATTGTGAAAACAGTGAATGACTGTCAATGTCTTGAATATCTTGTCCATAGGTGATTGTCCTTTACTCCATAATTCTCAGCCAGTCAGCCAGCTTCCTTCTCTGAGGCCTGACCATCATCACTACCCAACTATCGATGAGCCTCTTCCACCAAGTAAGCTTTAGTTTTTTAATTTATTGCATTTTTCAGCTTTTCCTGTTAACTCAAACAGTGTAGAGGTCAGTATGTCTTTCTAATTAACCCCATCTGTTCTGTATATACATCTCCGGAACCCAAGCAATATGCCCTTTTGTTTCCCGTATTTGATCCTGCCTTCAATTGTCGTCGTGTTATTTTGAACAAGCTCCATAACCTTCCCTCTGCCTTGGTCCCTCTTCTTTCTTAGCTACTATGAAATGAAAATAATGTTTCCCTGTTTCCAGTCAGGGTGTTTAGACTGGAATGAGTGGGTGTCTGTCAGGTGTTCCAGAAGCCTCACTGTAAAGCTTTCTGGATGGTGTATCAGCAAAGTACTCTGATTTTTCTGTAATGCTTGTCTCCAGGCTTTCCATAACCAACTTCAAAGATGGTTTGGGATGGCAGTCCCTGTGGTCTGTCACCTCTGCTTGCAGGTCCAGTGGGAAACTTTTCGCAGTCAGGATGGTCCTAGGACAGACGAGTCCAAATCTGAGCAAAACCAGCAGAAGCTGGAAATAGGCAACTCACGTAGAGTGTGCTGTCTTTGGATTTGATAATCGGTAAATTTTATGTTCATTGTGGACTGTAATGGCATCTCCCATTGCACTGGATAAAAATGAGGAGGTCGTAAGTAACATGATCAGTTAGCAGGCTGAAAATATGGGATTTTTACCAGTGGATCAACAGCTGGAGATGTTCTCACTTTTCTCTGTCGCCTTTCCCTTGCGTATTCCTGGAGGACTGTCCTGCTTTTTGCATTGGCGTTGAGTGCCCAGCAGAGCGCACTCTGTGCCCTGCAACGCGCTGCTGATCGCCTTCAGCACATGATTTAACACCTAAAATGTGCAGTGCCTCAGAAAAACAACCAGGCATATAAACAAAGCACTCTTATTTTTTTCAAAGCCCAAGGAGGGAGCACACTTATTTAGCCTGTGGTGCCCTCCACAAATAATTCCTCATTTACCAACCGTGCTGTCAGTATTCCCTAAGCCAAAAATAGCCCCGATGCTGGCGTCAGCTGCACAGTAGCATGAATGATTCAAATGCCTTTAGCCCAATGAATTCTTATTAGAGTTCCACTATGGCTTGCCAGTGAATGATGAAATAGGAATGGTTACCTCTGTAACAGACGAATATTTCTCTTCCTCCCATTCTTACCTCAATACTTTGTGAACAGGGAACATTCCCCATTAGATGACTTAATGATAGGACACTGACACCAACTCAGGTAAACAAAACATGCTGTGAATCTGTTCTATATTCCTCCGTCACCAATTTAATACTTTTTTTTCCTCTTTCTTTTAATTGTCCTCAAAAGGCAAGTATTTCTACTATTGGTTTTCACAAGGGCTTTCACAACAGGATTTAAGGACATGAAATGCGATGTGGGATGATACAGTACAGAAGTGATATCCATTTGTGGGATTTTATTTTAGAATTTCCATATAACATAATTTTTACTATAAAGGCTTACACTGTGAGGTTAGCTATATTGATCTTAATAGGAACAGACTGTACTAAGTTATTTTTGGGGAGAAGAAGTTGAATTGGGTAATACCACCTAGGAAGCCCGTTTCCAAAAACTCTACACGAAGTTTTAAGGTAACTTAGAAATGAAAACGATAGCCTTAATCTAGAAATGTTTCTTCTCTTAGCATTTAGTCTCCCTATCTCAGTGCCCTAAATGCCTCTTAATCCTAGAAAAACAGTTCTTCAATCCCGTGAAAGGAAGAAACTTTATACTCTAAACCTGAGTTATATGATTAAACCTGGCTTACTTCTCACTTGCAGCATTAGCTACTCCATAAGCAGAGTTAAAGATAATTTACCACTGCTGCAAGTTCAGTGTTGACTGGTTTTACTTTGGTGATGGAGAATCTTTTGGACAATCTTCTTTCTCTTGTGAATATTTTTCTGAATAACTTTGTTTCGTTGTAACCCCACAACAACTGGGCTCAGGAAGGAAATTCCGTTTTGGACAGTTTTATTTAGAAAAGGTAGAACAGATTAATTATCTACGTAGGAATGTTATAATGACCAATCTGAATATGAAGGCCTATACGCAACTGACAGAAGATCTGCAGTGTTAGTACGGCCTCACGACAGTGTTAATAGTCACCCCTTATTATGCATGTGTTTGCTAGTACTGCTGGAAACCCTACAGAACCAAAGCTGAGACAAATGCATGTGCACAGTTCAGAGCTGCTCTTTGCTGGAGGTGTGGGGAAAGGGAAAGCATATTTACTTGGTCCCACCAGGACTGTGGTCCTGCCAGAAAAAGTTGTGTCTTCTGGTGTAAATCAGAGCAGTTTCAGAGGCTGCTGTGAAGTGTGACTCGGCTGATGGAGGACAATCGCTAGAGAACAGAACCTGTCCTGTGCTCCAGCATGCTCTTAGTGTGAAGGTTAGATGGAGGTTAGTCTCTGTTGTAGTCACAGTCTTATTTTGCCTAAAGAACAACGAAAGACCCTGGGGGGATTTGGCTGCTTCCTAGATCACCTATGCCCCTGAAGTAGCATGTAGGAACTTGAGCACTTTTCAGAAGCAGAGTTCTGTCTGTCAGTTCACCTGTCAGCCTGTTCCTCTCTCTGTGCAGGTATCCATCCATCTGTCCACAAATCTGGTATCATATGCAGCTTCGGTGACTTGTGTGACTTACAGGTTGT
This sequence comes from Pampusana beccarii, assembly GCA_013399365.1. Lineage (NCBI taxonomy): Eukaryota > Metazoa > Chordata > Aves > Columbiformes > Columbidae > Pampusana > Pampusana beccarii. Next base: position 81,733 of record VWYH01011068.1, read on the forward strand.
CTTGTGGGAAGGCAGAAGGTGCGCCTGCCACCTGTGTACAACAAAAGTATCAGCATCTGTCACCCTCTGACAGCCTTCCTGGGTGACCAAAAGAAGAGTTATTCAGCTGATCAGAAATGCTGTTGCAAGGAGAAGTACAGCTGCAGGTTTCTCAAAAACCACATGGCACAGAGTTCCTAATATTTTAGCATGCCAGTGCAAATGACAGTGTATGGTTTGAGGTGTGTATACCCATAAAGCAATGAGTAAAGTAGTGCTCACAGATAGGTGTAGTTCATGTCTGTAGGTGCTGCTGCTGGATATCTGATATATCCAACAGAGACAGCCTTCCTGAAGTTGTAATCCAGTCTGCATGATCCTGACCTGATCTTTTCACTGTGACCTCCAAGCTCTGGACAGGTTTCGTTGCTTCTAGATTTCTAAGTATTATGCTTAGGAGCTTAGGAACTCCCAGATACATTTGATTAGAGACACAGCAACACAACCTCTAGAGCCAGTAGCACACAGGGGTGGATTATGAGAAGCCCTGTTTGACTGTGTAATCAGGTAGTATTATTCTTACTAAGTGTCCATCAGCAGGCTTCAGACCAATATGACCAGGTAGTATCTTCTGTAGGCTGCTTAGAGTGTGGATCTACAGCATTGCCTACAAGCTTCTAATTATCCATCAACCTTTATTATTCTCAACTTGTTACGTGTATACTACAACGGTGTGGGGTGAGAGCTAGGATTTGTCCTTTGCCATAAAACAGCAAGGAAGATGAAGATCTTAGTGATGTTAAGGTACATCATGTCACCTTTGATCTGGCCAAGATTATTTCCTTGAGGATATTGCAGATAATGTATAGCTCCAGAAGGACAATTCCCCACCCATGGAGGTACACCTGCCACCAGCAACAGTGTGCTCAGCAAGGCTCTGGCTGTCAGCCTGCCTCATGTGTCAGTCTGATTTCCTTCAATGTTCATCTGTTTTACTTGATGTGCTGTTTTTCACTGTCTTACGTTTTAGGCATTGTTTTCACAAAGCTGTGATCTTGTTCTTGAAACAGCTACAACGTTCTTGGGAACTTTACCTGGTAGGAGGAAGAGAGAGTCCTCTACTTAAAATTATATAGTGATTTTCACAGTGAGAGACACCGTATGTGTACCTGTGGTGTGACTACAGGTTTTGCATCTATCAGGACTGAGGTACTTACGAGCAGCTTTGAAAGAAAAAACACAGGCGCATGAGGGTCTTGTGGGTTTGGAGTCTTATAGAAAATTTCTCTAAGGACTCCCAGTACCCATCTTTTACGGTTTGTGGGATTAACATGTCAGGGACAGCCAGCCAGCCGTAGATTTAAGACATCCTACACTTGGCTGGGAGCAGCCCAGGTGTGGGAACTGAGTTTAGCCAGGGTTAGCATTCAGGGGATGGGAACTGGTCATGAAGGATAGGTTTCCAGACAGCAGGAAGAGGTACAACTTCAGTCCTACTCTTCTGGAGTATGAAATCCAGCTGATCCCGAATTTGATCATAGAAAGCCATAGAAGAAGGAATGGACTCATCAGGGAGGAGGGTATCATAGTAAGAGTATGGGAATAAGAGGAAGTGTTCATCCCCAAAGGTAATCACCATATGTGATTTTGTGTGTGAATGTGAGGCTTGTATATAAACACATGTAGAAAGTATGTGCATATATTTACATAGATATGTCATCAGCTGATGCATCATGTAGAAATATGAATCTAGCAAGCCTAATTTATATCACTACTCCATACATTCCAATGAATTTGATAAGTGGCTTTGCTAGCTAGCTCACTTCTGAGTTTCTCCTGTTCCAAACACTTTTTTTTATTAACATTACCATTTTCCACAAGCCATCATATACCAAATAACCTTTCAATCACAGGACAACTTAAACATTAGTAGGAAAAAATAATAATGGAAGGCTCAATATTACACTGCGAACATTTTCAATCTGGTTGGCACTCATCAGAGCTCTAGATTTATAACACTAAGCTGTTTAGAGAGATTTCTAAGGATATGTCCAACCAAACTGTGATCAGTTTTCAGGGGAGCCTTTAATTGCTCTATGGTATCATTTGAAGCCACCATATAAAAACGAGAGAAATGAAATGTTTGTTCTGAAACATAACAAAAGAGAAAACATGGGGTTTGCTGTATTAGCTCAGATGTAATCCATTTCTACTAAGGGTTGGTTCTGTGTGGCTACCCTGACCTGCAATGAATCCAGCCAACTAGTATTACTTAATTGAAAAATTATCCAGCCCTTTAAAAAATGTAGCCACTATGTCACTTCTTTTCATAGTCTATGGTAGTGAATTCCATAGGCTACCTATGTGCTGTGTGTGAAAATCTCATGTATATGCATATACGGCATATACATATGTATAGACAAGCACATAGTATATATACACGGTTGAAGGTATACTTCAAATATATACACATAACATATATTGCACGCATGTAGACTTTATATATAGTATCTCTTGTGTGTATATACCCCGTCTGTGTATATGTATGTGCATGTATATGTATCTCCCGCATTTAGGTTTTCTGGAAGGCATCACACTGACAGCATCACCCCTTCCTTTTTTTCCAACCCTAGATTGGGAAGCTCGGATAGACAGCCACGGGAGGGTATTCTACGTTGATCACGTCAACCGAACCACCACGTGGCAGCGCCCCACAGCCGCAGCAACGCCAGATGGGATCCACAGGTCGGGCTCCATCCAGCAAATGGAGCAGCTGAACCGGCGGTGAGCACTTGCACCTATATTCCCTTGAGATCTGCGCTCCCCTTTTTCCACACTGCCCCACTGGCTTCCTTTCTTCCCCAGTGCATCACATTGGCTCCCTAAGGATTTATCTTTCCTCCTTGTCAGAGTCCAACATACACGTTCCTGTCCCTGCCGCTGATGTCTGTCAGCCTGCTGGTCTGCTTGCTGTGGGTGTCCGCTGCCCAAAAACTTGCCTACATGGGAAGCACTGTTGAGAGAAAAATGTTGCAAAACATTTCAAATAGCAAGAAGCTTTTGGAAAACTTTTTGGAAATGACTCCCAGAATAGAAGGGAGTGTTATTCTAAAAGATGGAGTCACTTTTGCTGTTTACTGTAAGAGTGGTATTGATGGGTCAGCATCTAGTGCTACACTGCAGACGTTTCTGAGCTGACTGCTATGAACTAGTGTTGCCATATCAGTGTGGTATTTCTACTCGAGGCCTGTTGAAAGGTCTGTCTCTTTTTCCAGGGCAGAGCACTGCTCTAATAGGACTGTACACATTTCTAGATGTAGACAGGTCTGCTCAGTGTTGCATTGGGCCCTGTAAATCTGTCAGTTCGTTCTGAGCTGGCATATCTCTTAAAAGGGTGCGCTTTTTTCCCTTTGTTTGACTAGTCCACGCATAGATTTGTGTATCATTTCCTTCTCATGCTTTCTTTTTGGACTAAAAAGAGAAAAAATAAACAGTTACAGTGTTTACTGTAATTATATGGTTTCTAGAAAAAGACAAGCAAGTCTACAATTATATTCAATCATAGCACGTAAAATGCCACAAAAGTTTTTTGGTCCTTTTTTCTGTGCTAAGAGAAAGATCTGCAGCTGAGAGAAGGATGCAGACTTTCAAAGTACTCTTTTCAGAGTGCAGAATAGTTTGGGAGTTACTGTGTGTAAAGAGAACTGAGCCCTGAATGACAACAACTAGAAAGTTAGTATAACCTGTGGAGAGCAAACCAGCATTCTTAAAGCGGTTGTTCTGCAATGTAAGTTGACGCCATCAACACAGTCTTGAAGAATTTCTCCTTTTTTCACCAAACTTTTGGATAGCATTTCCTAACAGTGCGTTACGTCTTCCAGAGGTGAAAGACCTGCTCAGTATTTGTTTTCCTTATAGCTTTCCTCAGAATGTGTCAAGCTACCATGTTAATATTAAAAAAAAAAACAAAACATACTGAAGAAAGTAAATATTTAATGTAGATTTATTTCAAAGGATTTACATGACTGCTCTGCCATTTAGCATTTGTCTTAAGAGTGATTTGGGCCATGTCATAGCTCGGACTGTTTGTTTGCCACTTGATCAAATTGTCTGCTACAAAAAGCAGAAAGCTCTGTTGTGGACATACATCAGCTTTTTAAAATTATTTTTTTAGATTGAACTCGTGTAAGTTCAGCACAAACAGGAAATAGATAAGTGCTTGTGAGAGTCTGCATAGGAATTTACCATTCTGTTAGTTAATGCAGCATAATCATTAAACCAGCTATCTCAACAGAAACTGAAGGGTAGGCGTTGTCTTTGTGACTTCCTTGCTTCAAACTTTGTTATTCCACCTTTTCGTTTAGACTGCTTGACTTTCTTGGTTATGACTTGATTACCACTCATTTGTCTTGGGAACTGACGGTTAATAAGGGCTGACATTCTTCGCATCTCTCTGTTCTCAGTATTCACATCTCCAATTGAAAGGTGGGAAGTATAGAGGGTTTTCAGCAGTGGCATCTCTCTCCTTACTCGAGTCCCATTGCAGACCAAGCACTTTGCAACTTAATAAACATGAACTGTCATGGTTTCTTGGGACAGAGGAAAAAAGCTGGTGATTCTCTCTGCCAAAGACCTCTGTTCAGTGGAGAACTTGAATATGGAGATCTCCTATTGTTGCCAAGTTTGGGAACATTTCCTGATATTCTAGTAAAAGAGATTCATACTGAATCTCTGAGCATTTGTCCAGTGGCAAGTTATTGCTCTAGTTTTAACCTGGCTGATATAATTTTTAAAATTACTGTCTCTCTAAAGCTAATTTCAAATATTCCATGTCTCCGGATTTCAGGACTGTGAGGAAAACAACTTTTCATAAATGGTTATTATCAACACTGAGGAGGATTGGGCTTTGTTTTAAGCAGTCATTTTAGAAATACTGTTTTCAAACTTCATTATTTGGAATGTTCTACAGCAAACACACCTGAGAATCATTTTAGGTGAGGCAACAGCAAACACAGGCCTTGCTGATAGAATTAGCAGCAGCCTGAACTTTTGCTCTAACCTCATACAAAATTTGGACTCGAAATCGCTTAGCAGCTAGAAAAAACTTGGCGACTTTTCTTTTTAAACCAATCTACTCACTTTCTGGCTTCCTGGTTTCATCTGTTGGAAGGGAATGGAGAGACCAAAATATTACGAGGAAGCCTGGTATTTCCAGTCCAGCCAAAACCACAAAGCTTTGGAAATTCAGCTTGGGGAAGGAAAAAAAAACCCAAACCACAACAAAAGCAAACACGAAAACCACATAGCTGTGACTGAGCCTAGTCCTGCTTTCCTTCCCTGCTCCGAGCTTCCCATCAGCTGTACCAGCCCCTTGAGGATATAGAGGATGCAAAACTGGAATCCAGGTGTTGGGAAAACTCCAAAGACACGTCTATACTTCTCGTTTTAAAGACTCATTTTCTACAGCACTACCTGATTTGCTTACTGTTAGCAAAGCACATAACAGCCCCTTGTTTTCAAACTCTCTTGGAAAGATCCTTTGCACCATTTGTGTATCTAGACATGTCTTCGCACTAATTTAAAAGACAGTAAGTAGCAGAAGGAATTATAACCGTAATAGTTAAGACAACCACAGTGTGGTATTTCTAAACCTCCATTTCTTTGACAAATCATTTTAAAAGGAGACTGAAATTTCCAGAGGCATTCCCGTAACTTTTGCACTTCAGTGTTTTCTCCAATTACTTTGGCATTTTCTGGTATTTATATAAGATGATTTTATGGTATTGAGACCCAAAAGAAAAGTGTAGCCTTTTGTTGGCATACAACTAGTGTTACTCTTTAAGGTTTGCCAGTAGGGATTTTCTAACATCTAGTTAAATTGAAGCTACAAGGGTTTTTTATATGTGTGCTTATATATATCCCTTGATTATACAAACTACTTTCCCCCACACACACCCCTTTCTGTTGCATGTGGGTGTTGTAAAACTTCTCCAGTACTGGAGTGGAAAGTTCATTCAATTGCCTGCAGTCAAGTGAATAGAAATATAGAATGTGGATCTAAAGCAGAGGGTTTAAAACTGCAGTAAATCCATGCTGTTGTGAAACCTGCTATCAGAAATTCCTTGTAAAGATGGATGTTTACTTAAACACAGAACCCCCAGTTTAAAAGCAAAACAAAGCAAAAAACCTTTAAAAAAAAACTTCTAAAGATACTGTTTATTAGGCTGTCAAAATATGCACTAAATGCAGCTACTAATGACTCTGAGTACTGGAGGACACACATAGTACTGTGAAAGTTTAGCATAAATGTATTAAAACTTTATTTTTCTTAATTATCTCCAGCCCTTCTGCCCAAGATTGGGTTGCCGTGAGCTACTGGAGATGCTGTCTGTTGAGAGATCAAATCCTAAGTGCTTATCTTTAATTAACCTGTGTCACTTTTGAGGAATTAACTTCTGACTAACTTCTAATTTAGGATAAAGTGTGCATTAACAAATAAAGAGAGAGAAAGTAAGTAAAATTTGCAAGTCAGAACGTGAGCTGAGGAAAGAGAAAAGGGTCTAAGTCAGGAAAATGATAGACAAACAGTGCTAGATCAGATTAAATGCAAGCAGTAAAGCCATCCTGGTTTATATATATACAGAAATGCAATCCAGAAATAAGGATTAAAAATATTTAGGTGGAGTAAAAGCTAATTAAAATAATTAAGACAGCCCGTTTTCTTTCATTTTCTTTCTCTTTCTGCTTCTTTCTTTCTCTTCCTCCTTATGCTTTCTCTTTTATTTCTCTCTCTGCATATCAAATATATTTTCTTGTTCAATATATAAGATTTGTATTCATAGCTTGTCAGTAGAACCAAAGAAATCTTAATGTCTCGTCTTTATCTGTTTACGTGAGGGAAGGAGTTAACTAAAGTTTGTTTTGTGTAGTGTGAATTCAAAACACTCCAGGTTATTCCCACAGCCAGGTATGTACTTTGTTCCTGAGCTGGTAAATTATTTAGGATTGGGCTCATCCATAAGAGCATGATCAGTCCCATTGATATCAACTAATGTGGCTATTAGTTCTGTGATCAGTATGGTAATGACATTATATTTTTGAAGGTGTTTGCAGATTTTTATTCAGAATTATCTTCCGTCGTCCTCCTCACTGTTTGATCTACGTTGTTTTCTCTTCCTTGTTCTCCCACTAGTCACCACCCAAGCTAAATGCCCAATCCCACTGATTTCCACAAGTGGACGTAACACTTGTATTCCCACACTCTTCATTCAGCTCATGTGTTACCTCCTATTCTACTTTTCTGTGGCTGTCGTATCAATTAGACTGTAGCTCTTTGAGGTCACACCGCCTACTAGTTTACATTCCAAATTGCCTACCAAAATGGAACTGTTCCCAACTGCTGGGCAGGCGGTATTGTAATAAACATTTTGTGAACACTTTTAATAGCCTTTACCTTTTTAGGGTTGAGCATGTGCACCCAATGATGTAATAAAGAAGACTGAAGGGTACTCGGTGCTTCACAGGACTGATCCTTACTTCATTGGTTTTGCTGCCTTAAGGCTAAATGAGAGGAGGAACCATAATACACCAGTACTTTTGGGTTCCAGACATCCAGATGTTTTAAAGGGTAGCTCAGCAGCAACCTGTAGCCTGAATACCTGTGTAAATTTGACCTTTGAGTGCTCCTTGCTTTGCACCTCCTGTCGCTATTTGTTAGTCAGTGCAAAATGCCATATTTGTGGAGTAATGCTTTGCCCAAGTGTGAGTAGCTGCATAAGCTGAAGGAGTCGAGCATGCTCTTACTCTGTCATATGCTGAATACAGGAGTATTGGAATAATTCGAAAACAATGCTGATTGTTAAGGTAGAAAGCACCAGAAAGCTGTTCCATTAAGTAACGTATGTTGTTCTTTTCTCTGAATGTATGTAGGTACCAAAATATCCAGCGAACTATTGCAACAGAGCGGACTGAAGATGATGCTGTAGTAAACAACAGGGTGGAGAGAGTTCCCACCGGAGGAGGAAGTGATTCTGAGGCAGAGCCTTCCCAGCCAAGCTCAGGTATGGGGAAAAAAAGCTGTTGAGTGGCATGTTCAGTGCTACTCGGGGATGGCATTCAGTTCTGGGGATATCTGCACTACTCTAGGAGACTGGAACTTTACTATACTGAGTTGCAAAGCTAATTGAAATATAAGAGGTTTAGACCTGAAGCTACAGGTTTTAGACCTCAAGCTACAGACTCAAAGCTAGATACCAAGGGCCTCAGTTCTTTTTTTAACGACTACTAAGACAGACAAAGCATTTTTACTTTAGTAAATGGCTATTTGAAATTAACATGGAAAAAGCATCTGTTTTTTATTCAGCTTAGTAGTTGCAAAACCAGCACTGTCTTATTTTTACTGCAGTGTGATTTTGATCTTGAGGCATTGCAGTTTATTCTCTCTGAGCATTGCTCCTATGTTGCCACGTTCGCCCATATGGTCACACCTGCGGTGACCTTGGCATTGAGTATGAAATACTTGTGTTTTTAAAGCTGCAGTTTTGTGATAGCTATGAGCTGATCTAAGGGTGGGCTGCCACTGAAAGAGTCACAGCTGTCCTTTTGCTCATCACTGTTTCGTGTGACAGCACCCAATACCAGAGCAGAGAACTCATCTTTCTGATAGATAGTTTCTTTTACTTACTCTTGTTTTACAGCCAGATTGGTTCTTTCATCTGGCTCACTAGATGACCAGACAAGGATAAGCGTCTCTACAAAGAAGAGGAGAATGTGTACTCAGGGCAGGGTCAGATAGGCAGGGAGCTCTTCTGCTCTTTTTGGTGGTAGTTGTACTCATATTTCTAAAAACATTTGTGAAGCCGTAGCCTAAGTGTTTGTTTCACGTAAGAAACACCAGGAATCAGACTAGTGCCCACTATGCGATTTGTGGACATGCGGAAATTACTATCTGTTTTGTGTGAGAACTTACGCCACCAAAATGAATGGCCAGTTCTCTTCCTTTGGATCATTCTCACCTCCATCTAGCTCTGTGCTCTGTGTGGTCTACTGGAAGTGTATCTGACTTCTTGGCATCCTTTTGCCATTCCTCTGTAAATAGCACTGGCAAAGGGAAAAGAACCAACACGATGTCTGCTTGAATTTTCTTAATGTTCCGTGTTGAATAGGAAGAATTATACAGAGAAATAGTGAACTTTTTGTTTGTTAGGCTGGTTTTTAAGAAGTTCAGAAAAATACTTAGCTTTGCCTGTTTATTTACCTGATCCAGTAGGTGATTTTAGCCTGAAAATCAGTTTTGACCAAGAATGTTTAATGTTTGTATTCAAAATTTCTTTACAATCCTTTGTATTGCAATTTATAGGAGCCTTGCACCTACACTGAATATTATAGAGGGAACCTATAGTTCAATTCTGTTAGTAGCTGCACATTACATTATTAGTATTTAAATGATAACTAATGTAGCTATTCCTTGTAATACATATAATCATTTACAATCATAGCTTGCATAATAAAATAGTAATTTAATAGAAATTGCTACCAGTAAGTATTTAGGTCAGTTTATTATGTGACATTGACTTTTTTGTTTTAATCCCAAATGAGTATGACATATGTCATTTCAAGTTATGAGGAAATGGTTTTTGCTATAGATAATTGCTTTGCTTTTAGGAGAAAAAAGTCTGTATTTTATAAAATGCCAAGAATTAAAAGATCAGAGGTGATGCAAACCACACTAGAATAAGAGAAAGTTTGCACTATGATACATTTGCTATTTGACTTTTAATTAAAATGAAGAATGTCGGAAGGAATAGAATTTAGGCACATTAATTGAGATTCTAAGCCATCGTGAATCCATTTAACTCTGGCAATGGATCCAGTCTGCAGTTTTAAGTGGATAGAATAATGTGATGTATCTAGCAGGGGGGGAAAGAAATAACAGCTGATAAGAAAATATGGGAATCTATTATTATCATGTTGATGTCTGCACCCAGTTTCCTTGGACTGCAAATACAGAAGTGCAAACTCAAGCCATAATTCCATGGTAAGAAACATTTTTCTGGTGGCTGTAGAAGGTCAAGGAGTTCCCAGCTCTACTGAATTTATGTTCTCAAATCCTCAATTCTGCTTCTGTGCTTCATGAATTGACACAGATTAAAAATAATCCCGTTGTGTCTGGTTTTGTTTTCTTTACTATACAAGTCCCCAAAACCATGGACTTGCCAAAAATAATGCAATTACAAGCAAAGGGCAATGCTTCGCAGCACCCATGTGGATGAGAGTGGCTGAGCAGGGCGCTTTCTTAACCCAGTTGTGCTGCCAAATGCTTTCTGCTGGTGAACCCCTCAGGCTGGATTGGGAAATCAAATCTCTCTAAAATCAGCAGTGCGGGGAACCAGTCAGGACCTGTGTGATGGTACTGAATCAAACCATCAGCTGGTAAAACCTTTTGTAGTCACCTTGATATTTAGAGACAGTAGTAGATATGACACAGAATTTTATAATATACAGTAGAGAAAAGCATCCAGCTTCTGACCTGCCCATAAACACTGCATCACTAACCATAAGGAGAACATCTACCAATGTGCCAGCAGGCTTGTCTTGGAAACACAAAGAAGTTCGGTGCATTTGGCAGGATTCTGACTTTTTTATACCATGGCTTTTGCAGGCATTCAGTGAAGGTTAAATAATAGACTGCACTTGCCACTACGTTAATAAGATTTTGCTGCTTTTTTTGTTGTTGTTGTCCAGAGATTAGGAGGGAAGGTTCCCTTTCTCCTGTGAATTCCCAAAAAATCACCTTGTTGCTGCAGTCTCCAGCTGTGAAGTTCATCACCAATCCTGAGTTCTTCACTGTGCTGCATGCGAACTATGTGAGTAATTATCATTTGCTCTCTCACACTACTGGTTTCTGAATCCGAACTCTGTGCCCCAGGCCTTCAGGGAGAATGCACAGTGAATTCAAATTACATGACTCGGGGCTCAGTTGTCCTTTCTGAGCACCAGACCAGGTTGGGGACAGCACAGGCAGGTTGCTCCAAGGAGACTATTGCTGGGTTTCTGTCTTACACAAGGAATTGCCCGGTAAAAAGAAGCTCATTAATGTTATCCTTCCAGAATAAGCAGAAACCCTTGGTTTCAGCTTGGTTGATTCTGTTGCCTGTTGCTGCATGGAGTGAGCTTGTTGCCTTTCAAGCCACATCCCTGAGAAATCTTATTCAGATACCACCAAGTCTCGGGGAAATAGAGGGAAAAATTATTAACTCCTGCAGTTTGCAGTCACAAAGAAGCAGGTGGACAGAATACAGTCCAAGAAATACTAACTTGAGTCAGTGTAGCTATTTTGTAAAAAAAAAAACAAAAAAAAAAAAAAAAACCCAAGAATGAAAATGAATTTTAAAAAATTCAAGTAGCTACTTTTTTTCGTTAATGCTTTAAGTCTATGTGTTCTCTTGCCAACCTGATGTGGAGTGGAAAAAGTGTAATGATAGGTCAACCATGTGGAAGCAGATAGGGAAATCTCACAAGCAGATGCAGTCCTAGTTTTCCATACCCTGAATGTAGTTCTGCTAGGCATCTACATGTGACTTCTGGATATTTGGAAAATCATCCATTTCTGGGTAGGAATGATCTTTCTTCTTGAACGGAAAAGACATTAAAACACTTCAGGAGTTGCTTCAGTACAGGTCTTTAGCTAACTACAGACCTCAAGTTTTGGCTGTGGTGCTTTGCAGTTTGAAACCAGACATCCAACTCCATCTCTCAGAGATTATTGCTCATGAGATCCTGCACAGGAAGGGATATATTAACTCATCTGACATTACCTGAATTAGGTCATGGAGCGCCCATAATTTCTTCCACTGACAGAGTGATACATGATGATTTATAGCTGGGACCAATACCATTTACATTTGGCATACTTGTTTGCAAAATGAGCAACTGAATCCATAGTGGTGTAAGAAACAGCTCACAAGAGACTGAACCCCAATTTTATTTCTCACTGAAATAAAAAAAGCCAAGAAAGGCCTTCAGTTTGAGCTTATAAAGTTCTCTAATATGAGAGCCAGAATCATCTGTTGAAACCTCTGTCAAATGGTCATACAAATTCCACTTGTACAGAAATAATGGCTCACATAACTTTTGACTTAACATGGTTGTAATACTTAAACCACAAACTCCTATTAAAATTTCAAGCTATTAATTATGCCAGTGAAGCTGGGATTGGAAAATATTATCCAGCCATTAGAATTAAAAGGGAGAGACTCTCATTTTTCAAATATTTTATTTCCATGGAGAGTTAAAACTACATTACAATTTTGTTTCCCTAATGCAGCTAAGAGATACTCAGTCATTGATCACACATTAAATCAGAATACAACTTCTGTCATGGGCTAGACTGGGATCTTAGGAATTTGTGACCATGAAGGTTTCTTGGGTTATAACCAGGTCATATCTTCAGGGCAGAGATAATATCTCTGTGATTTCATAACATTTACCAACCCTTGTCATAATTAGGGACCCTGTGCTGCAAGGAGTATCCTCTTCTGAGTGCTACTACCACAATAAATCCTTATATAATAAAGATAATACTTACACATGTTTTATTGCATTATAGTTGTTAAAATGCACTAGAAGTACACAGAAATTGAGACTGCAAAGCTGTTGGGTCAGATTCTCTGGATGGATGACAGGTACACACGCTGGAGCTCACTTGACTGGAGACACAAATCCTCCAGTGATCCGTTATTGGTCTAGTGAGTAGTTACATCCTTTGCACTGACCAGCAGAACCAGTGTACTCATTTTCTCTCTAGTGAAATGCTCAGAAGGGTTGCAGATTTTTGTAAAGTTTCCTACACTGTCTTGAGGAGCCTTTTTCCCTGAAGTGAAAGATCCCAAGAGTAGCCTGTGGATGAGAAAAAAGTGTAGTCACCACAAGTGTAGTTTGTGGTGCTGGTCATTGAATGCACTGTGGCAACAAATGTAGTTCATTTTGGCCTTTATTCTGCAACCAGATCAGCGCTAACTCAGATCTGTATCAGGGTACGTTCCTCTAAGAGGCGTGTTTAATGCCTATTGTGAGATACAACTAGCTGCCTAAGGGGCGGCGTTCATCTGACTCATGAAAACGTCTCCATCCGACAGGCTTTGTAGTCATTGCAGAAAAAAAGTATTCCGTTCCAGGAAATGATTCATATCTTCCAAAAATAGACAGTTAAAAGTGTCTGTTTCTATCCTCTGGCTAAATAGTGACCATAAATCAGGTAACAAGCTTAGATGTAGACATCGGCACTGCAGTCCTCCTAAGTCCCTGAATCTTATCTCAAGCCTCTGGATTTGAATTATAGCATAAATACATGGTCACAGCCGTCTTTGCATCTCTCTGGCATCATCCAGTCACACAAGCAGTGTTTCTGTTGGCCAATGAAAGCAACACATCTTGAGAGTGTGGTGCTTTAGCTGACCATCTTTTTGGAGTGCATTAGAAAGGAAGTTTATGCACAAGCTAACTGTGAATAATGTGTGGGATGTTTCACTTTCCAGACTATATTTCTTACTTCTAGGTGTTTGTGTGAAGGAATTAATGAAAACAATGACAGGGAGACGCTTCTTGACTCTAACAGGATTTGTTTCAGTTCCTTGGGCATATGTCCCATGAAATAACCAAAAATGTTTTTTTTTGACATCAGAACTGCTTTTCCTCACTTCTCTTTTCCATCTCATAGAGTGCCTATCGAGTCTTCACTAACAGTACCTGCTTGAAGCATATGATTCTGAAGATCCGTAGAGATGCTCGTAATTTTGAGCGCTACCAGCACAACAGAGACCTGGTAAATTTTATCAACATGTTTGCTGATACCCGACTGGAGCTTCCTCGGGGCTGGGAGATAAAAACTGACCAGCAGGGCAAGGTAAGAGCACCAACAAAACTTATCACTTGTTTAATACACCACATCAGGCTCCTTGACCACTAAAGGTTTCTTCCTTCTTGACTCAAAATTGCTGAAGGTTTGGTTTAAACAACACAAGCAGCAAGCAGAGTTATTTTAGAAGCAGAAAAAAGCTTGAGAACAAATGTTTTGAAGCGTAGTGGTGACCCTCTACTCTTCTGTGGAATGTCACACCATAGCCAATGCAGCATTGCGCTTCCAAAAAAGTTCAGGCAAGTTTAGACCTGTCATGACTGCAAAATTTGGCTTAGTGTCTCTGCCTCCAATGAAGCTTTGCTGAGTGACTTCTGGAACCACCAAACAGGCTAAAGCTGTGTTCCTTCATACTTTTATTCTCTTCTGTCCTGTGTACTTCATGGCCATTACACATTGATTATGACCTGCGCAGCTTCAGGTATTTTCCAAGAGCTATTCTAGCTTCAGCTAAGAAAGTCCTGTTGTTTGCAAATACCTTCCACGGACTGTGCCTGAACAGGGTATTTCCGACACACAATTGCCAGTGGTTTTCACTTTGTGATCCCGCAATTCCATCACAGCGTGGGCAATCTTCTTACCAAAAAAACCAAAAAAAGAAATAATTCCTGTGTGTTTCAGTCTTTCTTCGTTGACCACAACAGCCGTGCTACCACTTTCATAGATCCCAGGATCCCTCTGCAGAATGGTCGTCTCCCGAATCACCTGACTCACAGGCAACATCTTCAGCGGCTTCGTAGCTACAGCGCTGGAGAGGTAACAGTGCTACTGTCAATACAGTTACTTTTGACAGCAATCTTTTGTAGAATTAAAAGCACTTATTATCTTTGAAATGTGTTTAAACAGACTGTCTTATGGATTTTTATCTTCCAAAGGAAAGAAGGGATTTTTTTTTTGTCTTTCTAAAGGGCTTATCTCAGAGCTTTCTGGTAATCAAGGTTTATATTTTGACTGTTTTCAGAATAAAATAATAAACAAGTAAAACTAAGTAACCAAAACTAAATGATGGCAAAACAGATTTTAAAAGAAGAATCCATCTTTGACATCCTAGTCTTGCTTTAGTAAAGGAAAGCCGTTCATCATTTTTATAGCCTGATACTTCAGCAGCCTTATATCTTTCTTCATTCCCAACTGTGACACTGGGCTCTGAAGAAATGATATACTCCCTAGCAGATGTAGTAATGGATATTGAGGTTTGCTTCTCTAGCTTTCAATCACATTAAACATCTCTCATGTGCTTCATGGGGATGATTTTTATCACTGAGGGACATGGGCAGAACTGGTAAAGCGTAAATCCTGGGTTTGTATTGTGGATATAAGGATGAAAAAGTACCAGCAATCAGAATCTTCATATAGCAAATCCATATAGTTGAAGATTTGTGAACACTGAGGCTGAATAGAGATGAATTATGGCCAAAGGATCTTCTTCTTCCAGAAATGCTTGTGAAATTAACATTAAAATGTATTGCAGCAGGACCCGTGAACACCTTCCACTGCCAAATGGGGTTGGGATCAGGAGCTGACTAGGGTGTGAGGTCAGTACTTCAGGACCAAAAGCAGACCAGGCAAGCAAGTAGCACTGTATTTTCTGAAGATAGAAGTGTATCAGTGGGTCTGTTTCAGTAATATCTTCCCATCAGCTTAGCAACTTCCTTCTGCCAACAGCCTGCAGTTTAGTGTTGCTGTTGTGACTGAATTATTGACAGCAACATGAAAGTCACCTGCATGATGTTTCATATTTGGGTTCATGCTTTCCTGGGGCTTGTTTACAAATTCACCAGGTCAGGGACAGAACCACTGCTGAGCAACTCAGATGACCCAGCCCCAAAAATACACTTGGTTTTGCAAGTGCTTACAAATGCTGGCAAAGAACAATTTGCAATAAACCCGAAATATTGAGCACAGGGAAGGGAGTGAAAACCATTGAATGTTTCTGAGTAATGATTCTCTGGGGATCTTGTACACTGTTCAGTGAGGCCACTGATTTAGCACGATCAGCTGGTGAAATGGGGCTGTCTGTCTAGGGAACCATCAGCACTGGCGCATTCATCTCGCAGCCCCAGCGGCCCAGCTCCCACAGTGCTTCTGCACCCTTGTCTCAGAATCACAGAATGTTAGGGATTGGAAGGGACCTCGAAAGATCATCCAGTCCAATCCCCCTGCCGGAGCAGGAACACCCAGATGAGGTTACACAGGAAGGCGTCCAGGCGGGTTTTGAATGTCCCCAGAGAAGGAGACTCCACAACCTCCCTGGGCAGCCTGTTCCAGTGCTCTGGCACCCTCACTGGGAAGAAGTTTCTTCTCAAATTTAACTGGAACCTCTTGTGTTCCAGNGTCCTTCTTGAACTGAGGGGCCCAGAACTGGACACAATATTCCAGATGCGGTCTCACCAGGGCAGAGTAGAGGGGGAGGAGAACCTCTCTTGACCTACTAACTACACCCTTTCTAATAGTTGTTACAGTCAGTAGCTTCTCTTCTGGAAGTATCTGCTGCTCCACTGGAAGGACTCCCATGGATTTCCAAGGACTTTGGATCAGTGCCTGAAAGCCCACCATTTACAAGGAAAAGGTTCAACCTTTTGCAACTCAGCCCGTTTATTAAAAGCCGTATGTTCCATGCCATTTCTTCCAAGTATATTTGGATGTGCTTTCTCCTATAAATCATGCCTGTGGGGACACACTTGGGGCTTTGTCCTGGCCATGTGTCAGCTGTCTGCAGTCCAGCTGGTTTCTTGGCTGAGCAGGTCCTGTGGCCTCTGGAATTTGTCACCAGGACAGTATGAAGGACCAAGAAAGACGACCACCAGTTTTGAACATTATGCACAGATGTCAAGTGAGCCTGAAGGAGAGCAGAACAGTACAGCTTCAGTCATGACTGCTTGCGGGTGCCAAGGAGGGTATAGAAAAGAGTGAGGGTATTGAGAGGAAAAACTCTCCCTCTTGCCTTGGCGTGCACACCTGACATCCCGCCCAAGTGCCAAAAGGAGTTGCCAGTGTTGTGTGGACTTCCCAGGGAATTTGTGACACTGAGTGATCGGCTGAGGAAAGAGCAGAAAGAAGTCACAGGCAGATGAGCCCGAAGTGGGGAAAAAAGAAATACCCCAGCTTCACACAGCCAGCAATGGCCCTTAGCTACATCATCGTAAATAAATTATTATCATTCTAGGAAATGGTGATCTCAACAGTGGACAAAAGAAGCAAATGTGATATCTGTAATTCTTAGAAGATAAATAAAGATGTGTTTAATCCAGGAGAGGACAGGCATTACAAGAACTAAGTTTGGTAGTAAAGGCCAAACCAATTCAATCAAAAGGTGAGGTGAGAGCAGTTAACCATAGGAACTGACAATAATGTGGGGATTTGGTTTCCATTCCTTCATACTTTCAGGCCAAAACATAGTGCAAAAGCCAGTTTTGTCTTAGTCACCAACAAGTTTCTGAGCTCCTTGGCCAGAGGCAGTCCAATGAATAGGTTCTGGTGTTGAAGTAAAAATGGTGATCTCCTGCTCTCCCTTCTATGACATGCGTGAATCTTCTAAATCCTTTTGGCTCATCAAATGTGGCCTTGATTCCTGCCTAACAGTCTGTGGTGTTGAACAGAGTACCTTGCAACACTAATAAAGAATTGATTTTTAGTATTTCAAATATACTTTTAACACTCCCTCATTAAATTGGACCATAAAAATATGCTTTCTCAAATATGGCAGTTTTCTTTGCTTGATGATATTTAAAATTCGTTTTCAATAAAGAATAGAAATAGCAATTGCACAGCTTCTGTAGAAGGCTGGCTGTTGCTTCCAAGTACTTTTATTCATGGCCTACCCCAACTATTACCAGGCCAAGCAGAGTTTAGAACTGCCATCTTTCCCTTAATCTGTATATAGTAGGCTGTTTAAAAATAAATAAATAAACCTGTGCATATAGTAGCAGTCCATTTTCCTCTTCCAAGAAAGAAAGCATCCATTTCATAAATTATTCTGTAATATTTATGCTTTTCTTCACGGTGAAATATTCTCCTAAATGAAGGACCTCTGTAAAAACATTTGGTGTCCACCTGAGTAGTTTCTTGATATTATGTGGTGACAAAAATGCTACAGGTTCTTTAGCAAGGAATTCTTTAAGGGTATCAGTCTTTTACAGGAAAAAGGTGGCTGATGCTACTCTTGATTACCTGATTTTTGAAAGGAAGGTTCAGGTAGCTACACTGGCCATCAGTAAGTGAAAGAACATGGGTCACTAAGTGCTTCATTTCCTTCTGCTACTGGTATGGACAGAACAGGTCAGAAGCTCTTTCCATTCCCTCTAAGGGACTTTCCATCTGTAATGGAAATCAATATGTATGATTACAGGGTAGAGATTTTAAAGACAAAATGAAGAAAGAAGCAGGCATCCAGAATGGAGAGGCAAGAGTTTCTGGTTAGCAAGAAAAGCAGAGGAGGTACTGGGATATAGCAGTATATAAATCTTCTTACTGACCAAAGCCACAAGCAAGCAGCAGGACTCGAAGAGGCAGGAGCCTCTCAAACCCAGCAGTGTTATTAAACCCAGGAAAGGGTATTATACCATTGAAAGTCTCCTGTGATAGGCTGGACTCTCTGCTCCAGTTGCAGCATCCCAGCGTCAATTGCAAAGCTGTTAAACCCTGCCATAAATCTGTCAGATTACCCTGCACTAGATGAACCAGGTCACAAAATCATTAGAGGGATCACTGTTGTTTTTTTTTTAAATTAGATAATAGTTTGCTAATCTAGATTGAGTTATTCAATTAGAAAGCCAAAGTAGACAAGGCAATTGTGATTAAATGCTGAATTGGAGCAATCACTTGTACTCTATTAGCTAAAAGATTGGAAGGAGTAGGTTAGCAAAACGGAAGTTAATTAGACGGCTGGGAATTTTCCTGTTGTGTTGCCAGAGCAAAATTGTTTAGAGGTGTAAGTTTGTGAAGACCGTGATCTACGCACAGCACTAGTGATGCCTAATGATGGTGATGAAGAGAAGTATGGCACCACAGAGTGTACAGTTTATTATTTTAGGGTGCTTACAGAACTGAATTCTTACAATCTAGGTGACATTAGCTGTTAAACCATAACTGGGAAGGGGGAAGAGAAGGTTTCTCTTCACAGGCTCTAGACACATTTCCTTTCAGGATTCTTGCTACAGGAGAAATATGTTCAAGTACACAACTCAGCAGCACTGGAAAGCTAGCCAAAAAAAATAAAAAATTAAAAAATCAAGTGACATGAGCAAGTCACAGTGACAAGATCCAGTCACAGGCTGGGCAGAAGTACCATGCAGTTCCCAAGTGACAAGCAAATACTAGCTGGTGCTAATTTTTGTGGGAGAAGGGGGTTTTAACTCCTCTGTTAAACTCTCCTTTCCCCCTTCCTACCTTTTATTTGGTAAAGCTATGTGTAGCAACAAAGGCGCAGGATTTGTCTTTACCAAACATGAGTCGGAGACAACCCTTAAAAAACAGGCTCACCCACCACCCGCACTTGCACACAAGCCCGTTCTACTAGGGGCTGGGCAGAGGAGTCCTCACCTGGTCTGCAAAGCGACCTGGAAGTGGAGAAGAGCAGCACAAGGCGATGCCGCAGCACCGTCCCAGGCGTGCTTGCTGACAGCCCACCACGGGCCTGAGTGCGGTCTTGACTGCGCTGCCCAGGAAATGGGCCTTCCCAGAAGGGCCTCGTGCCCACTGTGGCAGTGGATTGTTGGGCACCTCTTGCACCTGAGCTGCCTCCTCCTTCCACAGCATAAAGTCAGTGCCATCAAGGCCATATGGTGCCTGGCAGGGTGGATGTCTGCCTGACACAGGGAAAGCTGTGAGCCAAACTTGGCCCAAGCCAAACTTGCAGTGTCAGGTGGCCCATGGCGGTGTGAGAAGGAGACAAAGGCAGAAGATTTAGCACAGCGCAGAGGGACTTGGTGAATTCTGTATGAACTACTTGAAAGTTCTTCCTGTGTTTCAAGGCGAGAAGGGTTGAACCAAGGTTAGCGCATCAGTCCATTGAGTACTGCAGGCTTGACTGTTCTCCCTGACACCATGATAATCAGCAGATGCATACCAGTATAAAATGGGTGCAAGTGAAATCATAGTTCGATGATGGAGCAAAACAATCCCCATGTACTTTCACAGCAGTTTTGCATTTTCAGTTACAGTCTGTTTAATTAGAATCATTAAGATTTTTCATTGTTTAACCCCTGTATTGACACGTATCAAGTGCATTGACTGGTATCTTGTTACATATAAATATTTTGTGTTTTATGTACTCCAAAGGCAACTTGCCAGTCGCATTTAGCTTCTTGGTTTTCATTTAAATCCTGTTGGAGGACCTGGCATTTGGCTGTGCCATTGAAAATGGGTTGGCACCATTTGCTTGGATGCAGAGCTAAGCATTTAAAATACTGGAGCAGGGGCAATTTCTCCCTCAAGTGTTTGCCAAGTACTACAATTTGTGCAGTGAGCTGTTAGCCTCGTAGAATGGCAATTGGAATTCCTAATGCATATTGTCCTGAGACAGGGTGTCCTCACTCTGGTTTTGTAGCGGTGTTTCTCTGTTGGCTTCACCGTGGCCATAATCTGGAGGAACACATATGAGAGAGAGCTGGGTTCCCCTCAGCTTGCGCAAGTCCCCAGAGAGTTACCCAGCAAGTAATGACTTACCGAAGACAGATTGTCAGACCTCGTTGTATGGCTTTTAATATCCTCATACCTAAGTGTTTTCCCACCTGTTAATGTTTCTGCCTTCCTGAAATGATTCCCTTCACTAGGTACTGTGTTTAGGACAGTGGCATTCTTTAAGTGCCTCAGTTAAGTAGTAGTGATAAATTTCCTTCTTACTGTTCTCTTTATCAGCCCTTTGGTTTATGTTCTTTTTTCAATGTATACGATTTGACTTCTATTTCTGGTTATGCACGTTAGGCAACCTCCTTTTGCAATGATATAGCCCTTTTCTGTCCCGTCATCTACATTGATATACCTACCTCATGTTATTTCCAATATTAAATTTCCCTTCAACAATGCTGAGTGAATATGTCGCAGTGTTGTGGGGTTTTTTTCTTTTTTCAAATTAGCATTGCTTTAAAAACCTTGAAGTAAAAGCAGTTATGCTAGAACAAGAGACTGTATGATGTTACAGAGATTTTATTTTCATTGAACCAAGGAACTCCATCACTGCAATACCTTTATTAACTTGCATTTACTTCTGGATTCTGTGCCTTCACTGCAGCATCAAATAAGTGTGATAGCTGTTTATAATGGTGTCCCTTCATTTGGAAGCAGAGAATTACCTGCCTCTTTTAATTTGGCTGAAGTATAAGGCTATAATTTCATGCTGACTTTCTGTCCTTCAGTCAGTCAGCATCATGCACCATTTTGAAGGTCACGGAAGTAAAGATGACAAACATTTTTACTGACTGATGTGCTACTGATGGTCAGTTTTGATCATTCTTTCCTCTGATGTTGTAGGCCTCCGAAGTCTCTCGAAACAGAGGAGTTACTCTGTTGGCCAGACCAGGCAATAGTCTCGTAACAGCTATTCGAAACCAGCACCATCATGAGACATTACCTCTGGGTAAGCCAAGTTTCTCTTTTCAAAGCAGTGCTCACGAAGATGCTTTTGAGAACTTCTCATCAACCACGCATTGTGCTTCATGTCACCCTGTGCCTCGCTAGCAGCGCAGCCAGTGTGCCCCTGCACAGACGCGGTGATGTGACCAGGATTTCTCAATGGTAGATAAAGACTCTGTTGTTTTTTTTTTTTTTNTGAGAACTTCTCATCAACCATGCATTGTGCTTCATGTCACCCTATGCCTCACTAGCAGCGCAGCCAGTGTGCCCCTGCACAGACACGGTGATGTGACCAGGACTTCTCAATGGTAGATAAAGCCTCTGTTGGTTTTTTTTTTTTCCTTTTCCAGCTTACAATGACAAGATTGTTGCATTTCTACGCCAACCCAACATTTTTGAGATGCTGCAGGAGCGTCAGCCCAGCTTGGCCAGAAACCATGCACTCAGGTACCGCTTTTTTCCAGACTGCTGAAACCAAGTTCCAGGGAGGACCTCTTGGAGCAAGGAGGGGAATAAATTCTGGTAACTGTAGTAAAAAAGATGAACTTGAGCCTGATATGTAACTGTGACCATTAAAGACTAGGTGTGGGCCAACAGAATCTATGTAGTTGCTGTAGTTATTTTCCACAGACACCCAAGAAGTAAGAACCAAATTAACTATGGGCAAATAGTCACATATCTGATTTCAATTGGAAATATTACTGAATAGCAGAAGCTCTGTCTTCACCTACAATGATCACCTTGCTTTTCAGAAAATAGGGTTAAAACTGTGTTTGGATGGAAGTCAGCAGCAAAACCCCAGTAACTACAGCAGAACCAGGATTTTTTCTCATGGTTGGATTTACACCCATGCCATGGACTTAGTCACCCTAGATTTTATGAAGAAATAGGAACATTATGAAGTAGATTGTATTCCTGTCTTTAATCTTTCTTTCTTCTGACTTAATGGTAGTCCTTTCCAAAGTAATTATGTTGAATCTTTCTTTAACTTATGCCCATTCCTTTCCTATTAGGTTTTAAGAAGAAAAAAAGGGAAAAGAAAAAACAGAACCAAAAGCCAGTACGACTTAAACTCATTCTAATTCCAGAGGTTAAATTAATTGTTTTGGCCAGGAACCTAAGCTGGCATTAGTCAGTCCCAGCAATACCACTGTGCACCAGCTAAGAGTTTGACCAAGAATTTGGTTTGTACAGGGCAGTAAAAAGTGCAGCTGCAGGACTTGTAAAGGAGAGGAGGAAGAGCAAGGGAAGGACATTCAAGTTCCTGCAGTGCAGTTTCTGCTGATAGTCTTACTGACTTGTTGTTTACCTGTGAGGGCCAGACAAAGAGTTCTTTGGGTGTAAGAATTAGAATTCCTTCCTGAAGGAATTAATACATTCAAATAAAGTGAGGGAGACAGAATGAAAAACGCTCCCAGAATTCAAGATGTAAATTTCTGTAACTGAGAATTTTTTTATCTTCACCTTCAAATTATTCCAGACTATTTTTCTTTCTTAGCTGTAATTGGAATTCTTGTTTTGCAGAGAACAGAAGATGCTTTTATCTCCTTTTGAGCAGAGAACAAAATTGACTAGTGATATGGACTAGACAGCTTAGCCAGTGCGTAATAAGATTTGTAACAGGATATTGAGCCCTTTGCCTCCAGGTCATTGCTTTGATTAAACCTCAGGTCAGGAGCAATCCCAAGCTACCATCTAACACTCATACAGAAGGTTTTAACCAAACCCCTAGGAGACAAAGGTCCATCTTTTACAGGGTTTGATTCTGCAATACGTTGCAGCCCCACACAGAAAGGCACTAAAGCACATCTTTGACTTGAGGTAGAATCCTCTGACTTGAAACTAGAATAAATATTCTTGGACACTGCAGTGCTTTAGAAACGCACTGCCAGATGGGGGTGTACATCTGTATCTTCCATGGTCCTAATCTGCTGATAGGATCCTGTCTTATGTTTCCCATGCCTTACAGCCATTCATTTAACAACAAAATGTATGATTTTACTCATGCACTGTATAACCTCTGTCTGATCAATTAATATCAAGTATATGTTAGTGTTGCTTGCCAGATAGAACAGACAGAGGTAGAGGAAGTGGTATTATGTGAAATTCTGTTAGCAAAAGGCGATATACTAGTTATAGCCCTGAAAAAAAAGTCTGTCAGTGACCTTAGCTCTAGTGCTACACATAAGCTTCGAGGACTAAGAATCATTCTGTTTTCTAAAATGTGGTATAGAATCTCTTGCTTTTGGATCAGAAAACTGAGTTATATAAAATAGATTAATTTTTGCAAGTTTGTTAGTGTGATTAGAAAAATAATCAAGATGTTAAGATGTTTGCCATTTTTGTAAGGAGAGAAACGGGAACTGGCAAAATACCAAGGAATAATAAGTGTATAGTTCATGCCTTGATAATGGTGTGTTCTTTTTTTTCCTTTCTTCTAATCTCAATATTGTTTATGTTTCAGGGAGAAGATCCATTACATTCGGACAGAGGGTACACATGGGCTTGAAAAGTTGTCCTGTGATGCAGATTTAGTAATTCTGCTGAGGTAATCAGTTTGATCAAGAGCATAATGTCGTTACTTGTTGCACCAGAGAAGCTGGCTGGGTCTTTCTCAGCATAATTGAAAAAAATTTGTTAAATCTTCCAGGTCGTTTGTGATTAGAATAGGATTCATTATTACTGATAGTCATCCAAAATAGTGATTCTGCCAGAATATATCTGTCAGCTCTTACTTCCTGGAAGGCAGCTTCCATCAGTGCAGTAAACTCCATCCCCAGCCAGCTCAATCAATATAGCTGTTACCATCAAGTAGCAGATAAAAAAGAATCAGGTCAAAATGTTCCCTTTTAATGTAAAAATTCTTGTTGCCCTTCTTTATTTTTTCCTTAAAAAAAAAAGTGGGGGAGGAGGAAAAATCTTGTATTTCTCAGTACAAGTAAATAATGCAAGTGCTCATGAAATTGCTAGTTTTACTGCAGCAGTGCTGCTCACACTTGCATGGCCAGGCTACACTCATGAAACCTCAACATACAATGCATTGAGCATTGTTTGAGTAATGTAGATTTCGGACCAGGGAGCTTGCCCTTTAGGTCCTAGCGCCTTTTATTCAGCACAGGTAAGGACTTACTTTATTGTCTTGGTCTTACATGGAAGACATTGCATTTCTGAGGTGCTTTTTCTGTGCTATATAGCACTGCCTGATGCAAGGAGTTTACCACCTATTCCCATCAACTTAATCCATTCCTATTAACTTAATCTGAATGGCCAAAGAGCTGAGCTGTGTGAAAATGTATGACCCAAGAAAAACAACCTAGGAGACAGATGTGTGTATCTTTGCTTCTCACTTCTAAGGTGTTGAAGTTGTCCCTGTTTACTACATAGCCTCAGATCTTTACCTCTCTACTAGTAGATTGAGCCACTGTGTTAGCATGAAATATCTAATAAAATTCATTTTGTTCTTCTTGGTTACCGGTGACCATGCCTGATTTGGGAAACCTGTGGGTTTTATGAATCCGTGTCGTCAGAGATGTACTCAAACTTATGACCACAGCAGACTTGCATTCCTTCCTGTGATGAATGTGAACCAAATCTCTCCCTATCGCTTTTCCATGCAGCCTTTTTGAAGAGGATATTATGTCCTACATACCACTGCAGGCTGCCTTCCATCCTGGTTATAGTTTCTCTCCTCGCTGCTCACCCTGTTCATCGCCCCAAAATTCTCCAGGTAAGGGGATGGGAAAAATAATACAAAATCTTGCATTTGTACTCTTTCTCCTAATAGATACAAAGGTGCAGATTAAGAGCTAGCATTAGTTGTCAGCCTGCTAATTCCAGTGCCCACTCTGAATCTGACCACAGCTGCTTTTTTGCTGGATCTTTTGCCATTGCTGTTATGCATCTGTTGAAGTATTAACAGTAGCTGAAACACAGAGATCAGAAACTGCCCATATGGAAGGTATTTTCTTGCTTTTTATATAGTTGGAAAGGATTAGGACAAGAGAATGGTGCACTCCAAATATAACTCACTGACATGGAAGAGCATTCATGTTATGTGACAGGAGCAAAGAGAAGCTTCCAAATCGAAGGCATATTGCAATACTTCCATTAGAATCATAAAGCGTCCTGAGTTGGAAGGGACCCACAAGGATCATTGAGTCCACCTGTCCCTGCACAGGACAACCCCACAGTTCACACCATGTGTCTGAGGGCCTTGTCCAGTCTCTTCTTGAACACTGTCAGGCTTGGGGCCGTGACACCTCCCTGGGGAGCCTGTTCCAGTGCTCCACAACCCTCTGAGGGAAGAACCTTTTCCTAATGTCCAACCTGACCCTCCCCTGGCACATCTTCCTGACATTCCCTTGGGTTCTGTCGTTGATCACTAAAGAGAAGAGTTTGGTGCCTGCCCCTCCTCCTCCCCTTGTGAGGAAGCTGTAGCCGCCATGAGGTGTCCCCTCAGTCTCCTTCAGGCTGAACAGAAAAAGTGACTTCAGCTGCTCCTCATACAGCTTCCCCTCCAAACCCTTCACCAGCTTTGTGGCCTGCTTTTGCACTCTCTCTAGTAGCTTTATATACCCCTTTTATACTGTAGCTCCTGTAAAGTACCGTAAAGTACTCCTGGAAAGTTCAGTCTCCTCTGCTTGGGGTTCTGAAGACTCCTTCTCAAGACTGATCTACAGGGTGTTTCAAAAAGATGGACCTAATTTGAAATCACTGTATATCTGAAACTGGGACCATCTTTTTCGAAACACTCTATTTTAAGACCTGAGTGGATCATCATGATCATCTAGTCTGACCTCCTGTGTTGATCCCATTAACTTAGGTTTGACGGGAAACATATTTTCCAGAAAGACATTCTGTCTGAGAAGGTTATTTCCAGCTGTGGTATGTCTCTGTAGTTATTGTTTATGCTATAGAAATTTGAGGAGCTAATGTCTCCCTTTTGCCAAGATATACAACCCCCACCACAGCCTCACTGCATGGCTGTGTCCAGTGGCCACTTTGAGCGAACTGACAGAAATGTGATCTGGAAAAATCCATTTTTGGTTGAGCTTTTTAAACATTCATTTAAATTATCTGGTTTCAAATAAAATTAATGGACGAGAAACATTCACATCTTGGAGGTGGCTCTGGAAAATTGAAAGGTTTTTTGATGTGAAGAAGTTAAATGCTGAACCTTTGCCTACAGGAGGACAGTTTTGTCAGAATGTCCTATTGTCATTAATGAGTTTGAACACCACTGTAAATACAGTTCCCCTCCT
The DNA here is from genome assembly GCA_013399365.1 of Pampusana beccarii. NCBI lineage: Eukaryota > Metazoa > Chordata > Aves > Columbiformes > Columbidae > Pampusana > Pampusana beccarii. Next base: position 108,460 of record VWYH01011068.1, read on the forward strand.
CTACATGAGCATCAGGACAGATCAGAAACAAGTCTCCTGCAAGACGAAAATGGAAATATTTGCTAAGAATGTGACTTTAGACAATGTTAAAAGAACTGCACTAGTCTTTTCCCATTCTTGTGAAAAGACAAGGGCAAATATTCATTTGCAGCAGCATGCTGTCTGCTTGCTTATTTCTGCTACTGGTTACACGGCCCATGAGAATACCCATTCTCTTGTGTCTTGGGGGAAAAAAAGTCTAACAGAAAAAGAAGTGTTGCGAAGGATTCTTTGTGCACTGCATTTAAATATGCCTTTCTGTTCTACCAAAAGAAACAATTAGTAATGTGCTTCCCTCCTGGCAACCATGATACTTTGTGCTCCCGCTGAATGTGATTTTTTTTTTCCTTCCTGTGGAGGATTTTCTGCTAGATTTCTCATAAAAAGGGCTTGTTTTTATTATGTTCTGTAATGAGATAGGGAAGTGGGATTTCATGGATCCATGATGGCATGGCACTTGTTCATACAAAAGGATTAATCGACTGCTTTGAGAATGTGGGCTTCAAAACAAAACAGGTCCCAAACTGCTAAAAATCTGCTGTATGTGTGAATCGTAATAGGAAAATGTAGCATTTCTTGCTGACAGAAATCCTTCTCAATGCCACAAAGAGGTTTGTGTTGATAGCTGGAAGTGTTTAATATACAGTCAGATTAACTCAGGGAAACCCGATTCCCAGCTTGGCTAGGGTGCTAGGCTCCAGTGAGAAGCGTTGCTTTGAGCTCCAGAGGTTTAATCCTGCCAAGTAAGGAGATCTCCTATACAGTGCAGAGGAGAGAGATCTCTTAAAATTGCAAAAGTGAAAGAAAACCTAAATACCATTGACCATGAGTGGGAGTTAAGTCTTTCTCATGCCTTTCTGATCCTTGAATTTCCGTTCAGATCAATCACAGTTAAAGGCTGAGGCAACACAAAGGCACACACAAGGCAAGCTTAATGCTTCATTTAGTGAAGAAGATATAGCCCCTGGAACTTACAACCGCATTGATGCCAGGTAGAACAAAAATAATACAGAGTACACAGTATACCTGTATAAAGTTTCTAACACATTAGTTATGCAGTTCTGTCTGGAAGATCAGCTGCATGATTTGGAAAAATTTAAAGTCCCTTACACTTTAGGATGCTGTTCATTTTCCCTCCAGGACTGCAGCGAGCAAGTGCAAGAGCACCTTCTCCATACCGGAGGGACTTCGAAGCCAAGCTGCGCAATTTCTATCGAAAACTTGAAGCCAAAGGGTATGGGCAAGGTCCAGGTAAAATTAAGTGAGTATTATGATAAGTTACTCAAATAGTTTAACATAGTGTCTTTTGTCATTATCCATGAATTAAGACTCTGATAGGGAGTGGGCAACACAGCAGAGATTACATTTTGTACATGAACTATCAGGACGAGATAAGGTCTTCGTATATCCTGAAAAAAAAAGTGACCTTCAAGAGGCTTTTGTGTGGTAGTTTTATTTCTTATAGATTCATATTCTCTTATACTGCCATTCCCTACTTATTTAACAGGGAGGTTGGTATTCTTACCTATAATTTGCTAGTAGGGAAATCCATTCAGTCAAATGTCCACCAGAGGTTATTAACAGCTGTTGTAATGTGGAATGACTCCAAATCCTTTGGATCTACGTATCAGTAAAACTCAGGATCTGAGTATGACCCTACAGAAGTTAGCCTGTACATGCAGGTTTAGCTTTCAGTAGTTCTTTGTGTTGATAGCCCTCCTGGATTTGAACTAGAGAGATTTCTGCCTCTCTTCAGGTATTCTGGGGATCTCGTTCACTTGGTTGTGGAGTTTGCTTTCCAGACATCTTGTTTGTTGGCTTTTGAGTCTGTACCTACTTGTGCTCAATCTAGTTATCCAACTTGGCCAAAGGAATTATGTGTTTCTAAGGTATTTCCTGGGCATTTGGTTGATTTTATGCATCAGGTTGGCTTCCTACTAAATCACATCTGTTGTGGGGAAAAAAAAAAAAGTGTGAATCCAAGCAATTTATTCCAGGCAAACATCATCATGAAAATATTCTTACAGAGCTGGAAAGTCCTAACCAGCAGTTATCTCTTTTGGTGTCCTGCTTATCTGGGTCCAAGGCAGACATGAAATACATTTTAGAAGGTCTGTCTTAAAACGTCTATGAACGTATGAATGAGAAGGATTTCTTGCACAGGTGGTGTTTAAATGTACCATTCATTAAGTTGTTTTAGAAGCTGGCAGGGGAGTGAGAGGTCTGTTATATAAACAGAGGCTGATAATCCCTTTCCTTAGCCTGCTACAGAAGCAATATTTCCATGGACATTCACTGGATTAAATCCAGGAAGAGTTTGGGGCCAATCCCAGACAGCTGTGACCTCATATACACAGGAAACTCACAGCCCCCTCTACTGCACAAATTTGTACACTGAGGGTGTTACAGAGTGTCTTAGCAGTAGAGCAGCACTTTGAACCTAATTGCAGCATTGTGAAGAAATTCTCTTGAGGCCAAATACCTCTGAGGCCCATAGAAAAGCCTAATGAAACAACTCCCTGAAAACCTGTAGTGGTCAAGTAGCATGCACACCAGTGGATGCTTTATTAAGTTCTCTGAGAATGAATCATAGAATGGTTTGGATTGGAAGGGACCATCAAAGGTCATCTAGTCCAACCCCCCTGCAATGAGCAGGGACATCTTCGATTAGATCAGGTTGCTCAGAGCCCCGTTCAGCCTGGCCTGGAATGTCTCCAGGAATGGGGCATCTACCACCTCTCTGGGCAACCTGGGCCAGTGTTTTACCAACCTCATTGTAAAAAATTTCTTCCTCATGTCTAGCCTGAATCTCCCTTCTTTTCATTTCAAACCATTACCCCTTGTCCTGTTGCAAAAGTCTGTCCCCATCTTTCTTATAGGACCCTTTAAGTATGGAAAGGTCTCAATAAGGTCCCCCTGAAGCATTCTTTTCTCTGGGCTGAATGTCTCTCTTTACCAGCTCTTGTTTGTCTATGGGCTCACGTGAGACTCAATCATTAGATCTCTATTTCTGCCTCCCTTTGCAGGTTAATTATACGACGTGACCACTTACTGGAAGGCACCTTCAACCAGGTAATGGCATATTCACGCAAGGAGCTCCAGCGGAACAAACTCTACGTCACGTTTGTTGGCGAGGAAGGGTAGGGAACCACAAAATGCTATCAGTTTTGAAGTAGATGTTATGGTGCAAAACACAGAGTCAGCTAAGGCTGAGCCTCCCTTGTTATGTAATGTTTCTTTGGTTTTGTTTTACCTCTGAGTAAGTGATTCATCTTAATCAGCTCAAACATTTGTTAAAAATAATAATAGCAATAATGCTTCATTTTCCTATAGCACCTTCCATCTAGATGTCTCGAAGTGACAATTTAAGTGGCTAAATCTAACATCATCTTGTTGCCATAGGTATTTTAACTGGCTGGAAGGCAAAACCGAACTGCAGGCCCATGTTTACACACTGAATCAGTCTCAGGACTATAATTAGAGACCTTTATCCCCTTTGTTTCTCTAGCTCTTCAAAATGGGTCTGGTTTTGCTTCAAAATTTTTTTACTTTGCATGCCATCTAATGAACATTTGTTATCTGTATGTGGACTTCTTGTTTCTAGCTGAAGTGAGAAACATGAATACTGTTCAGTCCTTGCAGTTTAATTCACCCAGTTGGAAGGTGAAAGTAATACAAGTCCCTTGAGAAGGCCTTTTCTCAGGAGACTTTCTGCCAGCCTTACAAATCCATGAGCCATTCTTGTATGATTAAAGCCAGCCCCTGATCTTTTGTTTCCAAATGTAAACAGAACCTTTCAAAGCCACCCTGGCTCACCTCAAGAGCTATGTTGTAATTGAGGCTTAATCCACATACTTTTATAATGGAAAGACCATTGTGCGTATTTCCAGTGTAACAAAGGCTTGAGATTGTATTTCAGTAGTTTTGCATACAAAGTTTCTTAAAAACAAAACAAAACAAAACAGAACAAAACAAAACAAAACATATAGATAGGATTTCAATTCCAAAAATACCAAAACAGTAAAGCTCTGGGGCAGCTCTTGGCATGTCTAGTAACTGCTGACACTGTCAGTTCTGAGGCGGCATGTCGCCTGAAGAGCTTCTGCTGAGCTGAATTTGTCTGAATCCAACAGAAAACAGAAGTCACCAATCTCAAAGAGAGTCACTTGGTGACCTCAGTATCAGGGGATTTCTTAGCTCTTACTTTTTATACTCTGTGGATTCAGTATTGTTTGACAGAGGTTATCTTTCACAACTAGTTTTGCTTCTGGCTCGTACGTAAAGCGTAGACATGCAATGTACCTCAGTTTGTGTTTTTGGAATAGCGTTCTAGTATGCTGACACTGGCCAAAGTCACATTGTTTTCCTCACATCTCTAATAACTTTCACTGTGTGAAGCACATTATTCTTGGGAGAAATTACGAACAGTTTGATTTGCAAATTAATTCATTCTTCATTGGTTCGTTTACATCTGAAGATACATTCCCCCAGGGTTTCTGCTCTTTAATGCTAATATAGGCTCTGTTGGAGGGACTCCAAGATACCAATTCCCCACTGAAGAGCTGAAGCTGTATGGCCACGTGATGCTGCATGGGCACAGCTTCCCACGTGTTTTGAAGCTAAAATGACATTGAAAATGAACTATGAAGGCTTTATGATGAGTTAATGTGTTGCCCAGGAATGCAATCCCTCATCTCTTCTTGGAGGTTTTTGAATATAGACAGGTGTTGTTAGTAGTTCTTTACTCCAGACACCATTAGGCTTAGCCTAGTATTTTAATGTCCGTTGAACCAGATCTGTTACACGATTAGCACTAGTGGTTCATGTGGCCTCATTACCATTTCCTTTTGCTGTTGTGGCTTTAGACTCACCACATGATCCTAGAGCTGCTCAAAGAGAAAAGTACTGAATCTCCAGATGTAAAACAGAGGAGGATGGGCCAGCCTGCCCTTTATCATCTTTCTATCTGCACAAATCAATCATTCGACCCCTTGTGGTTATGCTTCCATAACTTCAAACACAAACCAGAGCATTCCAATGCAGCTGCAGAGTTTTTTACTTGCTTTACATTTGTTAAGTAGGAGGAATAGTGCCCACCTCAGAAAAATCTTTTGGCACACATGATATATGGCTACAAATCATTTGTTCATATTGCTACATGTAGATTTATTTTCGATTGAAAAACCTACCTACCATTATTAGAAGGTGGTCTGTTTTTAATAAATCCATCACAGTTGGGTGTAATGCATTCATGAAGCTTTTTTTATTTTTGTTTGTTTGTTTGTTTTTCAAGTTGAGATAATTGGAAACTGCTTGCTTTAAAAGTTGAGTTTGAAAAAAAAAAGAAAAAAGCACAAGGAAGAAAGGTGACTCTCTACAGAGCAAAATAGTGCAACAGCAAAGCCCAGCTTAAGGGGTACCACATGTATTTGGAACTATCAGAAAAGTAAAGGAGCTTGGATGGAGCAACGGAGGAATCACCGTTCTATCTTGGGAGACACAGTTCTGTGGAGATTTGGTCTTGTTTAGCATTTACCTTTAGGTTATGCCTGTACCTAAGAAAGAATCTTTGTGGCTAGACTGCATCTTTGGTTACATCCCAGTGTAGCAGCTTAAGAGCAATTTCTGCGTCAGTCTGGGCTGTCTGGTCTATGAACCCAGGTGTTCATAGGCAGTTCAAACCCACTCACTGAAAAGCAAGCCCTCTGCTAGCCAGCCAACTAAGGCAAGGCTGAGCTTTGTAGCTGTGCTTTACTACGCATTTGGAACAAAGGAAAAGAAACTGCTTAAGGGATGTGTCCGAGTTGTGATTCCTCCCAGATCAAGGTGGATGCTGCTGAAGTTTCAGCATTGAGACTGGTTCAGGGCTCAGAATCAACTTTTGAGAGGAGAGATATACCATGTTAGAAACACTTGACCACAAAGGTGTAAGTATTAGGCAGCAGCCAGTGTAGGCAAAACCCAGGAAATTCACTGAAATGGGAATGAGCCTCATTTTATCTTTTTTACCTCTTCCTTTCCAGGTTGGACTACAGTGGCCCCTCCCGAGAATTCTTCTTCCTTCTGTCTCAGGAGCTCTTCAATCCCTATTATGGGCTGTTTGAGTATTCAGCCAACGACACCTACACTGTACAGATCAGCCCCATGTCTGCCTTTGTTGAAAATCACCTGGAATGGTAAGGACGTTTAATGCAGAAATGAAAAATCCTTTTAGAGCAATACAAAAATGGAAATGCAAAACGCAAAAGCTGCTGGTTTAGACTAGACTACATACAAGTATCATTGGTTCTGCTGGGAAGAAGTGGGAAGTAGCTTGGGAGAAGGAAGAGAAGGAGTAAGTGTAAATACAACAGCAGGCACTACTATTAGAGTGTCTCGCTTGCATTACTTGGGACGTGATGTTCGTGTACTTCTGCATCAATGGGAAGAGGACAGAGAGATGATCTCTGCTTAATCCAGGCCTCCTCCCCTTGGTCCCTTTCTAAGAATACCAAGTGTGGTCTTTCTGTACATCAAGTAACACTGTGCTTGGAAGCTATACAGTGTTCTATATGAGCCACATTGCCACTCTGTACCTACTACAGGCCTTGAGAAAGGCCCAGTGAAAGCAGTTTCCCTTTTCTCCTCTGTGAGAGTGTCCCTCCCTGTGTGTGGCAAGGCCAGCAGAGTGAGTAGGTACTTCACCTCACCAAGTATATGTGCAAACAGACAAATTGCTGATCTTGTTTCTTTATCAAAAATTCTGAATGCATATTGTGATCTCCTCGTTTTAATATCTGTCTGTCTTTGGGAGTTGTTTTCCCTTTGATAGTTTCAGATGTGGTTCAGTGGAGCATAGGCGGCCAGCCCTGGGCATCGTTTGATCCCTTATGGGATTTCAGTGTGTCAAAGAAATACTGCCACATGGGTTTGTTCCTATGATGTTTTTCTTTGCCTCACTGATCTCACTGTCTCTTCTCAGAGATCCTTTTTTTACAATGGGAGGCTGTTCAGTCCCCTTTTAAATTGCAAATAGCACATGCCCTTCTACTCTTGTAAACAGGTCCTCCTTCGCTTTGGCTTAGTGTGGGTGGGAGGCCAAGAACAACTGTCACCACTCTTCAGGTTGCAGTGGAAAAAAGGGATATTGCTGAGACCTAACATGATCCTTGCATTAGACTGTTTATCCGCCGACATTTGCAGGAAGAGAGTGACTTAGTTCTTGGAGCTTGTCCATCTACTACAATCTTGTTTATTAGACATTATGAAGTGGCTTTCTAGTTTTCAAGAAGAAATACAGTCTGTCTTTTGATCAGCTTAACTGGCAACATGAATAAACTTTTGATTTAGGAGGTTGTATTTGTGAAGATGTATTCTGATTTCAGGGCACAGGACTACTTAGCTAGGTGCAAACCCACGATCATTCTACCCACACTGTGAGCAAACTGGATGCAGGCCTCTTTCGCCAGCAATGGTGTTGCCCTGTTACCTCAGTAGTATTTGAAATAGGCCTTGACTCTTATCTACTATAAATACTGTCATTTTGAAGAGCTCAGCTAACGTTTTCTTAAGGGATAAATTCTGCTGCAAAAAGTGTATACTTTGTTTGATCTCCTCATTTTGTTCTTCTGTTCATTGAGAGATTAAAGCATGGAAGAGGCAGATTTTTAAGGGTATCCTGGGCATGTAGAAGAGCGGAAAGACACCTAATATGATTTTCTATAGCAGTTTGCATTTAAGTCAGAAATCAGTAGCACTTAGACACTTAGGATCATATTTGTCCAACTACATGTGCAGGCTTCTTGTATACTTGTTGTTTGGGCTTTGGGCATTTTGAGTTTTCTTTTTTTAGGAAAGAGAAATTAAGTCCCTTGAACTGCAAAAGGAAATAAATGCTATGAATGAAGAGGTTTATACATAAAGTAGTGTAAATAGGGCAAGATTGCAGAACGCAAGGGAAAGATAAGAAATCCAGTAAGTGCTTGGTAATACTTCTTGAACCTGTTATGGAAATAACTGACTGAGACCAGCAGTTTATAATTAGCCTTAAAGGTTTCATGATTGGCTTGTTAGATATCTAGACATTTTAAATGTTCTTATGCTGTCTGTGTTGATTGATCTCAGCTATTCATGTGTAACCTTAGACTACTGTATTCAGAAGTCTGTGCAGCCAGCTAAGATGGGTTTTGGAGCAAGCTTTTTAAAATTCCAAGAGTATGAATCTCCCCTAAAGGCTTTATAGGGTAACTTCTCTGAGAGCACTGTGCTAACTTGCTTGTCATTATTTGTTCGTGAGGAATGGGGTTTCATGAAGTTCTCAGTCTTTCTCCAACTTTGTTCTCATCAAAGTCAGTCTTCAGATTTACTTGCTGGTATGATTCCAACAAAGCCTCCTCTCTCTAACATGGGAGAAATAAAGATTACTTTCCTGTTCCCAAATCTGTTATGAGACATCAGTTAACATAGATGGATGAATCCGTTTTGAGAGTACAAAGGTCACAGATAATTAACATTCATAGTTTTTTCAAAGCTGGAAATTTGATGCCAGTTATGAAAACCACACAACCACAATTGGTTTAGATTTGCAGATTTCTTGAGCTGTATGTCTTTTGGTGCTGTGGGGCTTATCATGTATGGGGGATCTACCCCTGACATGTTTTTCTGTATAGTAATTCTGAAAGACCTATGCAGACACGTCTATATTAAGAAACGGGGCTAGCAGAAAATATCCCTCAAGATTATTTTACATTTTATCTTCTTTAAGTGAACAGTGGTGAGTTTGAGACAAATACAACAAAAGGCAAAGATGTGAAGTTTGTTCTTATTGGCAGAATTGAGAAATACACTGCTCTTTTTCCTCTGGCCTAAAAGTTAGTTTTGCCCCTGCTAATGGCTTATTTCATGCCTTGCTCTTTGTACAAACAGCATTCTGAGTCCAAAAAGAGCACATCAAAGCACAGAGTAGTTGTATGTATGCCAAGTTAAGAAAGAGTCATAATGACTGGAAAATATTTCTCATGTATGGAGAAACTGAGATTTAACACCTTTCCTGCAAGCTTCCATTGAATAAGACTTTTTCCTTCAGTTAACTCGTGTGCCTGCTGAACACACAAAATACAAGATATCACACATTTTCAAACTTTAAAATGTATTTTAAATCCCCCTGTATCTGAAAAGACACGGTTATGTCTCTCTAGACCTAAGAAGTTTGATGTTACACATTTTTGTCTGCAAGCTACAGGATGTACATAAAGCTCATAGCCAGAAGAGCTACCTTTAATCCATGCCAGTAAGGAGCCATTCTGTCTCATCTAGCTCTTTGCCTGGTTATTTGAAAGCATATTCTAAAATACTGTTTAGACCCCCGCTTAAGGTAGTTCGCACTTCTCCAAGTAAGTAGGCAAAACATGATGGCAGCTGCTATATATTATTTCAGTGAAAAGAATATGGTTTAGCCCAGAAAGAAAATCCTTGTCTTTGCTCTTGGTCAGGGGTTTTGGGCAACTGAAGTATGTGAGTCACTGAAGAATCCTTCTCAGGTTTTGCTCAATATGCTGGAAGACAGAGCAGTGAGGAATATTATATGTTTCTATCACAGAATGATTTGTTTAATCATGCTGTGATATACTGTGGTTTTCCTCAGGTCTTTGTTTTGTCTATGGTTTTCTGTAGTATTACCCTGCTTAGCTCTAGGTAAGAAAAATCGTAAACTGGATGTTTGTTTCTGTGATTATTTCTGTATCATTTTCACCCAACCTGAAGAGTATTATCTCTATTCTGTTTCATTGTTCCTGTGGCTACCAACTTCAGATGTTTATGATTTGGCTGTCATCATAATATCACATAAGAAGTTCTGCTTCTTAGAATAAATCAGTTCTCAGTGTTTTCTCATGAACTTTCCCTCCCTGCTGTGAGTACTCAATCAGATAGTGGCAACAAAAGTTCCATTGTCTTTTCTGTTCACGAAACAGTGTGTTCGCAAACTGCTGTCAGGTGGAAATCCAGTCTCTCTTTTTCACATCTTCTGAGTGGGCCAGAGTTTTCCTTCAGAGCAGTCCTGCCCCCAGGAGTAATCCAGTAAGTTAATGTAATGCGATGCACTCTCTTTGAGGGACAGCACTTTACTCATGGCACGGTCATCTACACCAGATTTTTTGTCCCCTGATCACTTGCCTGTTCTTTTATCTGATTCGCCCTGGCAAGCCTTTTCACATCATCTACTTTTCAATTTTTAGTTCATTGCATGTTTGTAAATGTAGAACCACAGCCAGGAATGTGAAAAGCAACCCAGTCTCTGCATAGAAGACCAGATGGCTTTGACAGATAAAATCATTCACAGACATTCATTTGGAGATCTGAGGGATGCTAACTTGAAACATCTTCTTCTGTGTTTTCATAGCAAATTAATGACAGCATGGTTTTGTAATAATCAGGCATTTGCAGACCTTGCTGTGACATTTATGCAACCAGAAAGCAGCAACCCAGTATCACAGTTATTTTGGAGGTATTTACAGCTTGCTAATCACACTTAGCATTCTGTATCCATCTCGAAAAGTTCTGTTGTGTTTTGTTTGTTTTTCTTTAAATGAAATTTAGTACATTTCTGTAGCAGAACCCTACTAGAAAGTTGAAGACTTGTGAGTAAAATGGTTTTGTACAGAACCCTACCAAAGACCCGAAAGATGATGATATAGTCAGACCCAGGGGCCCGTCTCCCCAGAAGCTGTAGACTGCTTCCTGGCTGCAATGTCCTAATGAACTCCATTAACTTAGCACTCGTTTAAAATTGCTTTGGGACAGGAATTTCTTCATTCAGTTCCTCTAGTTAACCTTCCTTTCTGCCCTCCAATACCCCTTGTATTCTAATCCATGCTACTGGACAGAGTCAGACAGAAAACTTACATGTATTTCTACATGGTATTCTGCGGGCAGATGCAAGCCTGTGGTACCCACTCTCCATGCAGATGTGAACTTGCTTTCCCTCTGCTCCAAGCCAGGTGATGTGTTTGCTGTGATACCGAGCTGAGAAAATATACACTGGCTCCCATCTGGGCTGATAACGTCAGGCTTGGCACTGCCTCGGTTGCTCTTACGTGCTCTGGCAAGCGTGGCACGTGGGTAGAGCAAGCTCCCTTTGCCTGCGCAGTGCTGTGTGAGTATACCCCAGACGAACTCTGACCTCTTATTTATTTTGTGTAAATGAGAAACGACGTAACCGTCACTATCCCTCTCAGGCATGGCAAAGAATGCGGGGCATTGTTTTCCCCTTTTTTTGTTTTAATAAACCCAAGGAGAACCAAGAATCTTGCAACTTCAGCTGTCCTTTCTCCTTAGAGAGCTTGGTTGGTTTTCTTAACCCACTTTCCTTAGGAGTTGTGCTTTGTGCAATTGCCCTCCCTATCCATCAGACAGCTTCCTAGCCGGTTTGAGACCTATTTGACAGGAAGGTAAACATCTCAAGATACTAATTTCCTAAAAGCTTTGCGAAACTTGTGGCTGTGTAATGAACAGAGATGCAGAAGAGTGCTGCGGTGAGGGCAGGCTGGTGAGCTCAGCAGTTACCTGTTGCGTTTGGCCTCTTGACTGGCCAATTATCACGAGCGAGCTGACAGGTCCATCACAGGCACAGGCTCTGAAGCAGCTCTATCATCTTCCTCGGTAGCCTGAGGATGTGAGGGGGAGCTGTGGAAGCTTAGGGGAGGCAGAATGGAGAACCTGGAGATACACCAAAGTGTGGGAAGTGCCAGCAGAGATGTGTAGGAGGAACTGAAGCCGTCGCAGCGTGGTAACGTAGGGCCATCAGAGACAGATCTATAGGAAAGAAAGCTCTGTTAATCCTGCTTCGTGGAGAACTTACTTCAATTAAAGTCTTTTTAAAGAAAGTGGCAAATGGTTTCATGACCTAATGGGTTGTATTCAGATGCTGACCAGCTCATAGGATGGATTTAGACACATTCTGTGGCTCTTTATAGAAACAGTGGAGAAAAAAGGTCACAGCATCTAAGCAGGAGGTCTGCAAACAGCCATTACTCCTCTTCACTGACTGAAAGTAGCTCTGGGAAATATGTGGCCCAAATTATTCATTTAATGCTTTAATGCTTCAACTGTTGTGGCAGGCAACTTGCGTATGGCCCAATAGCTGTTTTATCAAGGGAGTCAGAAACACTGAGTTGGGTTTGGGGCTCAGATGAGCCAGTTGTGTAGGTCTGTGTTTGGGGGACGAATGAATTTCGAAGACCAACTTTGCAGCCATCTTTAAGGGACCTGTTTATGCTAACCCCCAAAAAGTTATCCTTTTGAAAGTCCAATGTGATATAGCACCCCAGAGGGGGCATCCAGCTACATCCAGTTGGTTTTGAAATTTAGATCATTACCTCTTTGCCTCAGTTTCCAACTGAGGAGATTTCCTAGTATGTAATCAACTTGAAATCCATTTGATGTATACTAATGCTCTGAACTGCTTTGAAATTCTCAGATGAAAGGCACCATAGAACACCAAAGCTTTTAATGTTACATTACACTATAAATTTTAATTACTAGCAATATCTTACTATAAATAAATAATGTTTGCATGAGAAATTTTCGAGCACTATTGTAAATCTTCTGGACAAGAATGAAATTAAAATAAATATGCAGCTGAAATCATTTTATAAGACCTTTTCAATATGTGAAAAGAGTAAGTTACTGAAATGCCTTCTTGCTGCTACACTGTGATCTCTCTCAATGCCTTCTGTACTTAAGTAAACTTTGATTTTCCTATTAAGTTTGATGTATGACTACATCACATACAGTGTGCCTCAACAGCTGGTTAATTATTTATTAAGGGTCAGGAGAAATTGGAAGATTAAAGGCAAACCAAAGGGAAGGAGGAAAAAAAAAGTAAAAACATTCTCCCTGAGCTTCTACGGCAACCAGTTTTTTAAAAAAGTTTCTGCTTTATATTTACCTTATTCTTGACTTTGTCTCTTAATAGGGGATTTTTTTCAAGTTCTTTTGAAGGCCTGAATGGCGATATAACACGGGTTGAAAGTAAAGATATCTCTTCTTTCTTCATTTTCCCTTCTCTGAATCTCATCTTGCCTAGCACTGCTGCCATAATTACTGTTTGGTTTGAGGGAAAGGCAGGTGTTCTGTTTTGTTGTATTTTTACAGAAGTCGTCTTTATATTTTTTTCCCCTTGCTTAAGGCCGTTTAGTCTCTGGCAACGTTGCGGATTAAATTTGCCCAGAGATGGGAGACTCCACATGAAAAATCTCTGTAGTGTTTCTCCACCTTGCATGCGATAGAGGAGAAAAGGGTAAAATCCACACTGCCTCAGAGTACGTGGGCCTGCAGGGAAGCATCAGGGTGGGCAGTGATTGTGTGTTTATTTGTAGTGATGAAAAACTCCCCGGGAGTGATGGATGTCCTCGTATCTCTTGTTCCAGCCACACCGGAATGGCAAGGCTGAGCTGTCACTGTGAAGTATTGCTTAGTCGTCTTTGCCCCTCCTTATTCCTCACTGCATTTTCTTCAGACTTTGGTGAGGTAAAGAAAAGTCAGAGCAGGTGCAGAAATTCCCAAGCGAACCTTTTTTTTAATTTGTAAACATAATTCATGCATCAAAAGAAAGACTGCTTGCAGAGCAGAATTGTTTTCAGTAAATCACCCAAATTCATTTTGGGTATTTTTGAGTAGAAAAGGCATTTCTCTTTGTGAAGGTCTCTCCCTGGGATATTTTGAAAGTTAGAAGTTTCATTTGTCCATTGAAAATTATTCTTCATTTCAGTATGTTACTCTAGTGTTACATTAAAATGCAGTAAAAGGGAAGATTAAAGATTTAAATTGATCTGAATGTATTTAAAGGGAGAAAGGCAATGCCAAGTTTGTCAGTTTGCCCCAACTTGGGACAGGAATATTTTTCAAAATCTCAATAAAATGATGGAGAATGAGAAAAATCCTGACATTTCCATCCTCTGTGAAAAAAAAAAAAAGTATTTAATAACAGGAATCCAGAACTGTAAATTTGGTATTTTATGTCTGATTGAAGGAACATTTTGGTTGATTTCACATTGCGACTTATGACTTGCATTCTGGAAAAGACAGACTAGAAACTGCAATCATTTAATTTTGTTTGGAAGATTCATAAAGGAAAAGTAAATTAGTTTTAAAAAGTGAAGTAGTTTTGTGGCCTTCAGAACAGCAACACGAAGGTCAAGGTCTGCAGCAATCTGCGTGTTCCCAGGAGAAGATGGGAGCTGTCAGTTTGCAGTGGTTTTAGCAGAAGTTGCAGGTGTTCAAAGGTTTGCAAAACCGGACCTAAAATAGACTTTCAAGCAATTAATAGGATGTGTGAATTTTAGCACACGGGATTTCTGAGCTTACTCGGTCCAGAAGCTCCATCTCAAGAGGCAGGGATCGTGAGCTGAGCGCCCGCACGGTGCAAACCCACGCGTACGGCGTCTGGATTGGAGGTGGTGAGTCCCCATGGCTCTGCACTGCGGGCTCCCTCTGCGGTGAGCTCAAGGAAATTTGCATCCTGCTTCAGCACATGGTATAAACATTCCTGGGTGCTCACCACTGAGTTTCTGATGAGCAGTCTCTCTCGTGATTAAATAACCCAAACAGGCTGGAAAGGATGTGCCTTTTTTGAGTGAGAATAAGTCAGTTATTGTGGCTTCGGTGTTCATAGTTGGCCATTGAAGGAAAATGTGCAGTCATTTGGCTTGTGCTTTTATGGCCCTCTTGTCTGGCAGATGACTCAATCTGTGGATTTTCCCCTGTAGCTTGACTAATTTGTTTCAACACATGGCAAAGCTATGGAAAGCAAACATAAATCATGCAATGTACAAAATGTTACCAATTCATAGGTTTGCAAAGTGCCCCCTGCCCCCAGCTTTTGACTGAGAAATCAAAATCTCTTGATAAAAATGCTCTTTTGCTGGCTTAGAAAAAATGTTTTAAAAGCCAACCAAACAAAAATAAAAGCATCAGACTGAGTTGATCTCTAAGGAGCAGATCATAAACTAGTGCTGATTCGCAAAATTACATACTGTTTTGTAGAAGGTAAGAAAGTGAAAAATGTCAAATAGACTAAATAACTGAAATGGAGCTGGAACTCAGAGGACTATGATTCCATTGTTGTCTCTACCACTCATTTTCTGGATAAGATTAGATAAGTCATTTTACTTCTGGACTTAAGTTTTCTCGTTTGTCAAGTGAAGTATTGGCATTGATCTCCTCAGTAAGCTGCTTTGAGATTTGCCAGTCAAAAATACAGTCTAGGATCTGGGAATTCCAAAACTGTAGATGTTTGTAATCTTCTAGCCAGTAGTTCATACCTCAGTCGGCATCTCCTCTGTAATTACTGGGTGGAACTGGAGGAGATTTTGCCAACAGCCTTACAGGCCAGTGCGTTTAATCCATCGTACCAGCAAGAGAAGCTAAACCCTGCCAGCAGCACAGTTTCTTATGAAAGTTGGTCATGTTTATGCTGCTGGGGAACTTGTTATTGGTAAAATGACACATAGCACAGATTTCTTTTTATAGAGACACCATCTACTTTATTAGTCTCCTTATTAGTTTAGAGACACAACTGGAAACCAAATCTCCATTTCCCATGCCTGGAGTCTCTGGTGCTGACAACCCAGGACGTGGAGGCTGGCCTGCCTGCGGTGACTGCACACAGTGGAAGGCCCAGAGCTGGATTTTCTCAGTTCCGTGTCTGGAGTAAATAATTCTGGCACAGTTCAGCTGATGTGCAAGGAGCCGATGCAGCTACCTCAGCATGGTTAATGTGGATGCAGTGCTGTGCAAATGCAGCTGTAACTGTTTCTCTGTGAGCGTTTACCTGGAGCCACTGAGCGGTTAAACTAAGGAGTCCTTCTGAAAGTAGCTATTAGATAGATAGTGTTTAGAGAAACCTGAGATGATGTGGATTTCCCTTACCTACATTTCCATTACCGATGTTTTTTCTCTGTGGCACAATTAGTCGTTTAACCTTTCCTGACACTTCTTTTGTGGTGAGTATACCCAGGATATAAGGAAGATGAAAACACATTTTGAGTGAAAATGCAACATAGCTAGGTTAGAGGCAAGGAAAAAACTTGAAGGATTTGATTAGGTTAAATAAAGAAGCAATAAGGTTTTCATTATCTCATTGTTTTTCAGTTACTGGTAAATTAAGCTTCAGGAATGGTTTGAGGCTTAGTTGCTAATTCAAACTACATGAGCTCCAGAGATTTAGAAAGACATGGACAGTTCATGTTTCCATCATGTGTAAGCAATAGATCTTTTTCATGTGGTTACTCTTTAGTACTGAGAGTTGTGTTCCATTTGCAGATAGATCCAGAAAATACAAATAGGGCAAGCACTTGGTGGAGTGTCAGTGTTGCACTGGCCTTTTGCAGCAGAAAATTTAATCACAATTTAGCAATTAGCTGAGAGGTTGACTCACATAAACATGTTCATCATATGAAACTCAGGTGCCCAGCAAGAGTAAAAATATCTAAAGGAAGGCTGTCAGGAGAAGGCTCACTTCTGTAGATCTTCGCCTGGAGAGAATTACTAGTTCAGGATTTGAAGCTTAATAGAAGTTTATTTGTACCAGGTTGCTTTTCTCTCTGAAAATCAGTTTTTCTCCTCTTTTTTTTAACCTTGTTTAATTTCAGTTGTTGAGTGATGCACATGTATTTCACACATCTCTGAACACCCTCTTTACATTTTATGACAATCTGCAAGCAGGCCTGCTGGGCTGTTACACCTTCCATGCGCTTTATAAATGAGGCTACTTAAGAAAGGTCAGTGCTTTCTTTAAATGAGTGTTACAAATTTCCTTTAAAATATAATTAAATATCATAACTTTTACAGATATGTAAGCAGACAGAGTATTATCAAAGAGGGGCTGGTGGAATATGCTTCTTCATCTTTTGATGCCTGAACGATATGCCTTGGCTCTGAGTAGAATATGTCCTCTGTTAAGTCCCAATAACATTTGCAGGGGCTGTGGGAGTAGATCCCTGTAGTGTATAACTATTTAACATCCACCAGTTTCCAGGCTGGAAATCTGAACAAACAGTTCCTCCCTGTCAGCACTCCTAAGTTTTTCCTTTCAATTTTAATTTGGAAAACAGGCTGAAAACGAAGCTTATCTGACAGAGTTTTCTATGGTTTCATAGTGAGGAAGTATGAAAATTACCCTTAAAAACTCAGTATCTGTCTGAAAACCTGGAATTAATTTTGACCATAAGTGAGATAAGATTCATTTCAGTATTTAGGACATTACTCAAAGGAGATTCAAAAGAAAACCACAAAGCTTGGTCAGGTGGGTCATTACTATTCCTTCAGAAGAAGTGTGTGGGGATCCGGAGTAAGTTCTCAGGTGGGATGCTGGTGTAGTTAGAGGTGGGATAAGTTCTCAGTGCGACATTGGAGAATGCCATGTGAAAGTGAAACACCATTATGTCTTTGTCTCTCCGAGAATTTTTCGTATTAGAGATGGATATAAGAAAGCAAACTAACAATAATCTTCTTACTCCTTATATTGGAATTCTTCTCCAGGACTAATTTAGAAATTATTTTACCTTTTCTCTTTAATGTGCTGAGGCTTCACGGACTTTTGTCTCCTGGCCTTTGTAAGAGCCATTCCTTTCATATTAATGACACATGAGCTCATCAGATTCCTGAACTGAAGAGGCATCGTGCTGGAATGCCGCAGCGTCCACCTCTGAGCCTGCAGATACGCGGAGCAAATTTACCACAACACCAAATAACATGGTAGCGAAGAGGCGGTCTGCAAAGTTTGCAGATGCAAGTCAGATAAACAGATCGGCGTTAGCTATCCCAGCCTGCGTGGCTAACCTTCCCGACAATAGATCGCTTCATGTCATCACATTAATCCATTCAAATGTTCTGTCATCTATGTGAGGTGAGGTTAAATGTGCACAGCAAACTAAAGAAAGACTTCTGTTAATGAAGGCTGATAGAGGTGTGGATTTGATCCGCTGCCAAGGGTTTGCAAAGATGATCTGATCTATTGCTAGGTTGTTGCTCTGTAGATGTAGCTCATTACAGGACATGTTGATCATGTCCTGAACTGAGACAACGCAAGGATAGATGCTATTAATATATAGGCACGCACCTCTGGTACATATGCCTGACACACTGCCAGTTCTGATTAAAATTCGTAGTGTGTGAAGCCAGGCAGAGTTGCTGTAACCATCTGGTCACCTTTTTTGCAAAATACGCATTCTTAGAACTTTCTTGCATTTAAAAAAATTATTATTCTTCATTTTAAAAATGCTAGTGCTAGTGATTCCACCAAAATTCAGAAATCAGGAATCAGTTTATTTTCCTTTGCGTGTCATTCCACCCTCCAAATCACAAGATTGTGAATCGCAGTATTTTAGGCTGTAAGAATGGAATTTTATTTCCTTTAATCAATAGTTTCTGGCTTTCAGGATGCTCACGATTGTCTTCATAACAATGGAGGTTTTAACTAACCTTTAAAATAAGCTTTACCATGACCTCTGGAACCCATGATGCCTGGTTTCCTACAAATTTGGGTTTCATGACTGAATTCTCTGTTGTCTAATAAGATGCATGTTCAGAGTGAAGCCTTTCCCACAACTGGGCCCTTCTAAATACATTCCCCTTTTTAGATTCTCTGGTATCTAGTAATAGTTGAGATTAGGTCCAATCTCTCCCACTGTGGAAGGGCTAATAGGCTCTCCAGCTGCATCCACCTGCCAAATGACATTCTCCCTTAGAAGAGCTGCCAAGGGCAGAAATCCTGTACCACAGTGCAGCCTCATTTGTTCAGCTTGTCTTTCAGGTGGCCAAAAGTTCATCCGCACGATTAAACATTCAAAAGCTTTAAAACTGGTGCAACAGAATGTGTAGATTTGTCTTACAGATGAAAGCAAGTTTTCAGTAGTCTCGTGAAAGGAAAATGTCATTTTCAAATTTGATGTGAACCATATTATATTCGTCTCTCTTGAGCCCTTTGCATACTTTTTCACAAGCTACTGCATCAAGAAGGGCACACTTAAACCCAGCTGATGTGTTTGAGTGAAATAAGGTTGGCAAGATTTTCAGTCTTTTTAATCCCATCAGGTGCTTCCTCTATTTAGGATTTAAAGTTTCTCATATCGTAGGCAATTTAGCCTGCAAGGCATACTTACCAAAGCATCCCCCGTAGAATGATAAAAAACGTTCTTCCACTGTACACATAGATTACAATTTTGTCAAGGTGCATCATTCTCCATCCAAATCCCAGGACGGACTGTCATATAAAGCAGAGCTGCATGCATTCAGCCAGTTCAGAGAGCCCCCTGACAAAGGGCCATTATTACTCCACTGCTATATGATAAGGACCAGAGTAAATTAAATTTCCTGTGACTCACCTGCAATTGGAAGAAAATATATTGCTTAGTTGCTGCTACAGCATATGTATTTGTCTCTCCCTGTGTACACGGACGTGCAGTAAGTATGCAGAGAGTCCCACTGAGGAGAACAAGCCCATTATTTTGCAACAGGCTGTTGCGAAAACAGCTGTTTCAGGGGCACCTGCAGCCTCCAGAAGGAAAGGAAGTTAGCTGGGTAGTGTGGAAACTTCTGCAAATGGTTTGAGTAGTGTAGTTAAAAGCCAGAAAGCAGGTGCACACAATATTCTTATTGAGTGGACAAACAGTGTCAATAGGCAGGCAAACCAGAGCACCTCTCCTGCTCGTTAATTCTGTCTCTTGTTCCCTCGTTTCCTGTTCATTAATTCCCTCCCGTGTTTGGCCTCTGTGCTGGAGGGTATTACTCAGACTCCATCATTGTCTCCGAAAGGGAAGGGTGTTGAAAGAAATGCCAGAGTAAAACCTCACATTCCCCAACTCTGCCAAGCGATCCTTCCTGCTAGAAAGAAATCAAGCAAGCATTTTACACTTCCTTAGAAAGATAGATGTAAGTCAGACTTAAGGAAGGTATGTGCCCTCCAGACAGGATTTACCTTTGTGCTGCTTATTCTGTCAAGAGAACTTGTTGGGTTGTTTTTTTTTTTTTATGAAGGGACTATCTCACGTATCTCTAAATCTCACCCGTGCTTTAAATCCTTCAGGAAGAAATAAACACAAAAGTCTGGCTTTGTTTTAGCTGACTTTTGTAAGGAGGGCAGTTTGTTTCTTCTTGCATTTTTAAGTTTTGATATATTTCAAGTGGGACTGTTATGCTTGGCTGATCATGGTGGCAGCTTGGTGGACTGTATGGACACACACACACAGATAGACAAATAGTTGCCTTTTGAGGACAGTAGCAAACATCTCCCTTGTGGTAGGCATCCATTGACTCACCATGGTCCATGGGTCTCAGCACACTACTGGACAAAAATAGTGATGCCCTTGGTCCCAGGCTCTGTCCAGAAAGGACAAGGGGCCAGAGGAACTTCTCTTACACCACTCTTCAGATTGGAGAGTCAGATATAGCAAGTCTCTACAGAGATACCAGATCTTTGTGCAGGGGAAGAAGGGTTGGTGAGCTGGACAGCTCACACGCTTTGGCCATGAAGCAGTGTGTCTGCTGGGGTGGTATGGAGCTGCCAAGAAATGCAGTCGGCAACATAGCTTTTTTATCCATGGTATTCACAGGCATGCAGAGTGGCAATATCTTGTTAATTATTTCATCTCCTTTATCCAGACCGGTTAGTGCTGGGCTTGTTTTCCTACACAGTGCCATTGCAAGGGCAGGGACTGTGAAACCACAGTCGAGCCCCCAGCTTGAGCAAGCCCTGATGTGTCCCAGAGGGCTGCAAGTGCCAGGCCAGACTGATGGACCACACAACCTGGAGTTGCTCTACCCACATCTGCTCTGTGCTGACCCACCAGACTTAGTCCTTTCACCCATGGCTTTTGGATGGTTTGATACAGTTCTGCCATAGGGCACTGATTCAAATTAAACATGCCATTAACGGCTACCATAACATATGCTCGTGACTGTAAACACCTCAGTCTAGGTGCATTACCCTTTGGTGTCAGCTTTGCCTGAATGCCCTCAAAGCCACATAGAGGTACAGAAGTGATACAAGCAGCAAGGAGAAAACTGACACTGTTTGCACATTCAAGCAATTGCTTAGCAGAAACGGCATTCCCAGATCCCTGACACTTTTATTGGCAATTCACTTCCAGTTTTACTTTATTCCAAATGGCTCCTGCCTACCCAGCCTGCACAGTCAAGTAGCCATGGGATGAGCGTTGTGTTGCGGAACACCCAGTGCTTATATTAATAGTATTTTCATTCAGCATTTGCTTTCAAAACGTACAGGGATGGATGGATGGAGGGGGGATGGTGAAGAACAAAACCAAAAAAGCCGACATGCGTTATTTAGCACAAATGGACCTGATTATAGATCCTGAAGGTGCTATAAAACTGATGGATTACAGGCTCAGCATTTCTGGGATTTGAGCTGTCTGGCTTCCACTGTACTTTCATTGTGTCAGCTCCCCTTCTTTTCATTACTTTTTGCTGGAAACATTGCACCACAGCACAAATGAAGTGAAGCGGGTCCTAACTAGGCCCAACAGCTGCCTTTTGTTGCTGCTGTGGAAACAGCTGTAAGGGGGTTATATAATCACTCTTCTGTTAGCGGTCAGCTGCATATCATAAGCACCTTTCTTGGATGCAGGGGACCTGGAGGCAGCTCCTGTGGTGATGTAAATGCTAATTGGGCCCACAGCATGCTATTCTGTGTCCCATTTGACATACTAAGCACTTCTTGTTCTGTCCCACGAGCATGGAGTTGACTGAACGGGTATTCAGCGCCGCTTTTATTACAATGAGACTCATGTTTCATTCATATGAGGGAGGGATCTTCACATCGGTTCCTGTAGTGGAGGGGGTGGTTTCTTGGCCTTTTGATCTGTTTCTCATCTTTTGTGAAATAAGACTTTGATATCAGTCAGCTCAGGCTTGGAGAGTTTACCTTTGGGATGTTGGATTTTTTTCATTTCCTATTTTACAAATAAGAAAGTTTTGAATGGATGATGAGGTTTGTGGTTACAAAAAACAAACTCACCTGGACTCACACTAGTTCTGTATTTTTCTGTTCGAGATTACTGATTTTAAACCAGATTTGATGGAAGAATATCTAATGAGTCATAGAAGAAATCACAGAAAGGAAAATTTAACAGCTTATCATCACAGGTCATAGATTGCAATGGGCAGGGCACTATTTGAGTGTACTTGGAGCAGGACTAGGGGTTGTTGTTCTTAGAAAACAGAAACAAACACAAGAGCATGAAAATACTGAAGACAGCTGAACATCAGCATTAAGAAAGTGGTCTGGGAACACCTTGCCTGAGCTTTGGATACTGATTTGAATATGTGTCCTTGGTCACAACAGTTAATTTATTATATTTGCACTTCAGTTCCACCCATGAAGTCAACTCTCTACCCTTTGAAATACTTTAAAGGCCCACCTTGGAAAGGGTTGTAACCAGTCAGAAACTGCATACACTGACTCACCAGATGTCCTTTGCAGCTTTTTTGATAGTATGTTTTTTTGCTGGGGTGAAGTATTACAGTATTTCGCTGGCTAAATATTGTGTTTGATGGAGACAGTCTCTATCAGAACATTCAACTAAAGATCACAGAAGGTGAATCTTCAGAGTGTTTATTGGTTTGGCACAGGAGAGCATATAGCATGCCAGCAGCAGGTGTGGGTAGTGTAGAAGTTGGATCGAAGAGATCCATTATTGATCAGAGGGGCAAGGGGTGGTCTTAGGTATCTGCTCAGGGCAAAATGAATAAATATAAGAAACCAAATTAGAAACAAAGAACAGTTGCTACCTGTGTAAGTTTCTATGCTGGATGTCTTGAGTTATACTTCATTTACTCTGCCTTTTTCTATCGCAGGTTCAGGTTCAGCGGTCGTATTCTGGGCCTTGCTCTCATTCATCAGTACCTTCTTGATGCTTTCTTCACAAGGCCGTTCTACAAAGCACTACTAAGGCTGTAAGTAAAAGCATTCAGCCTTGCAGAAACCATGCAGAAACTGTGATCCTGCAGTGAGTCCTACAGAGACACAGACCTTCCTGGAGTTGTTTTGAGCACTCTGTCCTTTCCACTGTTGGTTCATTGGTCTGTGATAGAACACAAACATTTTCATTTTTCTTTACTTTCTGTAAGAACATAAATACTGACTGTGTTGAAAAAAATGCATGCTAAGTATGACATTTAGGAACACACCTTTGAAAGTACTGACCCATAATTCCGGAGTTTACTAAGGATGAAAAGTTATCAAAGCAATTAAAATGATACATGGAAGACTGCAAAGCATCTTTGATGGAACAAAACAAAGCAACGACAAGAAAAAGATGGGGGTCGTATTAAGAAAAAAACGTAATTTCTCATGCCTCACTGATTGAACATGTTTTCATTCTAAACACAACTCAGGTTAATTAGGAATGCTAATGTAGATATAACCAGTGAATATTTTGTGTTGGTCTTCTACTGTGTTTCACACTACTAAGCAGAAGCTACTAGTAATATATTACTTTCAATGTCAAGTTTATAAGGTTAACTTTAATTGGCAGTCTGTATTCCTCTTTAACTAAAAGACTGCAATAAGACAAGGTACAAAAAATTTGTAGCAATAAGAAAAACCTTAAGTAGTAAGTCAGGACTGCAGTTAAAGGATGAAGAGTAGAATAAAGCTTAGCTAAAATAGTTTATCATTTAAGCTGATTCAAAATCAGCAAAGATATTTGTCTTAACAGTCTTTTTAGTTCTTTAAGTGTATTTAATTTTCTTTTTTTTACAATAAGTACTGCTTGGGTGTTGGGAAACACTCATATCTATATAGTATCTGACTTAGTCTGGAAACAGCCTGAAAACTAGAGTGCTCCCTACATCCTTATTGCCCCCTTAGGGGATTTGAAACCAGGCTGCTCGCAACATCCACCTGCCCTTTCAGCAGACCAGGCCAAGTCCTTATTAGCAGAAATTTAGGCTGCCTGGTCTGCCTTATGTCAGTCTTGTGCGCTCACCTCGAGGATGACAGATACATGGAAGCAGCCCGGCACAACATGGCAGGGCCCATCCGGACTGAAGGTAAGCAATTGCTCTGAAGTGCTGGGCATCCTGAAGAGTCACATAAAATCAAGCCCCAGGGATGCTTTCTGACAGCAAATAGTGCAGGCAGCCAACAGATTTGGCCTTGAGCCCAGCCACACAAAGCAGACAGTTGCAGAACTGCTTTAAGAGGATCTGTGTAACAGGCTTTGATGTTAACAAAACCAAACACCAGCTTCATGTTGGATCTTCAGCGTAAATTTGTTCGCATTCTTAGAAGTAAGTCAGCCTGCCAGTAGTCATGGAGTCATATATTCAGCTACATCTTTTTTCTTGCCTCGCAATCAGGCCATGTGATTTAAGCGACTTAGAGTACCTGGATGAAGAGTTCCATCAGAGCTTGCAGTGGATGAAAGATAATAACATCACAGATATCCTGGATCTCACCTTCACAGTGAACGAGGAGGTGTTTGGACAGGTGAGCACAGCTATGCGAAACATCTGAAAAGCAAATTTGAAGCTGACAGAATTGGGCATGATGAACATCTTTCTGTCAGAACAGATCCTTTAGCCTTTCAATATAATTTTCTTCTCCTACCTTCTGTTTCTTTCAAGCCACCTGTTTCGATGCAGATGTTTATTCTTAGGGCATATAATATAAAATACCAGCCCCCCTACAGGCCTATTGAGCCACACGCCGATGAACTTGAGGAATTCTCTCACATGTAGTGCAGCTCTTCTCTCCAGGGTGTAGTTCACACAGATGTGGCATTCAGTGAATGCAAGCAATGTAACGTAAAGCTGATGTGACTGAAAGGATGGGGGAGTCAGGAGGGAAGAAAAATATTTGGCAGGTGGTATAAACCTGGGAACTCTCACAATTATTTTGTCTGATGTCTCCCTGTTAGATTCTGTGTTTCTAACTTAACTCATACCTACTTAGCAACTTGGTGTGTACATCCATTTATTATGCTTTCTACCACTCAACTCTGCTGTAACCAGACAATACTCTTTAATCTAGCCGATCTGGATAACTGTAGCCTTAAATAGGGTGCAACTCTGGCTTAAGCAGAGTCTGGCAACCAGAACAAGTGTCTCCTGTGGGATTCTTTAGCTTGCACTGAAGCCTTGGTGCTCTCTGATGTTGTAACCTGTGCTATATTATAACTGTCTCCAGAAAGCCTTGAAGGAACCCAAAGCAATATTCAAACCAAGACAAAGGACCTCAAAGGAGGTACTGAAAACTAGAGAGACTGAAGAACTAAGCTCACCAAGTATTGCAGAAGCTCAAGGGATGGAAGTTAACTTGTGTAAGGAGCAGTGTCAAAGGGAGCAGAGAGATAAGGTGAAATATACAGAGAGTGACTCTTAGTCCTTGAAAATAAAGTTGACAAGAAGAGTTTTCACAGAGCTGGGGTAGCTCTGTAAGCTAGGAGAGATTTAGACTAGTTTCTGAGGGGAGGAATTCTGGCCCTGAGAGTAAAAGGGCTGCTCCGCTATAAGCTTGAAAGTACCAGAAAGCAAGTAAGACTTCAGGGGATATTTTCAAAACTGAATTTAGTCTGCTTATATTATCATAGGATCATTTCAGTTGGAGGAGAGTCTTGGGATCATCGAATCCAACCATAACCTAACTCTAGCACTAAACCATGTCCCTAAGAACCTCGTCTAAACGCCTTTTAAACACCTCCAGGGATGGTGACTCCACCACTTCCCTGGGCAGCCTGTTCCAATGCCTAACAACCCTTTCCATAAAGAATTTTTTCCTAATACCCAATCTAAACCTCCCTTGATGCAACTTGAGACCATTTCCTCTTGTCCTATCGCTTGCTACTTGGGAGAAGAGACCAACCCCCTCCATGCTACAACCTCCTTTCAGGTAGTTGTAGACAGCGATAAGGTCTCCCCTCAGCCTCCTCCTCTCCAGGCTGAACAGCCCCAGCTCCCTCAGCCGCTCCTCATCAGACTTGTGCTCCAGACCCTTCACCAGCTTTGTTGCGCTCCTCTGAGCTCTCTGTAGTACCTCAATGTCTTTCCTGTAGTGAGGGGCCCAAAACTGAACACAGCATTCAAGGTGAGGCCTCACCAGTGCCGACTACAGGGGAATGATCACCTCTCGAGTCCTGCTGGCCACACTGTTCCTGATACAAGCCAGGATGCTGTTGGCCTTTTTGGCCACCTGGGCACACCACTGGCTCATGTTCAGCCAGCTGTCAATCAATACCCTCAGATCCCTCTCCACCAGGCAGCTTTCCAGCCACTCTTCCCTGAGCCTGTAGCGCTGCCTGGGGTTGTTGTGACCCAAGTGCAGGACCTGGCACTTGGCCT
The DNA here is from genome assembly GCA_013399365.1 of Pampusana beccarii. NCBI lineage: Eukaryota > Metazoa > Chordata > Aves > Columbiformes > Columbidae > Pampusana > Pampusana beccarii. The sequence goes on from VWYH01011068.1 coordinate 134,836, forward strand.
TGTTAAACCTCATACAATTGGCCACAGCCCAATGATCCAGCCAGTCCAGATCCCTCTGTATGGCCTTCGAACCCTCCAGCAGATCAACACTCCCACCCAATTTGGTGTCGTCTGCAAACTTACTCAGGCTGAACTCAGTCCCCTCATCCAGGTAATTGATAAAGAGAATAAACAGAACTGGTCCCAATACTGAGCCCTGGGGAACACCACTTGTGACCAGCCGACAACTGGATTTAGCTCCGTTCACCACAACTGTTTAGGCCTGGCCCTCCAGCCAGTTCTTTATCCATTGAAGAGTACACCCATCCAGGCCATGAGCTGCCAGCTTCTCCAGGAGAATGCTGTGAAAGCCCTTACTGAAGTCTAAGTACACAACATCCACAGCCTTTCCCTCATCTACTAAGCAGGTCACCGTGTCATAGAAGGAGATCAGGTTGGTCATTTTTTATAGTACAAGGTTACGAACGATGAGCAGAGTCAAGGGTGGGTGAAGTGAAAAGGATGGGACAGAAAAACTGAAGTAAGAAGCCTCTGTATAAAAGGTAGCACTGTTTTTTCACAGACTTAAATGCAGAGGGTTTTCAGAGGCTTTGAGCTGAGAGCTTGCATGACATTCAGTTGACAGTGGTTTCCCTGGAAGGTATGGCTACATAAGACTAATACACAAAGACAGACAGAAACCTGCAGACATATTCACAAAGACAGATGAGACGAGTTTGTCTTTATATTGGAAGACTACAAAGATGAATAAGAACGTCAGCCTGCATTGCCCTAATGCACCTGAAGGTAACATTTCACATACTCATTACTTGTTATGCTCTCCCCAAAGAAAAGAGCTAGACAATTACGTAGGAGTCTGTTGTGGAAGATAAGAAATGGCTCCAAAGAGAACAGAAAAAAATCACAATCTATTGTAGGTGCTGTGATATGAAAGCAAAAGAACACTAAAAGCCAGGTTTTTTTGCCAGCTCACATGTTGTCTAGTACTTTTATTTCATATGTACTAACCTTGCTAGATCTATTAATAATGATGGAGGAAAAAAGGTTCTTGCTGTGAATTACGACTGTCAGAATCCAAGAGTCCTAAGTGAAAGTGAGATTTTCCCCCTTTTGAAATCTGCTAAGTGGTGACAGCAAAATCACGAAGAAATCACAATCACATTTCAAGCTTACAGATGGATCCCAGCTGGAAATTCTTGCATGCCAAGAGCATCTGACCACTTACATGCCATCTGAACATTGCTTTGCTGGGTACATGTGCAGGTGTAGATCACAGTGGGAGCTCTGCTAATGTTTGGGAACCTGGATTTCAAGGGTTGGGGAAGGGAAACAAGAAATAGTGGCTCCTTGAGAAGCTGTGTGGTAGATGGGTGGCAGCCCTTTTGCCCTGCTTCCACAATGACTTTATTATGGACCAGTCACTGCAACTTTATTTTTTTTTCTCTCTTGTCTCATCTATGACATGTATGTAGCTTTTAATCCTTTCAGGCCAAATCCTCTTTCTTGGTGCCTGTTTAATTAGAATGTGCTACTGAGGAGCTCCAGCCTTCTTGCATACTGGTGCCCAGAGCACTAATCTGATAGCAAAGATACAGTGTCAGACTAAGTGTCAGACATTTTTACTGGTTGGGACTGAATGCCAATTTGAGAATTTCACTTTTAAGACTGAGAGAGGTGTCAGTTGCTTGTGACCCCAAGTACTTTCTCATGCTTGTAACTAGTAGAAAGTGTTCTTCCAGGACTCTCTCCAAGCTGTATGTCTCCAAGGGCCGGCAACTGCTCCAGTCAGGTAAAAGGAATGGGCTGGACTGGTTGAAGTGTCTCCTTCCTGCTCTGAAACCTGATTCTGAATTGTAGCTCGCAGCTGTGGTTCATTTCTCTATGAACAAGAAAGAAAACATTGGGACACATTGTTACTGGTTGTCGGCTTCCAATTCTAGATGACTATTTGGAACTATATGGATGCTGACAAGTTGAAGAAATCACCAGCATGTCCAGGTGTTTGTGGGAAATCTTGCAGGAGATTTAGAACATCTGGACTTACGGTTGTGCTTAACTCTAGGCAACGTTTAGTCGTTGGTTTTAACAGATGTATCTGCATGCCACACAGTCTTGAATACAGCATGGCAGCTGGGCCAGAGTCTTATCCTCTGGACACTGCAGCGTTGCTTGTATTATGGTGATACCATGATTTACATTTGGGAGTTTAACCTGAACCAGCTAAGAATTCCTAACTCATTACATCCAACCTTACTTGTTCTTGCTGTTTCTCAACAAAGCTGCAGATTAGATGACTCACTGAGTGTTTCCATAATTCATAATGTTACAACAGGTCCCTCAAGCAAAGTGACCTAAATACTGCATATGCTGTGTGCTGTCTGTTGGGCTAATAAATAGATAATAAGATAAAAATTATGTAAATAATACAAATAACAAGTACGTATTCGTGCAGCTCATTTACTATCTGTGCTAGACATCATTGTTATAGCAGCAGAAAACTGAAGAGGAGGCAAAACATTCCTGATTTTAAATCCACTAGGTTAAATGCAAAAATAATTGCAAGATAAATATTATTTTCTGTCACATATGAGAAGGGGTATGTGCTTGCTGGCTAGAATCTAGATTGATTTCTTAAATCTCTTCTCAATCTTAAGGCTTAGTAACCAAAGCCAACTAAATTAACCGTTAAAATGCAATAAAATGCTATAGCTTTTGGTTTAAACAAAAAAAAATTATTTACAGTACAAACACTTCTCAGATTTGGATGGCTGATACAAAACTCTGGATCCCACAGTGACGATATTTTTTCATCTGTGCAGGGTGCTATACAGGTCTTGTTTAGGTAGTGTATTGGGGATATTCATTTTGTGATAACTTCTTTGGCTGCTGGCATTTCTGAGTAAACACTTCTGTTAGCACTTGGGGAAGGGTAACACTTGTTGCTTAAGAGATGAGTAGATATCCCTGCCAGCTGGCAAAAGAGTCTGCCTATTCCAGTGCTGTGATTGCCTCTCCATCCTGTTGTTTCCTATACTGGTGCTTGGATAACTACACCAAGTAGCAAACTGGTATGGTTGTCACATACTCTGCAGCTTCTGGAGGGAAAGGGAGAGGAGAAGGATGACGAGACAGGCCGAAGTGGCACATTGTAGATGGCTGATGGATGGTGCTCTCCAAATCAGTCTTTGCTGGCTGGTGCAGTTTGGAGTATCGTAAAGGTCAGTGGACCTTCAGCTGGGGATAAGGCTAGGGCTGGGGCTGAGGAGGTATCCCTCATTATCCCTTTTGTTTCTATTACAAATGGACAGGAGGCCAGAAGACCAGAACTAGAAATGTGGCTGTTGTATTTTTCACTAACGTTTTCAAAGCGTAACTTAAATTGAGACGCAATGTGATCCATACATTGCTACTGCCACTATTTGTCTTTGTTCTGTAGGTGACAGAAAGAGAGTTGAAATCTGGAGGGGCAAATACAGCGGTGACAGAAAAGAACAAAAAAGAGTACATCGAGAGAATGGTTAAGTGGCGAGTGGAACGAGGAGTGGTTCAGCAAACAGAGGCCCTGGTCCGTGGCTTCTACGAAGTAAGTAACAAAGCGATGCTCTCACAGTCTTCCATTCCTCATTTGAATGAGAAGATCCGATGGTTAAACTGTGCTTTATCAGTACTCTAGGAAATAGCTAAACAGACACAGATGGCAAGGAATTGATGTGTGTGGACCTGTAGAGACATGACCTTGGATATGGCATGTTTAGCATGAAGGGAGAAAGGAAAGAAATACCTGTTCCGAATATGGTAAAGCTAAGAAAGATACTGCTTTGCATTCACATAGTAAGAGAAGTGAGCATTTGGAAATTTTGTTTTACCCTGCTGTGATACAAAAGAAGATTGTGAAGAATTGTACACTTCACTGAGGAGCTGGTGTGACGTACTGTATCTTCAGGCACTCATTGCAGTAAAGGTGGTCTTGGGATGCAGTCAGCTATTATCTTGCTGGTATTCCTGGATGCTGCTCCACTGTTGTCCCTAGATTTTGCTAATTTATCTTTGCTGAAGACCTGGGTCTGAGAACATCCTTCTGGCAGAGCTGCTACAAGGGCTGCCAAAGACCGGCTGAAAACCTGTGGCTTCGCTGACCAACCCATGTAGTCACCTATTCGTGCACCCCTTACTTATCATAGTCAAACACGTATCTTGCCCTGACAGCTGCATAGTAGAAGTTGAGGGCTGTCTTGCAGAGTGAAATAAACTGAAAGAGTGGCAACCCTGGAAAACAGAACAGCAGATAATGGACAGGTAGAATAGTACTGGTAACTGTTGGCTCCAAGCAGTCATGCATTGGTATTTACTGGAGGTGAAGCCAGCAAGGGTGGCTTTGTACCTGAAGAGACTTGGTCAGCTCCTTCCTGTGGAAAAGGGTTGGCTAAGTGACTCCATACAGTTTACTGAAGGGTGCGTGTGGTTCACTAGCTTTTTCTCCCTGTGAATACTGCACGCCATTGAAGCTTTTGGTTTCATGTAATGAAGAAAGTGAACCTCAGCTGCATCTTCAGTGGATGAAGACCTGAGGTTGTTCCTACACAATTGTAATAAAATTCCAATGCAAAACAAATATGAAATAAATTGTCCTATTACAAATCCAGTCTTTATTTGACTATCAAAGTCACCTGTCAGAAGGAATGTATCAATGAAGAATGTTCTGCACAGATGATGTCTTGTCACTTGTATTATTTCATTCAGGTCAAATCTCATATGTCATCATTGCTTGCAGCTCAAAATATCAGCGGGCTCCCTGAAGAAGAGCACGGATTTATCAGCAGAGAAGTTAGCTGTCAGCATGCAGACTTCATCAGATAAAGAGCTGGCCATCAGATTCATAGGTTTACAAGACACTGCATCTGCTTTATTTCCAGTCTGAAACTAATAAGTGGTTTTTGTTCCAGGTTGTAGACTCCAGGCTTGTCTCTGTTTTCGATGCCAGAGAACTGGAGCTGGTTATAGCTGGCACTGCAGAAATAGATCTCAATGACTGGCGTAACAACACAGAATATCGTGGAGGTAAACTGCCTGTTGATGCTTACTAATATCTTGACCGTTTTCAACCTAAAGTGTAAAAGAGTTGGTTCACCTTTTCCTTCTGTCTTTCCTGAGGGAGATGCCCTATTTTCATCAGGAAGATTTTGTGAAGAATAACTTATGAAATAAATAAGTAAGATCTTTGGTTTGGATCAAGAGATGTAGTAATACTGAAATTGCTTCTGCTACTTCTATCCAGATTTTACACACTCAGTTCCTGATGATTTAACAGGAGTTTCGACTATTAAGGATTGAAAAGGATTTGTAATATTAGATCTAAAAGTTGCTCAGATGACTGTGAATGAACTCCTGGCCTCACTGAAGGTGGTATAACAAGTCCTGTTGGTTTCAGCAGGGAGCTGAATTCAAGAGCTGAATTTCACCATTCCCAACTACGTTTCAACAAAATACAGATCTTTCTTAACCCCCTCAGCCTAAACCATGTCAAGTTGGATTTTTTCCCTTCTCTAATACTTACCTCGGTTTTGCTTTAAATGCTGAGCACAATTTATCCAGGCTGTCTTGGATGATGGATAAATGTAAAATCTACAAGTTCAGCACTACAAAAGGAAAGTCCCGTATCCTCCCCTGAAATACAAGGTTTAAGTCTTTGCTGCTCACTGCCCAGCCTTTGTGTTATTATACCTTGGAAAATGCAGCTTACCACAAGTACAGTTTGTCCCCCAAGTTATTCTTGTCCTACTTTTTTCTGTTTAGCTGTTGAAGCAGATTCTGCCTGGGTTTATGCTGGCTTTCACTAGCACAGACCAAGGCACAGAGCCTCTCAGGTGGGAATTTTGCCAGGGACGGGCTTGCAAACTCCACTCCATATGTTGGACACTATTGCAATCCAAAAAATAATTTCTTTTGGAACCAGAAATTGTTAGGTCGTTAGGACTCTCACTGTGCGGCGTATCACAATTGGTCTTTTATATCTCATGCAGGTAGCCCCTGTTCTTGCCAAGGGATTTGTGAGAGGCCAATGTACCTTAAATATATGTTTGAGTTTATGGGTTTCAAATGAGTTAGTAATATTATAGTATCCACAGCCAGGACAAGATGGGGGCTGGGACATACTGCTCATCACAATATATATTGTTAGGTCAGGATCTTTTCAGTCAGAGATCTACTGTCCTATGCCAGTGAGAACATATTTCAATGTTACACTTCCCACTTAGAGGCGGTCATTTTAATTTCTCTCTCTTGCTTCTTGGTTTAGGTTACCATGATGGCCACATAGTAATACGGTGGTTCTGGGCAGCAGTGGAGAGATTTAACAATGAGCAGAGACTCCGGTTGTTGCAGTTCGTCACTGGAACATCAAGTGTGCCATACGAGGGCTTTGCAGCTCTCCGAGGGAGCAATGGGCTACGGCGCTTCTGCATAGAGAAATGGGGGAAAATAACCTCCCTTCCAAGGTATGTCCCAACTGACAGTGAAACATAATGAATAGAATAAAGACATCTTTAAACAACAACGAACAATTATCAATTTGTTCTGTAATTACATTCAGAAAAAAGTGTTTTCTTGTGCTGCCTTTTTGATTTGCAGGCTCAATTTAAACTACTTTGAATCGTAGGAAATGCTTAAGATAAAGATTTCCATAGGTCCAAACCTTGTTCTCCTATTTTGATTCTGAAACAGATCCAGATCAGCAGGAGCCTGTCAGCTGATGCTGTTCCCTTTACTTCCAAAAAACTAGTAAAAATACTTGTGAGTTTACAGAGCCATGAAAGCCAGAACCTGTCTCTGAGTTTTGGCCAGAGACCTGAGTGTAATCCCTTCATTTGCTCTGATAGTTCCACTTTTTCATCACAAGGAAGCTTAGTGAAGGGACTTCAGACCATATGGTGATAATACTCAATTTGTTGCATCTAGTTCAGTCAGCCAAGTAGGGGCAAATGAGCCATAATGTCATACAGAGTCATATGGAGTCATACAGAGTCTGTATGTCATACAGAGTCAACAGACCTCACAGTGCTTCCTGAAGGAGAGGACATCTTCCTTTTCAGAACAAAGGGCCTGGGGGCACAGAGGGGTGGTCTGACTTGCCTAAGGCCACCCAAGAGAACCAGGGCACAGCCAGGGACACATTCAGCTTTGCGTTCTGCTCCAGCACTTTATGTATAACCAGGACTCATAGTTTTTCACATTTTCTTGAATGTCCTTAAAGTTGTTTGAGGCTCTGCCCCACTGAAATTACAGAGCATTTTTCATGGGGCTGCATCTCAGCACCTCTGAGATGCTTTTGCTACATGACCTGTATACGTAATATTTGCCCTCCAAAGGACGCTTTCTTCCTCCTCTTATCATCTGCTTTCAGCTGCAGTCCAAAGGAGGCTACTTTCATGGCACAGAGCAAAAATCTCTTCTCACAAAGCTTACAGATATATTCAGACAATCAATGAATGATGGGTCTGGTCCAGCTTTCTAGTTACCATCCACATTGTTTGCCCAGAAGCATACTATAAGACACGGACTTGAGCAGACCTCCAGAGTCCTCTGGAGAAAGAGAGGTTAAATATGGTCACCTTCTTAGTACAAGCCTGCTCAGGTTCCTGCTTATGCAGTGGGGAGAGACAGGAGCTGGACCAGGGTGATACAGCATCAGACAGTCTGAGCTGACATCTTGCGTGGACTCCCCCTAAAGTCAGGAAAAGGGGAGTAAGTGGTTTTAAGGCGCAGTTCATCTCAGCTGAACACAGACTTTTAAAATAGCTCAGCTGAATCACACATGGTATGTTGTGATTTATGTCCATCAACTATAACGTCTCTGCAGAGACGATATGGAGAAGTAGAGCCTACATGAAAGCTAGATTTAGGCACCGAGATTTAAAAACAGATAAAAACATGTAAGGTCAGTGAGATGACTCAGGCCCTCTGAGCTTCAGCCAGCAATGTGGAAAGCCTGAGAGCTACAGTTTGCTTTGCGTAGGCAAGATCATCCTTTTGCAGCATATATATAGTCTGTTTCTATGTTAGGGTTTCAGAGCTGACCAAGGGCGCTCCTGGCCTGTGACAGGGAGCAACTGGAAGTCACAGACTTATGCAGCATTTCTGCAGAGCTCTCTGCACTTCTTCCCAATGGGAAGGGGCGAGAGGGGAGCGTAGACCTTAGCCCATGCACAAAAAATGCCCTGGGCTGACCCATCAAGTTCTGAAAAGGTAATTGGCCTCTTTCTGCTCTGCTTAACTTTCTTTGTGAACTTAGGCATTACTTATGACCTAGATTCAGTTAGCCCCAAGATATTCGCATTAACGACTTTATGTTTGTCTGCTGATCACCCTCCCTGAAAGAGGCCTCTTTTCCAGGTGAAAGTTGTTAGCACCTTTTAGAAGTCTTAGAGCTCTGCATTCATTTTAGCCGGGGGAAAGAGAAACAACACTTGCTCATGGGGAATAAACACAGCTTGATCACCTTGAATTATTACCTGCATTTTTATAAAATTATGGGGTGCTGCCAAGTATACACAGCATTAAGAAATACATAAAACACAGAGGCTAAACCTGGAGGCTCCCTAAATCCTTAGTTAAGCCACTAAATAAATGTTATTTTAAACTTTTTTTTTAATTCCTGATTATGGCTTGCTTGTGTTTATTAAATTTACTTATGTATTTACTTAGAGGCTAAAAAAAGTCATATGTCATATCCTGTAGGCCTTTTGGCCCCTATGATATAATACGAGTGTAACTAACTTTAGCTGTTTAAAATAAACCACAACAAATTCCCTTCTCTGACAATTCCTACGGTTTCACAGTGAGAGTTACTCCTGCTCCACATTTTCGAAGTCCTAGGAAAAAAAAAAACATATTTCTCGTGTCTTAGCAATCATCAGATTTAGTAATTTATGTACTTACGTGTGGATTGCACCTCTTAATTACTGCCCTTAGTTCTTAACCTCTGACCCAATAAATGCGATGCTGTGAGAGGTGTTAGGGAACTTGCATAAAGCCGATGCATTGGGCTTTCCTGGCATCCAGGGTGATGGTGTGTCACTGGGGATGGGTTAGTCTGGCCTTCGGGTTTTCAGTTGCTTTACAAACTATCAAGATACCTTTTGGCTTTGTCAGGAGATTCCAGGACTCCTTCTGCATTCTCTCACTCCTGCTCCAGATGGCCGAAACAGTTTACGTGACTCTCCCTTACATCTTGGCCTTACACTTTGGCCGTGGAGCACGCAACTGCCATTTGCTTATAGTGAGCAAAGATGTGATTATACCTAAACCAGTCACGCTTTTGCACTTGGGACAGCAACGTGGCAGTCCCAGAAAATAGGCATGGTGTCAATTTCTAAAATGCAACGCTTTTCAAAGAATAACTGCTAATACGTAACACATAGAGTGCTTCTTGAAAGAAGTGAGGATAAACAAGCCTTTTTCAGGAAGGCTGATAATCCAGGAACTTCATTCTAAATTGGTGCGCTTGTTCATCAATACCAGTTTCCCTACATGAACAGGGTGATGATGGTGTAATATGTTCATGTAAGACAAATAAGAGTCAGATTACACCAGTGGTTTATATCTGGACTATGCATGTGTACCAGACACGTTATTCCTATCTATATTTACTTTGAGATCACACACATTAGAAAGTCAAAGTACTAAATGGCACAGAGGTTCTGCTCTAATCCCAGATCTCTAGACGATGACCCTAAAGCAGGTTCCAAAGAGACTGCCAGATTTACAGATCTGTCAGTGTAAATCTGCAGCATGGTTTCTTCCAAGCTGATGTAGCTTGTCAAATGGAATAACACTGAACAAGTCACAGGCTCAGCCACTTGTTCATCAAGGTTGAGTTTTAGACTCCTTCTCTAATGTGCAAAACTTTCTCCCAAAATAAAGGTGTTACATATTTTACTTCTTGTAACTGGTTGCCTGAGTAAGGATGGATGGAGAATTCTTCCAGCTATAGCCTCTTCAGAAGCAGGAAACCTGGGTAAGGCAGATACTTAACACTGAACCAGTTTTAGCGGTAGTTTCACAAGAACTTATTCTTTGTTCCCCACGAAACACAAATGAACAGGCAGTGGCTTTCTGGCTGGAATAACATAGCTTCATCTGATAGTGTGGGAGCAGAACTCCTGGCCCAAAACAAACCTGTGCAAAGAACTAGCAGTGTTTTCTGCCATAGCTATAAGAGGCAACAGTTCCCTCTTCTTCAAACCTCAGCCTGCAAAAGTGTCCAGCGCCTACAAATGCCACTGCCTCATCTTCTGGTTGGCGCTCTTCAGCTGGCCAAAACTCCTGTCAGCTCCTAGGTTATTTCTGCTTGAGTATTAATTAAGTAGGGACCTCAGCATGTATCCCAGAGATTCAAATAATCACATTTGACACAATGAGGTAATTTACCCAATCTGTGCTGAGCTGCAACTAGCCTTTCGTCAAAAGAGATTTTCATTCAGCAGAGTATATTAGTGATTACCACCATACTGTCTGTGGTTTATGTATGATAAATATTACCAGTGCTAGTAAATATCTGATCTTTTGTAAGAGAATTCTGTCCCTCTCTATTAGATTATAAAGTGTTTAATCACCCCAGAATCCCATATAGCAATTAAAAAATAATTATGTGTGACTGCAAAGAACTTTGTTCTCATCATTTCCTTCTTTCCCAGTGGACTTTGTGTGTTTCGCTTTTATCATTCCTTATCTCCTGTCCTTCTTCTCTTTCCTCTTTTTCTACATACAACAGAAATACCGTCTACAAATCTACACTCATCTATTAAGCAGTGGTTCCCAGACAGTGTGTAAGTGTTCCTTCTCACAGACAAAAGGAACAAAAGTTGATACCGGTGGATCCTGAGATTGATCAAAGAGTGGTTTGTGGGTTCATCTAAAGAAAGCGAGATGAAAAGGAGAAATGCCTAGTTTCTGCCTGACAGGCATGGTTATGTTAGAATGCAAGGCATATTTTAGTTGATATGTTAAAGTTATAAATAAGATAGGAGGGGGTTCTGTGCACACTTACTGCCTTTGTACTCTCATCGTTATGGGGATTAAAGGAAATTATGAAGAAAAGAACGCAAAAATCTGAAAAGCTTATACTCATAATTTTTGGAGAGAATTCTTAAAAGAAAAGTAATAGCACAGCACTGTGAACAGTGAGCAAGATTAAAGGTTCAGACCCACCAAATCTACTTTGAGCAATAAAGACAGACTGCCAGGAAGAATGAAATTTTAAGTAGTGCATTTACTGCTTTACTTACTGGAGGATGAGGGCACATGAAGGTCAGAGTTAGTTTACGTTACTTTGTCTTGCATTTTCTTCTATAGAAGCCAGAATCCTTTCCATAAAAGTTCTTACCAATCTAATTCTTATACCAGACCTCTCACTCCCTGAACACCCTCTCAGATGTCAGCAGGCTTACGCGGTAGGAGGCTTAATCAAGGGAAGAAAGACTTTTCTCTTTGCTATGACTGTTTCTTGCACTGCACCCCGATACGTGCAGCAAGTGTCCCCTGGATTATGCTTGCTGTAGTGAATCTCACTGAGATCAGTAGTAGGAGATCAACATCATTCAGGAGGAACTTACCCCTTTGGAGGACAAGACACAGAGTTAGGCAACAGTGAATGTTATGGAAAATATCATTCCCTCTTAATTGCCCTGTGTACCTCCTGTATCACACAGCATATGATATAACAGACTGGTGACGGAGCAATTCGTATTTAGTCTGGTTTGGAAAATAAAGGTTTCAGCTTTCAGTTGCAAGGGGCAAAAGTGTTATGCACAGCAGTGCTGAGGAGAGAGGGAACACTGAATGAGGAGTCCAAACCAGCCCTCCCTCGTATTTCAGATGAGGCAGAATATGTTGTTCAGTTACACAAGCAGACACCATGTCTGACCTTTGTAGAAGAAAACCAATTAGCTCCGTTTCTGAATGTAAACCAGACAATTTTGCACGTAATTATCTTGTTGTAAGTCTGAGTGGGCTTCACTAGCATCACTGGAGTTGCAGTAGATCCGCATTAGTCTCACAGACTAGAACTTGAACTCAGGTTTTGCGCTTAGCAATATATTGTGTTTTGCACCCTAAGTAGTAGGAGTGTAAACCTAACCTGCATAGTACTCCTGAAAATTAGTTTTCATTTTTTATTTGGTGACATTATTTGGAGTGAAAGGATTTTTTTCTATAAAGTTTTTGAACTGGGGAACACAAGAATATTGCTTGGCAAAATTCTTCAGTGTTTCTAGACATGTTAACTTCTTTTTCTTTTCTTTGTAATAGTTTCTCCTTACAATAAATTCCTTGTGACCTTCCGTAGAAGAGCCTGCTTCTGTAAACCTCACAATAGGAAAAGGAGTTGGTCTTTTTTCTCAGTTCGACTAAGTCAAGAGTGACTAAAAGTCAACAGCATGGCAAGGTTGTTTCATAACCAGTGTGAATGAGATGGATAATCAGTCAAAATGAATGTCGGCAAGAAAGTAAACACCAGCGTCAGTGGCTGTGGATATGTCTGCATCACACAACAGGATGCGTGACGGCAATGTGTGAGATGTTATGGTCTCATACAGTTAAATGTGCCAGGGCTAAGTACCACACAGAGATATTGCTTTGGGTTCAGCAAGGTTATATGAGCAGAATCCACACCTGGGCCACCATGACTATGCTGCTTCCAGTTCTGGAGCAGGCAGCTGAGCTCCTCAAGACCGGCTGTCTCTGGATGGTGCTCTGTTGCCTATGATAAATACGTTCTGAATGGACTACAAGAATCCTTCAGTTATTAACTGCCAGTGGTTGATACATATTTGCAATAGATTGTAGAAACAACTTACGCTGCCAAAGATTGCCGAGATAAACAATAAACAGTGCAGGGCTTCTCATGGATAATACGTAGGAGCTGCCATGTTTAACTTCAAGAGATGTATTAAATAATGGCTTTATTAATGTTCCTTTTCACTAACACGTGTTCCCAGCTCATTTCCACAAATTCTGTGGGTTTTGTACACTCTCTCTGAGAGTGACCACCTAAAGTCTTAATTCAGATGGGGAAAAAGAATGGTAAAACCTGTCCTAACTGAAGTTCTGTGATGCAGGTAAGATTACCTGCCTCTGGCTAGTTCAGTTGCCTGATTGCTTTTAATTATTCACCATTGGTGCTTAATAAAACTCTGAATCCACAAGTCTCAGGCCAGCCCATATACCAGTATCATGTTTTTCTCACTTTCTGGGTGGTCTAAGAGATGACTAGTGTGGTTTCAAATAGTTTTTCCAAGATGGTTCTTCTGCTTCAGTTTTGAAGAATTAAAGTATGAGATAGAAAAGCTAAAAGTAAAACAACTTAATGGCTTCTAAAAATGCTAGAGGCCGGAAGCTTAGACATTGCTAGCCATTGAGGCTACATTTCCTTCTGTAGGGTTTTTGTCAATTCACATCTATCAGAGAGAGTAAGAAATATTTCTAGCAACATGTAAACCTCCAAGCTGACTGAAAAAAATGCAACAATTTTAATGAAAATGTGCTCCCCCGTTTGTTGAATGAGCTCTACATTTTTTCAGTCAGTTGAAATGGATGAGCTGTTGGGGCAGGGAGCTGTTTCTTTGCTCCGCATCTGTATAGCACCTCACACAGTGAAGTGCAGTCTGCATCTGGGTCTAATTGCTGCTACTAGAAAAGCTGCAAAAAGGTTAGAGGCATGCGTGGAACCCGCTCCACGGCTCCTTTTGAAGGTGCTGCCAACTGAGGGTAAATATAATAATAAAACTGGGAGAAGAGAGGGTCGTCAAGTTGGCAGCTTGCTCTGCACAAAATATTTTGCTTTTGCCTTGGCTACTACAAATAAATAACATTTGAAGGCCAGACTTGCAGCAGATGGCCAACAGCTGACTTACAGGCACATTTTCAGCAACCTTCCTTCTTCAGTTAGCAAATCGCTGAATGGTCTCTCACCGGTCAGCCCTGCCTCACTACGAACACTTGCTGAGCCCATTCTGTCCATATAGTTCATCGCATTATGCTTATCCACTGGTCCAAAACTTACTAGCTGCTCATATTGGATGTACAGCTGAGTTGCAATTTTTTTGGAAAAGCTCAAAGCAACCAAAATTACAGTACTGGAGTTTTCTCGCTGTCAGGGCCTAGACCCCAGCTCAGTGACCTCCAGCATTCTCCATGAAGATCGCTCCCTGCAAGATCCCTGCAATGCCTGTAGATACTTAGCTGTGTCTTCTGTTTGAAATATTCATGTGTATGTGCATATACTTTTAAGTACCTCAGATTTTGGTGGAATTTGAGAGTTTTACTTTAATAGTCAGAATTTCCTTTTATCTCTTTTGAGTGAATTTGAATGTCAGTAGGAACTTGTTTTCTGAATTTTTAGTTTCTCAGGTTAATTAGATTAAACTTAACATGTAGCATGTTTTCCTTTGCAGGGCACACACGTGTTTCAACCGTTTGGATCTTCCACCTTACCCCTCATACTCTATGCTGTATGAAAAGCTGCTGACAGCTGTTGAAGAAACTAGCACCTTTGGACTTGAATGAGGAGGTTCAGGCACTTCTGGTGTTTTTCTGGCTGATGATGTCACCTTTCCTGTCCACCATCATTTGATCTTGGTTTCCCATGTTTTTATTTTTTAAAACAAAATGAACAAAAAAAAAAATCAAGATTGACAAAAGCTGTGCATGAAGAACTGCCGCCCTCTAAGATCTAACCTTCATGCTTTCATCCTCTATTTCCAATGGACTGCTAGTCTGTATGCAATAGAAAAACAACTGTCTCAAGGTTTCTGTATATCTCTACATACCTCCATTAATAACAATGAAAATACAAATGCAAGTTACACTACACTTGACCAAATGTTAATAAATGTTTACTTCCACCTACGTTGATTAAAAAATAAAAAAACCTCATCAAGCATTCCAAGCTTTTATATGCCCACATCTTCTAAATCAATTCGCAGCCCATCTTACTTCTTAACTGTTGAACCCAGCACTAGGAGCTGGTCAAATATGTCTTCATCCATCCTTGTTTTCCCTGTATGTATTGTCCGTCTGAGAGACACCTGTGAGCAAAACTGAAATTTTTATATACGAACTCATGATCCACATCAGTTGCATCAGCTGGAACGGGCCCAGATACATGGTGCAGATAAGACCTTCAAAAACTAAAAAAACAACCTGTAATGCAATGGCAAAGCATAACAGTGATTGTTATGATTGTTGCTTGCCAGTACTGGAGAGAACTTGCACTTCAGAGATATTGGGAGGGGCATCTCCGTTGTAATGTTTACCACACAAGAAGCACAAGGTTGTGCATGCTCAAGAAGGATGTCTTATGTAGCATAAAGGATGAGGCTCCCTTACCTTAGTATTGTATACAACAAGGAAAAGGGGAAATAAGAAGAATGTTCTACTCTTACGAATACCCTTGGGTTCTATTTACCAGATCTTTGTTTTCTGATGTTTAAAATGCTCCTTTTCAAATGAGAAGTCTAGACAATCCCATCCCCTGTGTCAGAAGCCATTTATTTTCTACCAGGCTGGGCTAAACTATGGTTGCTGGGGGCAGTTTTCGCTTCTGTCATTTTTCTTTTCTTGTTCAGTGCCAATCTCCATAACCTTAAGAGCGGTTGTAGACAGAAGGTTTTAGTCTACGGTCTGTGAAATGAGAAGCTGCAGTGAATGAGGGTGCTTGTCAGGGATGAAGGGGACTGTAACTCTCTTTGGGTCAAGAATTTGTCATACTTGAAGCCCAAAGGGCCTCCAGTCATCTAAGGTACCACTAAACTAAAGATGTAGCTCTTGTTACTGCAGACATAACCCTCTTCAGTTTGGTGTCCTTTGCATTCCAACTCTGAAGCCAGGGAACAAAAAGAAAACAGCAGTAGGCTTGTGGATTGATGGATTTTGCTGATGCTGTTACAGTCAACCTCACTGCTCTAATTGTGTTCTGTTTATTAATCTTTGCTGCCCTTATTTTCCAAGACTAATCTCAGATTGAAAGTGTTTGTCTTAACTGGGAAAAGGAAATAAGAAGTATCTTTGCCTCAGACACTAAATAAGTTAAAGGACGCATGAAATATGAAGTGAGAGACTTGTGAAGGCTGAGTGAAGGTAAGTAAGAAAGTAACATCATAGTGCCGAGCAGCTCACATGAAATACCACACCCCCTTGGGGGCTTGTTACTGGTAGTTTTGTGTTAGCTATGCTTCAGAAAACTGTAAAATCAGGAGATCAGTTCAATGTCTGACACATCTAATTCCTGTAAGTCTTCTCTCCAGAGAAAATAATTGGACCCTGTTTTCCCCCGTATTTTTATGGTGGCTATGCAGAAACTCATCACACTTGAAAAACTGCATTCTGAGAGCTTTAGATCATTCTCCTGCTTTGATTTTTCGGTCAATAGGTATTTGAAAGGTGGCGTACCTGAAAACATGTTTCTAAGCAGAAATAGTAGCTTTTGTTAATGATATATAAAACATTTGGGATATTTAAATTGCTCCATTTGTTCAATTTCTGTGACATTTCTGCCACTTTTATAGTAATTTACTGTATGGCTTTTACTGAGGATCTTTTTGTAATACATGTTATTATCCATATTGAGTACTCATATTACAGTTGCGTACAGGGACCTTGGCTACAGACCAGCTTTCATTCCACCAGACACCAAAAATTATGCTTATTATTTCCACAAATGAGCTCTTGGGCCCCTGTTCCATATGACCCTCCCTACTGCACAGTAGAGATGGAAATCTTAGCTTTTTTTTCTGAGACCGTCTGCTTCATGCACAGGAATTACATCAGAGTGAGTCACACCAGGAGAGACTGAACAACGAAATCTTCCAATGTACATAATTTCTGTCTCTTCACCACTGCGCCCCAAAATCCAGCAATTCCTCAATGGTTCCTTTTTTATTCCTGGTGATGTTACAAAGTTACCTGCACTATGTCAAATGTTGGATGTCTTCTAACAACAGAAGACAAGAAAGAGAATTATCCAACCAGTTGGTGCAAGTTTGGCCAAGAAAAATAGTGCATCAAGAGCTGTCTCATTAACATAGTAAAAAAAAAAAAAAAAGTCCATCTTTACAATACTGTATAGTTAATTTTTTTTAAGTGTTGAAAAACTATATTTTATTAAGAAAAAGTGAAACTGTTTTTTGTAGCATAATAAAAGATGTTTGTATTTCAGAGACAGCACCAAACCCCACTGATTGAAACAAGGAAGGCTTTCTCCTGAAGTTCTTCTTGACGACATGTTCAGGCACTCACCACACTCTAAGGTAGATTAGGCGTTCTGCATCTCTGTGTTTGGCAGATGCCATCTCGAGCACCTTGTGTGTTCTTGCTCTGGGAAATGTGCAGCATAGCCGGCTACTTCCCATCCAAATCCTTGGTCCAAGCTGTCTTTCAAGTGCACAGCCTAGTGTGTTTTAAAGGTTGTTTTCTTAGGTGGCTGTGATGACATCGAAGTAACAAGGTCATGTGGATTTCCTTGCAAGTTATTTGGATCCAAAGCCAGGAACAGAGGAAGACAGTTGACTGTTTTCATAAAACAAAGAGAAAGATAGTGCCATAATCTGCTTTTCTTGCACTCTATTATTCCAGACCTATCCCTCTTTCTTCCCAAATGCCCTACCCCAGTAGATTTTCAAACACTGACATCATCTCTAGGGTATCCAGATCGATGCTTCACAGTGCATTTCTCCATTCATTGCATGGTGGCAGGGGCTGAATCCAGTCCCAGTCTGAAGTGAAGGACAAGCCATGCATCTAAGTGGCGCTATATTATTAGAGTGAGAGAGGCAGTGAATGCTGCTAACAGGAGACAGGGAGGAACCCATCGCCCTTGCCCTGTTATTTAACCTGCCCATTATGCAATTAATTGACGACGTCGTTGTTGTTAGGCCTATGCAAGGCATATACCCTTCCTTGTTCACCTTTCAATTGTTACTCACTCATTTAATCATCTCTGCTCTCTCTAGGTCTGCATTTTCATGTGTTAAACACTGATTGCTAATTAGAGAATTTCTGGTGTCATTTTGTTCCCACAGGAGGGAATAGAAGATATTCCATAGGGCAGATTTACAGTGAAATAATCTGTTCAGCTTCTTCACCTCAGTTCCCTTTAAACATGCTGATGGCTAGATTATGATACAACATCAATATCAACAGATTTTAAAATGCAGTTGAAAAATGGAATAGGCACTCTGACAGCTTTTGTGAATTGCAGTTTTTGACAGAAGCAATGGATATTGCTAATTTGTACCTTTTGCTTCAGAGGGCCCGTATCTTTCTCAAAGTGACAGTTGTGGTGATATTAATGGTAGAGGGAGGGAAAGTGATATTTCTGTTTATGAAATCCTGTTGTTGTAGTAGCATTATGCTGAAGATGCGAGAAAGAAAACTGGTATTTTAAATCACCAGTAGGTCTTCCACCTCGAAGTAGTCTCACTGACTGTTCGACTACATCAGCTATGCAGGATTTGATCCAATACAAACAAGCGTACCTTACTGTTAATTGTGTTGGGTATAAACCTTACAAACGCTGTCACTTCAGTCTGCAGTACATTACAGGAGTGTTCAGTTTCAGTCATGTGGCTGTGCATGTTCAGAACTTGACTTTTTTTGTTCTAGGCAGATTTGTGGCTATCACAAGGCCAGAAGTGAGTGGTCCAAACTACACTGAGCATCTAGTAGAAAAATCATGAGTTTTGTACAGGTCTGACACAGAGGACTTTTTTCACCCAGTTTGCTCAAGTGCCCATGAACTTTTCAAAGAATTTGTAGCTAAGGTTTGAGTTTGTAGTCTAGTCTGTGAGAGATATAGCCTGTGGGGAGAGGCGGTGTTTGTTCGGTTTGTGTTTTGTTGTTCTAGTTCACTGTAACGAATAGTTGACATACCTCTAGTTGAAAACAGTAGGATACTGAATTTGGACATGAAAATCGAACAAGAAATAAGCTAAAATACACGCGCACAGAGGGTGAGTTAAACTCATCCTTTGCTATTCATCCTGTGACAGTCTATGGAATTCCAGAAGGACAAGTTTGACTGGAGATTTGTTTAATTTCTGTTGAAACAATAATTATTTGTCCTGTCTCCATAGTACTATTAATAGGGCTTCCCAGTCAAGATTAAACACTTTCAGTCAAATGCAGACCAACAGATCTTTCTACAACAAATGCGGTGCTTTTTTATTATTATTCTTGCTGTACCTCAGTGTTCATTATTAAAAAATAAAATAAAACAAAAAACTGCAATATACTAAGTCTGGGATAGGTTTTCCAGTTATCATAAGGTCCAAAAGATTGGATTGTTACTTTCTCTCTAGTGAGTCATGTAGTTCCTTTGTTCTAGTAGAAAAACAGATGCCTGTAGATAGTAGATACTAGGTATAGTAAATATTGTACCATTAGCCAAATTCCCTGCAGCTTCCGATTTATCTAACAGAAATGTCTGTTATGGTTTTTGTTAAAGACTACGTAAAGTCAATGGCAGGAAAGGTCCTCATTATTGGACTGATTTTGCTTATATTGACAGAAAAATGTCACATGATACTCAGGCTGTGCTTTCTATTCAACCATAACACTATAGAGGAATGTCAATAAAATCACTTTGTTATGGCATTGTGTGGACTGTCTATTACAAATAGCTTATTTCATAGAGGGCGTATTTTACTGCAGTGAGTGGAAACTGGCACTAGTGAAAGTCCACTGATTTAAGGAATTGCTCTTCCAGTATCTTATCCTTTCTGATCATTGCAGTCACGTTCTTCCACTGCTTTTGTCCAGTTGGTCAGGGTACGTGTTTAAAACTTGAGGCTCTCCAAAGAGTGTGCATAACCAAATCCCCCATGCTCTCCTAGACTACCTGAAGACCAGCTCTGCCTTTCAAAGCGTAGGAGCTTATTCCTCAGTGTAGAAAATGTCTGGACAAACAGAGGGACAAAAGAGATTTATATATTACTTATACATACCTCACTTCTAGGTATAATTACTGCATTATAGGCATGAAATGCAAGTGTGAAGATGATTTCTTAATAGCATGTGCTGGGTCTGCATTAAGTGTTGACAGGAAATAAATAGCAAGATGCTCTGGCATTCTCAGTATGTCACACCCATTTCTCTACTGGTCTTCACTCTAATATCTCAGGCGTGTTTCATTTGCACATTCCAGGATAGATTAACACGCCTCAGATACACAGTCAGCAGACACCTTGCTGACCATACCTGTTTTCTTACATGAACGGCAGCTCATGAGGGATTATGGTACAATATGAAGGATAGGAAAGCCTAAATATGAGGAGCAGGTTTTATAAGGAAAAATACAAACCCATGGAAGAAACTTCAACAGAAATGGCCAGTGTATCTTGCACAAGACAAATCAGTAGCAAATGTGAAACTGTGTGGCTGTAACAACTCTTAAGAGACCTTCTGCAGTCAGCATGGCATTTCACCATGTGTGGAGGAGCACAGGAGCACAGCTCTGACTGTCCTGGGGCAGGGACAGTGGTGGTGGCAAGAGTAGCATCTATCCATGCACTTGCTCAAGAAATCCGTGTCTTACGCTGCAGCCTTTATTCAAAACTTGTTTGTGTGATCGTGCAGGTGTGTGAGGAGGAAGTGGAGGGTATCACAGAAGGTATCTGTGATACTAAGCTACATTTATCTGAATTTTTCACATATAAAGGCAGGGAAAAGCAATATTTACTAAAAAGCAGTGAGATGAGCTGCTGATCTTTAGGGTATGTCAGTTTCTGCAGCAGTGATCCATTATGTGACTGGAACTATGCCTTTTATCAGAACCCATTCTGTGACATATGTTACTGAATTTTTGTTAAAATACAGTGAAGACTCCATACGTACATCAGATGTCTTTCCTGGCCTGCTAGCAAAATTCCATAATCTTACAGGATATTACAAATCAATAACAATCCCTTCCCACCCTATAGTAGCAAAGCCATAGTTTTTCACTACAATGGACAATAAATCCACTTGTGACCTGAAGTTTGTTCTTGTATAAGACGCCTGACTGGACAATAAAGTGACGAAGGATCAGCTGTGCCTCCTCTAATCATAAATCCTCCTTGAACTACAAAGCCACACTCTTTTACTATTTTTAAATTTAATTCTGGTAACTTTCAAAATCACTTTTGCCTGAAAATACCTTTCATAGATATATCAAAATGAAGAGTATGTGGCTTTGTTTGTTTAGTTCCTATGCTCTTGGAATTAAATTTTGAAGAAAGAAAATTATACATGATTCTGTCTGAAACAAAAGCCCCAATTCTTATTTAGATTAGGCTTTGGGGTAAACCACATTTATACTGTTTTTACTCTAGTGTAAATGAAGCTCATCCCCACAGTGCTATGTTACAGCTCTTTGAGGCTGAAAAGAACAGAAGTCACCGGAGAACACAAAGATGATGGGTTTTTTAGGATTTCATATAATTGACTCCTATGGTATAAGAAGATAGTGAAGCTGCATGGTAAAGTTTTCTATGTCAATTATAAACAATAGTAATACTGAGTTTACTTGCCTTTCCTTCTCTGAAGGATAATGCACTTTAGAGACATACCTTCACCTTTTACATTTTTCAGTATGAAAATAAAAGACTGGTTTGGGTTATTTTGTTTCCCAGTTCCAAAATGAATCAGTTGTAAGAAAACAAATGCTGTGAATACTCTGCAGTATGACACCGAAAATCTGTTCAGACAGTTTCAAAATGGGCCACAGACACCAGTAAAATAACTACTGTTGAGTGCGATTTCCTAATGCTGGTTTTCCAGAGTCAAAACAACATACAAAAATAAACTCCAGATGCTTCTACTTTTCTGTTTTCAGCACTTAATATGCTTCAGTCTGTAGACAAAGCAGTGTAGGTACCTAACCAGCGTGCCACATGGAGTCATCGTATTTAGATAACAGCTTTTCAGGAATGCAGCTGGGGCAGCACTGGAATCTGCTCAGGAACGTTGTTACAAGCTGTGATTTGACTTCAGTACCTATTAGGTATGTCTTAGTACTAAGTACGATCAGTGACTTAAAAATGACTGAAATTAGTAATACAAATTACCATATGAGATTATATTTACAATGTGTGAGGACATGTTTACTGACAGCTTTGGCATCTTTGGCAATTGAATATAAACTTCCCTGCTTTTGGCATCTAAGTTAACAGCTTTAGTGGTTCGTGCATTGATTCACAGAACTGGGACCGTAGAGTTTAACCCCTACTACTGTGGTATGTAAAGCATGCATCAGGGCTTTTTGAACATCATAATTGTTCATCGACTACATATTTCAGTCCTCCCAATGCACAAACCAAAATGGATTATCTTTATGCTCTGGACACAGAAATAAAATGAGTAGGGGTGCACCATGGATTTTGTGAAATATTTTCTACCTAATTTGTGAATGATGAATCAGTCTTTGGGACTGCCTTGGCACTGCAGAGAAGCTGTGAAAGTGATCTGAGGAGCACCCAAAAGAATGCATGGAGACCCATATGAACTTTTTTCAACTCATAAATTGATTTTATTATAGTATATGTAAAACTCATGTTAAATTGAAATTTCTGCAAAATATTCACCTGTGAAAGTATTTGGAAAGGTAACTCCGAGCATAAGTTTTTTCATCTGTCCTGGAAATGATAAAATCAAGTGAAAAATCAAACTGAAAAAAAGAGGCATACATATTATTGCTACATGAGCAGCAGATTAATTAGATTAAATCTCTTACAAATATAAAAATAACTCAACAAAGCTGGCACTAATGATGCCTGGTGCTGCCACTTAGTGGAGCTGTGCTTTCTTTCCTTAAATTGGAAAAGTGGAGATATTTTTCGTTGTAGCTAGTAAGAAATCTCAGTTTGTACGGAAGTGTAGGATGGGACCATTTTTCAGGGTTGCTGAGTACTCAGAGCTCTTGTGTAAGTGGCTTTACTTGATGACCAGAAGCATTTGAGGAATACAGGAGTGAAGCACCCCAGGTGAGGAATGTGTACTCTTCCTGCTGCCTCATATGTAAAACAATCACATCGAGACATAAGTAGCTCATCAATGCAAAAAAGATAGCTTCATATGGAATTTAAACAGCCTGCGGAAATTCCAGCCACAGAAGATCATGTTTTTCTGTCATTATGGCAGTTGAAAGGATGAATTTGGCACCTGAAAAACAACCTTGAATTAGGTATGCGTGCTGAGTTACGGATGGTTAGATTTCATATTTCTGTTATAAATGGATCATGATGATGATATAGGGTAACTCTTCCGTCATGTACAGGTTGCCTGAATATATTCATATTGGGAAGAGCCATGTCCTGTGAAGATCAAGCTAGAGTCACACTGGTAGAACTCAGCAAAGCTAATAGCCCTATGCAACACCTTTGATCTACCTCTTCAGGGCAGAACTGAAATCGCTCTTTCACTCTGGTGTATGTGGGCATAAATTGAAAAGGACATTCTTTTAAACAGAGTACCTGTGCTGGTGTCTTCCACCTCACCTCCTACTTCCTAGCTGGCAGGCCAAACACAGCTCATGAGAATTAATTCCTTGAATGCTACTGGCAGACAAGAAAAAAAAATATATTCAATGTAAAACAGTTTACGTTATCTGTACAAGCAGAAACCAATATTTGTATGCCATGTGAGTGCAACTGAGCATATAACAACAGGAAAAAAAGCTTTTTTTTTCTTTTTCAGTAGGTAGCATGTGAGAGTAACCACCAAAACGTCAATTAGCTTATCTCTAAATAAATCAAGCTTTGTTCGTATCTGCATATGTTTCTCCCTGTGTGGATAGCACATATGAAGATGTTGCAGTATTTAAGGCTATCAGTGCTGTTTTAATATACAGGTGAGTTATAAAGCTTATGTTTATTCTTTCTACAGGGAAAAATTAAACTAATACAGCATATATCAGGTCCATAATATTCTGGTATGACTGGGCAAAGCATAGTCTGTGCTATGGCTAGTACTTAGGAAATTATGGGAAAAGATTTTATTTTGGTCAGTTTTCAAGACAGTAAAGCACAATTTTTCTTTTTGTCATTTTCTTCCTATTCTGTGGATAATTCTTTTTAAGAATGGAACAAATCCATGTTCCTGTTGTATTAAGACACTGCTCATGTCTTTGGTAATTTCATGCTACGGAAGAAAAATAGTTAAACTTACATACTGCAAGGAACAAAAGTTCCTCCAGATAAGAGGAAGCAATATACTCAAAATTCTCCATAAGTTACAAATATATTTTAAATTTTTCTGAATAAAATATCTGCATGTGGGAAAAAAAATGTAAGCCAAACAGAACCAATTGCTAGATTTTAAAAGGCGTTTAATAATCTAAAACTTATAATCGATTTAAAATATGAGCAGAGAACCTTAAAAATACCGACGTATTTTGAGGAAGGTCTGTTCATATTCCAGAATCAGTAATTGCACTCCTTTTCATCCTCTTTTTTGCAGGTTCCTGCCCCATGAAAATGTGATTTTGAAAGTAAGTAAAGTAGAAAAGATAATAAGAATTAAGTATCTAAACCCTTCATTTAGGGTTAACATACTTATAAAACATGATCTGTTTTTCAGGAAACAACCTTTTCTCCATAGTAAATGCCTCTGATACGTACTTTCAGATGTAACAATTTCTTAACCCTTGTTTAATCCAAATTTTATTGTTCAGCAGTAAGTTTGTCCCTGCTACAGCATAAGCAATGCTCTGATTGGGAATCACATTGATATTGTAGGTCTTGAACCATCCATTACTCCCTATACTGGTTCTGGAGTTTATTGCTAAACTATTTATTTCTGCAAATTGGGTGAACAAGGGAATTCCAGCAAAATGCCTCATCAGCAATTGTACTCCCATCCCTGATCAATGACCGGAGTTTGGGCTGAATCCCATGAGCCTGTTTCCTCATTAGTCTTGTCTCCACTGTGCTCTGGATATTGGCAGGCAACGGCAAACACATTCTGTGACCTTAATGGAGACAAATGCCAAAGCACTGCCCTCATAAATGGCTGAATAAGTCTCTTAAACATGCACATTAAGCAAGCCGGTCGGTGAAGAGCTTGTGGAGTGAGAGGAGTATAGCCATTTCTCAATCCATGAGACAATTTCCACCAGCCTGGACAAACAGGTGTCTGGGAGGCAGTTCCTACACACCTCATGCAAACACTGGGAGTTCGGGCATGCGCGAAGGAGAGGAGCCAAGTGCAACCCAGCCGTGGGAAAGGCTTAATTGGAGCTTGTGCCGCAGACACCATAGAGGCCAAGATTTCATCAGGTGGGCTCAGGGGTATTTGACCCCTTCAGACATAATGCTGCCCCTTTTGTCCTTGCCTTCCCTCAGCCTTGCTGCCCAGTGTCCCCATGGGGCCGAGGGGCTGTTTCCCCACAAGGTCATGCCCATCATGGCCAGCTCTTGTGGTTTCTACCTCAGGCTTTGCCCTTCTGCCCTACCACTCCCTCAGGCCGCACCTGAGCACCCATGAAATCAGTTCCTGGGTCATGCAGATGCGAAGTCCTAACAGTGGTGCCAGGTGAGCCAACAACAGGATCACAGAATGGTTGGGTTGGAAGGGTAAAGAAGTNACGTCACTCAGCTTTATGTCTATTTAAATCTCCCCCCTTGGCGGGAGGGTCCGCGGCCCACCGCACCCGCCACCCGCCCCTCCTGTCGCTCCCCTCCCGCCCTGCTCCCCAGGGCCGCCGGCAGGTGGCGCTGCCCAACCGTCGCTCCCGCCACGGCGCGGCGCCCCGCCCCTCGCTGCCCCCCCCCCCCGCCCTCCCTTCCACCAAGGTGAGGCGTTAAAGGGCGGGGCCCCGCGGCCGAGCCCCGCCCCCTCCGTCCCCTCGGCGCGGCTCGTGCTGCACGCCGCCCTCCTCCAGCAGCGGCAGCGGCCGCGAGCGCACCCGCCGCCTGAGGGGAGCCGGGCCCGGCGGGGAGGCAGACCGAGGGGGGAAGGAGGGAGGAGGCGCCCCCTCCTTGAGGGAGAAGCCCCGCGCTATGAGCCCCGAGGAGAAGCCACCACCCGGCCGCTCCCGCGGCGACCGGCCGCCGCAGCCCGCTCCCGGCCGAGGCCGGCGGCGCGGCGGCTTCCTCACGGAGATCCGCACGCCCATCCGCACCGAGCCCTTCCAGGAGCGCTACAGCCTCAGCCCCGGCAGGGAGCTCGGCAGGTGAGCGCCGCGGGAGGCGCAGCAGCCGGGGGCGGCTGGCGCTGCCGGCCCGTCCGCGGGATCCGGGGGCGGCGGGAGGGAGAGAGGGAGGAGGTGTCCGGTGTGTCCCGTGTGCCCCCGCGGCCACCCCGCCGGCTCCGCTCGCCCGAAGCGCCGGGCGCAAGGCGTGTGCCCGCGGCGGAGCCTGAGAGGCTGAGAACCCAGTCGGTGCCTTTGCTCTGCTCCGCGTCTCCCCCCTCGCTGCCAGGCGCTCACCAGGCGCTGTCACCTGCTGCCGCTTCCCCTGCTGCCCTGTGTGGGCAGAACTGGGTGACAGCGGGAGGGGGGAGCCCTGTCTGCTGTTTGCCGGCCTCGCCCTGCTGGGGGTCGGTCCCGGGGACGTGCTCATCGCACTGGCCGGGTGGTGTTTGGCTTGGCTGGAAGGGCTGCTGGGAGGCAGCTGTACCCCAGCTGCTGGGCGCAGCTGCTTGTCCCTCCGTCTGGCCAGCAAGTCATCCTCAGGCTTGTGGAGCCGGCTGGGGAGAGACTGTGCTCTTCCTTGGGAGCCAGTGTGGAGTAGAGAGTATTGCTTTGGATTTCCCTTGGAGATAGAAACCTGCTCCCTCACCCCCTTTTTTTTTCTTCCTTGAGCTTTGACATGGAGAAAAACAAACCTAGAAACGACTACTTTGTAGTAGCATGTGCTTGAGAATAATGGTGGAACTTTTGAAAATATTAAAAAGCTGGTTAAAAAAAAAGGGGAGGGTTGAAAGCGACTGCGCAGGTAATGTTTAATTGATGTATAATTTCAACACCTGATAGCAAGCAGGGTTTGAGGCAGAAAGTCTCATTAAAAGGTTTTTGCGTGTCAGGAACTATATACGTGGAATTTCAGCACCACTAAACCAGTATTTTTGTCTGAAATTGTCACTTATTAAAAGAATTATAGTATTTTTACTGACAATCACATGTGCTTTATGTAAAGAGTATTCAGATAAAGAAGAATAGATTAAATGCTATAGGATATATGGCAAGATACACTCCTTGGTGCATGTTCTTTTGCAAGTTGTGCTAGCTGTGTAGCTCAGCTTATACAGCGGCACAGACAACTCCTTCGGAGGTAAAGAGGAGTTTCAAAGCAAATGTAGCTGCTGTAAGTACCTCTAACAAATTTTTAGGTTGCCTAGGTGTCAGCTTAATGCTTAATTAATACTTCTGGTATACTATTAGAATAATACCTGTTTAAACATAGTGGCCTGAAGCATTCACATGGGAAGCAGGTGGGAGAAACATAAAGTGAGAAAGCTTTTTTTTAGCATGATGTGACCATGGTGTCCAGGGACTGGAAACTGAAGCTAATTAAATGCAGACTACAAAACCCTCTAAATTCTAAGCAACAGTGAAGAAGTCATAGGAGCAGTGCAGCACAGGATCTCTTGTTAGCACTACTTTTCAGGGTTTTTTTTTAAATTTGAATATCAGATGACTTTTCAGAAAGTATTTTGCAGTTCTGCCATGGAGTGAGAGCTTCTCTTAGAGCTGCATGGTATTCGTCGGCCTAATCAGAAAAGAGACTGGATGAAGCTTCCTTCTGGCACAAAAAAGTACAGCTGAAGTTAATAGCTTTATGCTGTGAACAAGAATTAAGTACTACAGCAAATCATAGTCTGTAGTTTAGACAAGAAAAATCTCAGCATGGCTTTTGTGTGGAGTCATTTTTGTCAGAACTACATTTAAAGATGACCTTTGCATGAAGGTTGTGATTTTGTAACTGTAGTTATGTTAAAATGAGTTAAGTGACTATTCTGAGGTTTTGTCTTGTTTTTGTGCAACAGTTGCACATACTTTGGTTCTTACTACCATTTTCTTTCCTCAACTTCACAAATGTTTTCACTGTCTTAGAATCTAGAAATGTATACATTTGAATGTATGTGCTTGTTTGTTTGTTTTGGGTTTTTTTTAATTCGATAAGTCTGAGTGGTTACTTTTCATTACCTTTTGATTTATTAAAAAAGTGGATACCTCAGCTCAAGTAACTCCCATTAAAACGATTTTTTGTTAGGTTGTTGTGACAAAGCGTAGGTGGTAAATGGAAAATCTCTCTGCCACTTGTAACTGTCTCTGTCATTTTATTGATAATGTATGCTTCACCGAAATTGTTTCACTTTTAACTGTTCATGAAATGTGTGAGTCTCTGCTTATGCATACAGTTTATATTTACACAGGACTTGAAAAAATGATCACTCAGGTGTGACAGATTTTATTCTCAGATGAAAAGCAGTCCTTGTGCACACAACATTGTCTGTTTTAATTCTAATTTGGTAGCAGAGTTTGCTAGTGAAGAATGTTTATACACTCTGTAATCATGCATCCCACTTCCCAGAATTAGGGAAACAATTTAAAAGCTGAATTTTAGATAGAGGTTTTGGGAATAACAACACTTGTATAGATTGAGTTTAAAACTGACAGCAGGGAGAGAAAAGAAAGCAGATTTAGCACCATCGCTGAGAGTAAGGCTGCTGCATGGGCTCAGCAGGTTTGTGTGCTCTTTGGCTTCTGATCCAGTCAGCCAATATGTGTGTATTGAGCTCACCA
This sequence comes from Pampusana beccarii, assembly GCA_013399365.1. Lineage (NCBI taxonomy): Eukaryota > Metazoa > Chordata > Aves > Columbiformes > Columbidae > Pampusana > Pampusana beccarii. The sequence continues at coordinate 163,607 of VWYH01011068.1, forward strand.
AGGCACTTGGGGCCCCTGTCCTCTGTTTCCTTGTCACCTGTGTGTGTAGTAGGTGGGAAGAGGGAAGAACATGGGAAAACATTCAGGTGTTTTAGTTCCAGCAATGCAGGCCAGGCAGGTACTGGGGCTGCTGGTGCCGGTGGCATGTTAGAGGTGGAAGTCCCAGGGAAGTATTGCTGAAAGTCATAGATGACTTTCTGGGAGGAACCTTGTCACAATGTCACCAGAGGAACTTGGGTGCAAAGTCATAGGAAATCAGGCCTCATTATTTCTGCTCATGAGGGAAAAAACTGCTTTGAGACTGCAAAGCTTATGTGCTTCGAAAGGCTGCTGCCTCGTTCGGTAGCTGAAACAGGCATTTGCAAGTCTGTTGAAATAGAGCTGCTAGGAAAACCAGGTTAATTTAGGAAAAATACCCAAAACTTGGTTATAATGGCTACTCTGGAAATGAAGTTATTCTAAGTTGCTTAAGATGATGTGGAAATGGCAGTTTTTGTAATGAAATGTATTAATAAATGAAACTTTGGGCTAATCTTCACAGCCTTATTAATTTTACTGTCCTAAAATCAGAATGTTCTCACAAAAATCTTCATCTGCCTGATGTTTAAAATCAAACCTACCTCTGACGGGTGTTTTAAAGGTGCCACTTCTCATCAACTCACTCAGAGTAAAGTGTTTTCAGATGGTGCTAGCTTGAGTTAGGTTAGTTTGAAATAGTGTGACCTTTGCAGAGGACAAGGCACCAATTGCTTAACTCTTCTTCCCTTTACCATCTATGCTTAAGCCATAATTGTGCTGTAAACTGGGGAACAATGTATTTTGTATTACCTAGAGCTTCTCTAAAGAATCTAGGATAATTGTATTTAGTTGCTTTGCTCTTTTTCCTCAACAAAAAACTTCTAACTAATTGCACACAAAATATTACTAGACAGTTAATTCTTCAGCTCACTGGAGTATTGCACTCTTTTTAAATGTAAAACAAGCTATGTACATATTGAAAGTCATCATTTGTGTACAGAAAATAATTCTCCTGATGCTAGAGCTGGGTTGGAAGAAAGTGTAAATGACTGGCCTTGCGTTCTACTCACTTGATTGTAACAGTCACCTTAAGTGATTTCTCTAAAATAAGCAATCTTCTGCTAGCAAAATGTATGCACCACATACATGTAAATGTATGTCAAGTGCAATTCAGTTGATGCTCATGATTCTCAGTTTCTTATTAAAGCACACAAGCTCATTCTCCACCAGAGCTAAGAATAACAAGTATTTTAATAATTTTAGGAGACTGAACAGAATAAGGAAATATTCTTTGTTTCTAGCTAGTGAACTGGCTGTAGTTTCATGTGCAGGTAACCCGTATCTTGAATTTTTTTTTTTCCACGAACTCTGGCATGACCTTGCTTATTTCTCAGGCAGCTTTCAGTAAGGTGCATCTTAGAGGCCCATGACATTTGTACAATGTTGTGCATCAGTAGGAATGTATATGCTGTCACACTTCTGTCCTCAGCTGCTCTCTGCAGTAGCACAGCGGGGGTGAAACAGTTGTGGACCTAAGTGAAAGTGGAAAAGAGGTGAAAATGAAGGCTTGCCAATAGTTGATTCTACCATTTGAGAATAAAGTTATGCAAGTAAATTATTTATGAACATCAGAAATTGAATCCCACACCTTGCTGTTTGAAAATCAGAAATTCTACAGAAGAAGTCTCTCTTCAGAAAAAATGTTTGATGTGAGTTATGTAATAAATTGCATGTTGTTTTGTGGGTCTCAGAAGAGTTCTCTGAACTTTATGAAAAGTAAATATCTTCACAGGAGTTGCTATTATTCCTGCATTTGTCACAGTGACAGGGTTTTATCAGTCACTTTAAAAATAATTATTAAAGTAAGGTTAGTTCTCTGTTCTTCTGAGCTTATGACAACCAAAATTAACTGGTGTGGCATAAATGTTCATGCTTATCTGATTTGACATTTGATTTGTGACTTGAAGCTTTTGCTTTAAGCCATAATGTATGCCAGATAAAACAATGCTAATTCTGTTGGTGATCTGAAAAGATGACATTGAGCTTCTTTGAAATCAGATATGATTTATCTTAAATCATAATTCTTGAATGAGACTCTTGTGAGGACTGAACTACTTTACTTTCCTATTCATGTATCTCTTCAAAGAATTTTTGTTTGTGTTTGGATGACAGTCAGTTTTTAGCTTTGGAAATGCATATTAAGTATTTTCTCTCAATATTGCTCTTCCTTCAATGCAGTGTTCTCTCTGCTAGCTTTTCTCAATACAGCTGAACAAGCAGTGCTCTGATCTAATACTATTTTCACTATTTAATGGATTTTTTTATAAGGAGTTCTGAAAAGTAGGATTTTAAGAAAAGCAAAAATGAAGCCTATGCCATGTGTACTTTACGGGAAAGCTTGTTTCCATCTGTTTTGTCTACTGGTCTCTCTCTCTATCAAAAATAAATTCTCTACAAATTTATCTTAACCATGCAGTGGGTGATATCTTTGGATCTCTCAAATTGTCTCAGGCATGAATCTAGATTGGTGCACAGTAATTAGTTCTATTAGCTATAAACATCAGGTTTGTCAAGTTTGATGTTGTGGGGGGGATTGTATTCAGAAAAGATGAGTTCTATAGTCTATAGTTATAATAGCTCTAATTATAGGTATAACCATAAAGAATCTGGGCAGGATTCTTGGTCTTAAACAACTAAGAATTAGTATTTGTCAGCTGTCTGAACTCCCGTGTAACCTGTCCTTTTAATTACGTCACCTGTCAGGCTTCTGGCCAGCTCAGCTAAACAGGACATGCGTGGCCACACATGGTGGTGGCTCTTGCTGTTTCTTCCTGCCCGGTGAATACTGTTTTATTTCCACAGTGACTAATGTGCAATGAATTGGCAACATTGCTACTCATTAGCCTAATTAACATGCTTCCAGATGGGTTTGTATGCAATGCAAAGCAAGGCCATGCTTCTTGAAAGCTGATTTTAAACTTTTCTAAGCTGCTTTCTCTCGGTCCTTCACCAGTGCTAGAACTAAAAGCTTTTGACTCTGCACTAAGACAACATTCAACCGTAAGGAAACCATTCATTCAGAGACTATTTAACAAAAAATAGAGAAGGCTGAACCCAGGGGCCTAGGTTTTTGGTAATAAAGGCTTAGTATCTACCAGGCAGTAAACAAATTTGCTGCTAAAGAGCTTATCTGTTAGTCTCTCAGTTATCTGCTGGTTTTTTTTTTCTTATCAGCATAGTCAATAGTGTTTTGTTTTGGGTTTTTTTGTTGTTTGTTTGTTTGTTTTTCCTGTGCTGTTTTTGGTGCTAAAAATTTCATCAAGGGTTTTAACACTTTTGATAAGTTTATACCTTTATGTTGTATACAGATTGTACAGATGCATGTCTTCATTTGGAGCAATTTAAAATCCTTTTTGCTGCCCACATGGGGAAGGTTGCTCTCTGTTGCGGTTACAGATTGCAATACTGGAGGGATGTTTATACTTGCAGCTACCAACACTAATGTCACAAGCTTCCTAGAAATCTACCTAAAAGAAACACTGTCCTTGCAATATTTTGGGGATTGAGAGCCCATTCCAGTGATGAGGTGTCTGTACTGTACATGTTTATTTCTTCCAACATGGTTTTTGGCAGATGTGTACCAGGCTCCTAGCAGGCAGGTGTCTGTTCCTCCTGTGGTGTTCTGTGGTAACTCTGTATTGATTAACACATTTCATAGTGATCTTCTGACCACACCGTCATAGTGCTACAAAATCCTATATTATTATTTTAATGCATTTGCAAAACTATAATATTGTCCTAATGTATATATTAGTAATTAAGAACTTTATTCTGAAAAACAGGGTTCAAGAGATTGAAAGCATATTCTTACTGTTTCTCTGGCTTCACAGCCATCTGGGCTGTGCTCTGATCTAGTCTTCTTACCTATTGTGCTGTAGATAATGTGCGCTTATGCAAAATATTATTCCTAGAGGAAAACTGTGGTTGTATCAGCGGTTACAAGTCAGATTATTTTGGTGAGATTGCCTAGCAAATACCCACTTTGTGGGATCATATTTGCCTTCATTCATTTAGACTGGGTAATTTTGAAACAAATGCGTATTTTAAGTAAGCTGACCACAGCTTCTTTTAGCAGTTACATTTCATGGATAGCAGTCTGCTAGTCCATAAGGAGCTGTGAGAGGGAAAACTTTGACATGAGCTGAATTAGTTAAATCTCTGAACTGCAGCTTGGAGGTAGAAGAGGCAAAGCTCATGTAACTGTATTCCAAACCAGATGAGGACTATCATTTTTGTTTCAACTACCCTTTGATCAGTTAAATAAAGAATCAAAATAAAGACCCTCAAGCAATTCCTGCAGCTTTATAAGAACATTTTTGCATATAAATAAAAAAGATAGATTTGATGAACATTATACATGTATGGTAATAATTAAAAAAAGACGGCTATACCTTAAAGTATGAGAATTCATAATTGCATTAGATTACAGATTAATTAATAGACCTTTTTGGTTTAAAAATTCATACTGTATGAACAAAACTTAGTGAGCAGGTGGCATGGAACTCCACTGCAAGGAAGTTTAGAGCAGTCACTTCAGTCCAAAATGCTGTGGGGAAGTCTTCTGACGTAAGTGCTGCAGCGTGGTTTTAGCCAGCCTGCCGGCTTCCTGTAACTCATTGGTTGTGTGTTGTGTCAGGAATGGAGATGACGCTCATTAATGTGGGTTAAGCACTATGGCTCGGTTCTACTCAGTGTGTGTCTGTGTTCGTGTTATCGTTGTTGGTAAAATTTTGTTAGAAAGCTTTGTGCTGGCCACGGTGCTGCTTTTTTGCTTTTTTGTTTGGTTTTTTTTTTTTTTGTTAATTATCGATGTTCCTTCCTTACACAGTGAGACTAAGACTAAGGAATTTTGGGAACTGTTAAACAATCAAAGAACTGACTCATCATTTGAGACATATCATGGTGAAAATAAAGTGCTATTTTTGAAAATACAGAGCAGAGTCTGGATATTACATGGCAAATGAAGCAGGATTTTGAGCAGTTATTCAATAAGAGTGATGGTTGCTGTTGCCTTGAATATGGTGGGATACTTTAGAAAACTAACTGGGTTATTGTGACGTAGACATAGAAAGTAGAAAATGCTTATTTGTACACTTTGTTTTTGCCAGCTTTTAAATGAAAATGTTGAGGCTAACATAATTTTATGAACTAGCACAGATTGTTTATTCTGTATTTTTGAAATCCAGGTCCCTTGAATTGGTAGGTTTTTTAATTCCCTGTTTTCCATGGAGATTAAATTGCATTCTGAGGTGTGGTGTTCCTAACTTTTAAGTGCAGGGATTACCACTCAGGAAGGTATGTTTCTAAATTTAGAACATATTTTAAATGTATCCATTAACAGTGATTGAGTTCAGGTTTCCTGAAATGTTAATTTATAAGGGTGATAGTAAAGTTGTCATTAAGAGACTTAATTTTAATTTTAACTTTAAATTCTTCTTCAATTTCAGGGGAAAGTTTGCAGTGGTGAGGAAATGTATCCAGAAAGACACTGAAAGAGAGTTTGCAGCAAAATTCATGAGAAAAAGAAGAAAGGGCCAAGACTGTCGGATGGAAATAATCCACGAAATTGCAGTCCTTGAGCTGGCACAATGCAACCTTTGGGTCATTAACTTGCATGAAGTTTATGAAACTGCGACAGAGATGATTTTAGTCCTGGAATAGTAAGTACCACTAATGAGTCCTGACTAACATTCTGCAGTATTTGCTCAAAACTAATAATGTAAAAATACTGTGTGTCAGTATGAATAATGTGAAAATATCTTCTTGCTTGCCTGTCACGCTTGCATGAGTTCAAAAAGAATCACTAAGAAAATCAGTATTACGAGAAATTATATGCAGTCTCGTAACTACTGCAGGTTATAATAAATTTTTCCAATTCTGTAATATCTTTCAAAGCTGAACTATAAATTGTGTACTTAAAAAAATCTTAAGTGAAATATGACCTGTGTATACTCCCTACTTGTATAAGAGGAAGAGGAAAGCAATGGGCATCTGTTCAAAAACTGAAGTTTAGTTCATTGACTGTGACAAAACAGAGTGAAATCTGTTTGTTTGGTTTTTACCACTTTTGAAAAAGGTATTGAATCAATTTAATTGTTAGGGGTTTTTGAGAGTTTCTTTCTATGATCTACATTGAAAAGCTCTCTAAATCATTATCTTTTTGGCAAAGAAAGAGGAAGAGGACTCAGACCTAGAATAGTTGCTTTCAAATGACATTTAACTTGACTCTACATTTGTCTGTGTGGTTTTTTTGTCCTTGAGTTTGCCCAGGTGGGTGTCTCTGCAGCTGTTGTGATCATCTAATAATATGCCAGTGGCTTATATGTTTGACATGTAGGTGTCAAGAAGCAGCCAAATGGTTGTTGCCGTTGAACTCTGTAAAGATTCTGTTCAAGCTTTATGGATTTTAAATAATTAGGAGAGGAACAGGGAGGCTCGAGAGTTCAGAAGTTACTTAACCTGTCTGCTAAGATAAACCTAGTTTGTACAGCTCTCTTTTTGCTTGATAACAAAAAGAAATAGTGAGAAATCTCATGTCCCAATCTGATCTTGTTTAGAGATGAAAAGAAACTATCTTTAATATTCAGTGAAATGGAATCAGAGTGTGTCTGCTAAGGCAAACTTCCTTCCAGAGTACATTTTTTCAGCTTGATTGTCCCCTTATGGAATTCATGATTTATGAGATATTCAAGTATCTGTTATAATGCAAAGGTGTAACATAGCTTCTAGAGTTTTAACTGCTGCTATTGGAGACTCGGAAATACATGCTTTAAACCGTAGCAGCACAGGTCTAACTAGAATACAGTTTAAATTTCTGGATCCTGTAAGGATATGACATGAGTGGTAGAATCAAAAGCTTGACATCAGCAATGGGTTTTGTGATAATTTTAATGCAAAATTGCTAGTTTTCTTTTAGAACTCAATTCTCTTAAAATTGCGAAACATTTTAAATCCAAAGTATTAACTAGGTTGTTCAGCAGTCACCACTAGGTTGTTCACTAACTAGCGACATTATGGTTTTTATATGCATCAAACAGTCATACCTTGTTTCAGATAAATAGCGGTGTGTTAAGTTGTAAATTACAAAAAGTCATTCCCTGACTCCAGCCAGTATGTCTGGATGCTTCTTTAATGTCAGCATGTTCCAGAGACATGTTGCAACAAAACAGGTATGAAGGTTAGTAAATTTCTGACATTCTGTACACAGAGGATTAAAGGTGGTATCTAGACTGTAAGCTTCTCCAGACATTTCAGTTTCTATTAAGCTTGATGGTCTGTGTGGCAGATGCTTTTATCTTGGGAAGTAGAGGAACAAATACTTAATTGTTGGCCACTGACTTTATCTGCTAAGGTTTTTAAGTTTCTTGTCTTGATGTTGAATCTGTCGTAATGGGTGAGGGGGACACCTAGTGCTTTCTCTTCATGAAGAGAAATGTTACATGGAGGGTTGTCTTTCAAGCACCATCAGCTTCTGACAGAAAACAAACTTAAAATTGGCCACTAACTGTTAATATTAAGTGCTGAGGAATGGGAAGCAATGAGGCATTACAGTGTTGGCTTCAGCTGGAGGGTCGCAAATTGGTGGTTGTCGGCCTCCGCTCTTACGACAGTCTCTGACTTGTGTTTGTTGGCACAAGACCTGAAGCAGAGGATTTAAGTATGAGTTGAAGGGGTAAGTAGGTCTGAAGGGGTAGTACGTAAAGCCTGGAGTTGATCTGTGGGTCGNGAGGAACAGGGAGGCTCGAGAGTTCAGAAGTTACTTAACCTGTCTGCTAAGATAAACCTAGTTTGTACAGCTCTCTTTTTGCTTGATAACAAAAAGAAATAGTGAGAAATCTCATGTCCCAATCTGATCTTGTTTAGAGATGAAAAGAAACTATCTTTAATATTCAGTGAAATGGAATCAGAGTGTGTCTGCTAAGGCAAACTTCCTTCCAGAGTACATTTTTTCAGCTTGATTGTCCCCTTATGAAATTCATGATTTATGAGATATTCAAGTATCTGTTATAATGCAAAGGTGTAACACAGCTTCTAGAGTTTTAACTGCTGCTATTGGAGACTCAGAAATACATGCTTTAAACCCTAGCAGCACAGATCTAACTAGAATACAGTTTAAATTTCTGGATCCTGTAAGGATATGACATGAGTGTAGAATCAAAAGCTTGGTATCAGCAATGGGGTTTGTGATAATTTTAATGGGAAATTGCTAGTTTTCTTTTAGAACTCAATTCTCTTAAAATTGCGAAACATTTTAAATCCAAAGTATTAACTAGGTTGTTCAGCAGTCACCACTAGGTTGTTCACTAACTAGCGACATTATGGTTTTTATATGCATCAAACAGTCATACCTTGTTTCAGATAAATAGCGGTGTGTTAAGTTGTAAATTACAAAAAGTCATTCCCTGACTCCAGCCAGTATGTCTGGATGCTTCTTTAATGTCAGCATGTTCCAGAGACATGTTGCAACAAAACAGGTATGAAGGTTAGTAAATTTCTGACATTCTGTACACAGAGGATTAAAGGTGGTATCTAGACTGTAAGCTTCTCCAGGACATTTCAGTTTGTATTAAGCTTGATGGTCTGTGTGGCAGATGCTTTTATCTTGGGAAGGAGAAGAACAAATACTTAATTGTTGGCCACTGACTTTATCTGCTAAGGTTTTTAAGTTTCTTGTCTTGATGTTGAATCTGTCGTAATGGGTGAGGGGGACACCTAGTGCTTTCTCTTCATGAAGAGAAATGTTACATGGAGGGTTGTCTTTCAAGCACCATCAGCTTCTGACAGAAAACAAACTTAAAATTGGCCACTAACTGTTAATATTAAGTGCTGAGGAATGGGAAGCAATGAGGCATTACAGTGTTGGCTTCAGCTGGAGGGTCGCAAATTGGTGGTTGTCGGCCTCCGCTCTTACGACAGTCTCTGACTTGTGTTTGTTGGCACAAGACCTGAAGCAGAGGATTTAAGTATGAGTTGAAGGGGTAAGTAGGTCTGAAGGGGTAGTACGTAAAGCCTGGAGTTGATCTGTGGGTCGGTCGTGTTTCTATATATCAGTGAAAACTGAAAAGAATGAAAAAGAAATCTGGACTTCTACTGAAAAAGATAGAGATACAGTCTGTGAAACCAAACACATCAGATACAAAAGGAAAAAAGCAAAGTTGATAACTTTCAGGCTCAATATTTGTATGCAACCTACCTGCCTTTTTCCAGTTTCTTTTGAAAGAAAGAGCAACAGAACATCTGATGCTTTAGAACTGGTGATTTTTATAAGTGTTCATCACCTTATGTTTATACATCTGTGGAAGGGATAGATGGTATTAGTGGGTTGAATATTACAGAAACCTGTATGTATAACGTCAGAGACTAAGACACTAAGTATTCTTTTGTGAAGAGCTTCTTAACTGAATAATTACCTGCCAGGGTCTTGTGTAGATGTAGTAGATTTTTGTTATACTTTAAAAAAAAAAGTTGTCTTTATCATCTGGAAGACATAGGGATTATTTGATGATGTTGGATGAAGTGCTTTTTTAACCTATAGTTTAGACTTGGATAATGTTACTACTTGTGTTGTCTTGAACATTAGTTATCCTACTCACTGGAAGTGCAACTGGTTAAAATAAGAGTCTGCTGTCATTTCGCACAGGATTCAATAGATAAATCTTGAAGCAAAACCACTGTAATCAGAAATAACTGCTGCTCCAGCGTTTGCGTTGTGTCTATTAGAGCAATTAACAAATTGTTCTAAGTGGCAATCTCAAATCAAGACTGAAGCTCTTCAAAAAGTTTTAGGGGAAAACTTCTCAAACGTGTTAGTTGCCTTGTGTTTGTATTTCAGTTCTTGGGTTGCCTCATTGGAAAGGTTAAGGCAAAAAAAAAAAAGGTACATTTGTCTGAGAACCAAGAACTTAAAAGAACAGTATCTACAACTTAATGCATTTGGATGCTTCTCTTCCCATATGTCCTCTCATCAGATACAGATGTACCGTTTTCTCAGGCTATGCAGACATTGGTGTGTTCTGGTAGCCTTACACTGGAAGAATTCTCAGTAAATTCACTTGCTTGTTTTCTATCCAATGGTATGCCAAACCAAGGAAAGGAGGGTACGACTCTCGGCAGTAGCGAACGTGAACCTTTGCTCATAGTGTTACAACCACCTTGGTGTGATCTTCTTGTAACATAAGCTCTGTGTACAGAAAGCAGATGGGTTTCCGTTTATCTTCCAAAGACAATGCTTTTAAGAAAGGCTTTTGACAGACCATAACATTTAGGAAGTAAATTTTTGACCCTTGCGGACTGTATATGCTCTCGCTCAGCATTTGAAATCAAGTGTAGTCTAAGAAGTTGTTATCTACATATCCGTACTCTGAGGATTTGTGCTTCTGAGTCTTTCAGAAGGTTATCTTAATGTCTGATCCATTAAAGCTGAGGGAATGTTTAATTTTTTCAGATGCACTGAAATAGGTTTTTTCAATATTTTTCTAATGATATGCTAAATGACTGTACGGGTGTATTTTAAGTGCCCTTGAGAAAAGTAGGATGCTGAATTCTGTACAGTGCATTGTTAAGCTGTTTGAAGGAAGACAAGCAGTCTCCATTGACTTTAAAGTCAACATAACCGTAACTATGATTAATGCTCCAGCCTTCCAAATGACTTTTAGCTCATTTATGCTGATAAGCAGTAATAGAATGTCAGCATCCTTTTCATTAATGAAGAGCAGTTGGATTTCACTTGAAACTATAGAGAACTTAACAGCTAAGGGAGTGTGTACTGGAGAAATAATGCCTTCTAAGTAACACTGGATTTCACGATGTTGCGCTCTTAAATGTTTCTTTATTTTTTTTCAGATTAAGATGTCTCGTTTTACTAAAGACTTTTTTGTCCTAAGGACAATTCTTTGCTTTTATCCTATAGGAACATTTTCTCTGGAGATGGGTGGGGGTGCCCAGTGATTTGCAAAGTTATTTCATAATGACTATTAGAAAAGCTACAGCTTAATAGAAAATGTGTTCCTAGAGGAAAAATGTGTAAATGTTGTGAACACCAGAGAACTCCTAGTCTGCACATGTACAGAAGTCACAGCAATGCCGTGCCTGTGATATTTCCACTAGCAGCTATTTTTTTAATCCCTTCTGTGTTTTTTCCCTGAACTCCAGCTAGGCAACACAAAATAACCGAGTTGAAAGTATTGTTAAGGAGCTTGGCAGAATTTGGCAGAGATGTGCGGGAGAATCTTTTCGGAGTTCGTTTTGATGTTGTACTTCCAGCCACTTGTGACTGGGTTGGCTCACAGCTAAGCTGGCTGTTGTGCTTAAGCGGATCAGTTAAGCTCACTCCACAGCCACAATACATGAAACAGTCTTGCAGGAACAAATTTCACCATGTTCTTGTAAAGGGTCACTAGTTACTTGTTTGAATGGGGTGATTTTCCGATGAAATGAATTGTCTGGAAAAAGATGTTCTAATTAGCGAAGTTGATTGAAAAATGAAACATTGCATGTGAAACCACCTTTCTATGTGAAACTTTAAGGGTCATATTAAAATTCTCTGTAGCTTACATTTTAGCTTGATGTCTACTTCAATGTTAATATGTTTATTAGTGTCACTTAATTGTAACAGATGTCTCCCAAATAGACATATAGCAAACAGGGCTTTATAAGCCCCCTGTTGCTGATTTTTTTTCAGCAGAGTCTATTAAAAATGCAGTGTGATCCCTGGTTGACAACAGCAATTTTGTTGAAATCAATCCTATTTCACAAAGAATTAAATAGCAGAAGTACTGTTTCACTTATTTTAAGCAGCTGAGCAATACCAGAAAAATCCCAGGGTTGTTACTGTAAAACATATCGTGTTAGTAATTTCAGTAGTAGATATTATCACTGCATGTACATTATAATTTACTGCTACAAGGAATTAAATCACTCTTCAAATAACATATTATGGAATTCTTAAAGGAGAAAGTTCAATTTACTGATTACAGTAGATGGCTTTCTATCCTTATCTTGAAGATCCAAATGATGTTGCTTTTGAGAAGAATTTATTTTAAAATTTATTTTATTTTAAAATATTAGAATATACTTGTTCAAAGCTGAAATGTTATTAACTTTTTCCTTGAATTAAATAAAAATGTACTGAAGAAAGATGTGATAGTGTCAGGCATATGCAATTCTTCTAGAGGAATTAAAGCATTAATACTGCTTTGATGGAAATTCATTTTGAGTTCTATCATCTTTGACACAGGATGAAGAAAAATAATGATTTCAGGGACTTTTCTTTTTTTAAAAAAAAGTCTTAGTTTCATAAATCAAATTGCATTTCTGTACCAGTATGCCAGCATATAGAGCAGAAGACGACATAACCCTCTTTTAAATTCTTTTTGCTTGTAAAACAGTCTACAGGAATAATTTTAAGTAATGAGAATATCTAGGAAGGCAAAAAATTTTTATCAGCCATGATGTATTTTCAGGTACTATGACTGTAGCAGTAAAGTCAGTATTGCCAAAATGAAAAATTGAATATATTTGTGTTCTTTTTCTGTGGGTACATAATCCAAATGCACCATTTTTACAGAACTCTAATTTGTTGTTACATCCTTGCTGAATACCACTCTCTGTCTTTTGGATTGCCTAGGTAATATAATTTATTAGAAAAGAGCAAGCAAAGGCAGAATAGATGGCTGTGCATCAATAAAGATTGACGCTTGTGCAAAGTCAGGTTTGGCTTGTCACACTTTGAGGTAACTGGAGGAGATCCTGTCCTCGGGGGTTTCACATCTTTCACTAAGGGATGATTATAGAATTTCATGCAGAACAAAGTGTGTGTGTTGATTTCATTTATACTTTGCTAAGTAGTAATTCAACAATCCGTATGCAAAATGGTTCCATTCTAATGCCCATTATTGTTTTAAGATGGAGCCTCTGCTCTGCTCATTTTCCTTTTGATGCTCCATGGTTATGTTGTAAAACAATTTTTGTTCTCTAGAGTCACTCCTATATGGAGACGGTACTGCATGTGGCTTCAGAGTACTTTAAAACGTTCATTCATCTGTAGGGTTGGTTTTTTTCTTTGTTATTTATTTAAATTATATAAACAAAAGATAAGGAAGCAAACTAAGAGCTAAAATTTTCGTAACTATTTTTAGACGAAGGCCATTTAGAAACTGAATGCACCTCTGTGTACCACAGACCTCACAAAGAAATTATAAATTTTACATTTAAAATTTTGAGCATGCACAAAGTGTTCTGAGGAGGATTGGGGGTGGGTCTGTTTTGCTTTGCGTTTACAAAGGCTCACCTTGGCCAGATTTCCAGGTAGTTTCATAGAAATGGTAGAAGGCACATCTTTTACACAAACACTGCCCTCAAACAAATGCAGCATTCATCTGAAAGCACAGTCAGTAGTGTTTCCAAAACAGTCCCAAAAGTTTCTGTAGTACTCATATTCTCTAACCTAAATGACTAATGACTCATCTTTGCTTCTCTCCAAAGCCACCACACTGCGGAGAGTCCATACTAGTAAAAGCTTACCAAATGTTGAATAACTGAAAATATCACTATTGAATGCTACTGCCTGCTGATTTGCTTATGCTAAATAAAATAGTGTGAGTAGAACAAAATGGGTGCAATAACTGAGTCTTTGAAATAATAAAATTCATATTGTTCCATAGTGCTGCTGGAGGTGAAATCTTTGACCAGTGTGTGGCTGAAAGAGAGGAAGCCTTCAAAGAAAAAGATGTTAAGCGACTTATGAAACAGATCTTGGAAGGAGTTTCATTCTTGCACAGAAACAATGTGGTTCATCTTGACTTAAAGGTAAGATAGATTGTTGCTGTATTTTTCTCATTAATTTCTTATCTGGTGACTTCTTGGTCATATGTCATACTAATACTCATTTGTAATTATCACAATTTTTATCTAGTTATTCTTCAAAGGATAAAATTCAATCTTTGAGGGATTGCAAGCATTTTGGGGAATTTCTATGATTATGTCAAATATAAAGTTCGTTTGATTAAGGAAAACGTAATGAAGTCAAAAAAGGATTTGCGTTGTCCCTTAAATTGCAAATGAGTACTGCGGGTAAGACTTGGCTGATTTTTAAAGTGCAGTAAAAATGTCTGAGAATTATATGATCATTGAAAAATAGGTCAGTTTTAGTATTGACTTGAGTTTCAATGAAGCAGAAGGATGGCAGAGGCAGTAGTATTATAAAGTATAATGTTTCAGAATTAAGTGTTCATACTGGACTGGGAAACAGTATACTAATGTGTTAAATGTATTTCTAACACTTCAGAGTTTGTTTTTTTTAATTACTGTAAAGGTTAATTTAAGTATTTGTCATTTACTGCCGAACAGTTGGCCACCATCCTATTGGTATATCAATTATCATGACTTACTGGAGTAAATATTTTTTTCTTGCTCAAAAATAGTTTTGACCCAAAGCAAGAGAAAAATATAGTTGCCATCATACAAATCCCAGAGTATTGTTTATGGTTGTAACGCAGATCCAGAAAACTATCATCTCCCACTGGCAGCAAGCTGCAATTAATTTTCTTTATCTTCCATTTGTACACTCATATGGAAGATGCAATTCTGTCTGATTTTGAGGTTGAACTACTTTATTATTACTAAGCAAGGCAGTATGGAAAGTATCTTGCATTAAAATTTTTGAATTCTTTTTTACATGTGCAATTACCATATTTACTAAGTATGTAGTAAGCTGCTACATGTTTCTTCTGTTCTGTTGCTGAGATCCTTACTTATACTTAATTGCTTTTTGGCAGTAGTACAAAGCTGCCAGTAGATTCCAGTGTCAAGCTGTACATATTTAATATATAACCTAGCACATCATGCACCATTCATCAGCTAAAGCAGATGATTAGTAATATTTGCACACAAATACCTCACCTGCCTGGTTTCCCAACCGTTTATTCAAATTAGCTCTGGAATCCATTAAAATTTTCTGTAGTTCATTGATTTAGTCATACACGTCATATTTTAGTAATTGTATTAAAATAATTAATGGAAAATTTTTAGCAAGTGATGTGAGAATAAGTGCTCAGAAGGACTGAAAACGAGCAGTTAGAATTCCTTAAAGTTCGAGTACGCTTACGTGAGATATTCAGTGTCTGTATTACGGCTGGCCAAAAATATTTCCATTGAATGTCCTTGAAGCAAAGTGTGCAAAATTAAAACGTCTTTCATGGACAGTATGTATTCATACATGTTTGTAGTTAAAGCTGTGGTGTTCCTGAACACTATCAGCTCGGTATCTGTAATCAGAAATATGTTGTTTTATTTGACTCCAGCACTTAGTGGCAAAAGTAGACTGGAGTGTTGATTACAGCTTGTGGACAGGCAGCTGTTTTGGAGTTCAGAAAAAGCTTGCTTAAAAACTCTTTCCAACTGATCAGAAAACTTGTGTTATAAAATTGAGCATCTCCGGTTCTCAGTGAAAGATCCAGCATTGCTTTGCTGGCTTATAAAAATTAGGAGAGCAAATTGTCTTGTGTTCAAGTTTAATATGTTTATACGTTATTGCAGTGTGCAACGTGTTTTCAAAAAATGGATCTTAACACTGCAATTAGGACTCCTATTATCACTTTAATGATATATGAGACTCTTTTGCAAAATAAGGTTTAGAAAAGTCTTCAGAATATTGGCAAAGAAGAATGATAGAAACTATAGGATTAAAAACCATGACTTGAGAAGATTGATTGACCTACGTGCCTTTGAAGACTTGGAAAAAAAAGGCCTATTTTTCAAGGAACTAAAAAACTGAAGTTAGTTCTGGTTTTGGCAGTATGTTTATGGCCTCAAACCATCATCTGTTGTGTAGTGTGGCTCACGCTGCTTTACCTAGTGCTTACAGCACTATGGAATTTACTAAATACTTGGTTTTGCAGGGTGACATTTAGAAGACTCATGCAAAGTGTACTGCTGGTGAGCAAGGTGTTTGCCGATATCAAAAAGCTTACAAATACATAATAAAATGTTTTGCTTGTGCTACTAGTTTCACATTTGGCTCTCTGAAGGTTTCCCTTTCATTTGTCTGGTGCAAATACCTTTGGAAAGGTCCATCCAGTTTCTTTGTGTTGCACCTTCAAAAAAGGCTCTATGCCCAGAAGAGTTGAAGTCAAAATGGTTGTATATGTTTATCAGCTTGTTGTTGTAGTTTCATATTATAAATCTAATCAACCAGATCTATGACACTGACAGCTAACTTACTTTAGCTTCTGTCTGCCCCCTTAATAGATGCAAGATTTTTCCTATGAGACTAAACACTGCAGAAAAAATTAGGTATTTCTATGTGGCTTAGCAGGGTTGCCACCTGATAATTTCTTTCCAAAAGCATGATTCTTTGGAAAGGTGGTTGAAAAATAGCTTGTTTTTAATAGCTAAATCCAATCATGTAATCCAGTTTTGACTTGGAGAAAGAGCCAATATAATGCTACTGAGTGCAAATTAAGTATCACTCAACAGTATTGTGTTGATGCTATTTAATTTGCAGGGTGTGCATAGATTGTAGTCAGGAGTCTTTCATCTCCACTTAATGGTGCATAAAAGCTGCAGAGTAAGGGAAGACTCCTTTCTCCGTGTTTTTGCTGTTTGACTTGATCTTGAATTGGTGTTTGGTAAAAGCTCAAAGTAGTTGGGAGTGGACGAGCATTTAAAAAGGCGTGGGGGTTGAGGGAGGACTTGCTGCCTCTTGTATGCAGTGGAGACGGGTAAAGAGCTTTACCTCGCCCTGACGTCTGGGAGAATGCTCCACGCAGCACTCTCCTGCAGTATGTATTACCCTGGTTATCCAGCAGGCAACTTTTCCAGGTGTTGTGTACAGTGAGGACAACGAGCGTAATCACTGTTTGAAATTGGTTTGGGTGTCATTTTACACCAGTATTTAGAAAGCAAGCTAATGCAATTACAAAAGAAGTGGCCTGTTAAGAGAAGGTTACAGTTTAATTTTCTCAGCTGAGTTTTCCAGGTGGGTTAAGGTAGAATGTTTATTTCATAAATAAATTTAATTTTAAACTCTTTTCTTAGTTTCCTAGATGTTCTTTAGACAGGAATGCTACACTTGTATAAATATTACACTTCTATGAAATAAACATTCCACCTTATTGTTTTTTTCAAGGCAAAAGAGCAGTTTAATCTGGAGTTCAAACCTTTATAGTAATTAGGGCAAAACTACTTAATAGGCAGGTATAGAGTATCCAGGTTCTACAGACCCTATTTTGATTATAGGTTTATTTCTTAATTTGAGACTTGCATTGCTTATTTTGGGGAATAAGGTGTGATGCCAGTCTAATATGTGTACTCTTTTAGTGACCATTGCATTTTTTTCAATTTTTACACATGGATGGAGACAACCCAACCCCCAAGTAAGTTCTGCTCTTGCATTTCAATCGCTTAAAGATATGGGAGTCCTTTATTTTTAGGGCTGACTGCTCAGCCTTCTTTATTATCTTTACATACACTGTAGCTGGGAAATCCCACCTAGTCTGTTCTACCCATTTCTGCCCATTATTCCTTGGACAATTCCTGTCCTATCTTCTAGGGATCTGTCTTTTCTTTTTGACAGTATCATAAAATTAGATAGCTAACTTAATGTTGCAGGTTGAGGTGAGGCATTGATTAAAAGCATGACCTTTATTATGTGTCCTTAGTCCCACTTCTCTTGAAAACAACTAAAGTTGCAAGAAATATTAGGACCAAAGGTTCATAGAAACCTCTAGAATAATGGCAAAATTGCAATGTATGGATTTTGCCATTATATACAGTGCCATTATATAGCGAGTTTACAAGATTCCAAAACCTTCTGGCAATGTAGGGTTGAAGGTTACTTCATTTCACTAAGTACACTTACTACAAACTGTGATTTGCAGAATCAGTTTCTAGATGAAAACAGATCTTTGTATATATTGCCTTGCTTTGGCCTTCGCACTGAAGTTCATAATGTCAGGAAAGCTATGCTCTTTTTGTGTGGCAGTAGTTTAGTTTGATTTAAGTGATGTGTATTCGCATTGACAAATTATGCTTTTCACTGCTATTACTCTAACATGATGATAGAGGTATAACCAACATCTCAAATTCCTGAAGCCCAAGTTTCTGATTGCTGACAGTATGCCTGGAAAAAGAAAACTTTTTTCTTTTTTCAGTGATCTTCCCAAAGGTACCTGTTTCTGGCTATGCTAACATGACATTGGGTTGGACTCGTATGGCCATGTCATATGGTTTCTCTGCACATATCCATCTTGTAGTAAAGCGCATCCATTCAGATTGCCTGTTTAGGCAGGAATTTTTTTCTTTGTGTGTTTTTGTTCCGTGCAAAACATAAAAGGATCTAAATTGGAACCTTTAAGCCCTGCTGCAGCAGAGGGGGAGGTTTTTAAATGTTGCCCTTTGACAGCTGTCATTAGCCATTTTATTACTGCCTGATGGTAAGAGTGAAAGGCCCTTTTTAGAATGACTACCGGGGAGCCTCTGGCCTGTGTCGCTCTTGCGTTTGTGGGTTAATCAGCATTAGGCAAACCTAGATGTATTATAGCAGTGGAAAAGCAAGAGAGAAATAGCTTTACAGATGTGAGAAAGTGATCTTCCTTTTCTTAAACCTTCAGAGTAATTGCATCGAGCTGAAAGCTATGGTAAGTTCAAAGCTACGGTTTATTTAAGGCTTCATGCTCATGTTTAGACTGTCACTTCTCTTGAACCCCTTAATGATTCTCAAAAAGAAGAAAATGACTGATATTTCATTATGAATTGATTTAGGCTTATGACTCAATTCATTCTTTAGAAAGGTCTGGGGTTTTTTTTCTGCATATGTGTGTTTTGGGTAATTATTTGAAGGTTTTGGTTTTTTGTTTGGTTGGTTTTATTTTTTGGGCTTTTTTTTTAAAAAAAAAAAGACTTCTGGCAACCACATTAGCTACAAAAATATTACAATACAGGGTTTAAGGGTTTCACAAAACGTTTCCATCAAAAACTTTTCTTCGTTTAAATATAGAAAACAAATGTTTTTCTCATGCTTTCTATTTGCCTCTTCAGGAAGTAACTAAATTTCCCAGTGGGAAGAACATCTGAGAGGCTAATTAGGGAGGCATAGTCAGCATTTTTGGATGTTTGCTTTTCTAATACAAATACAGAATAACAAATGTGAGCTATAAAGCATATGGTAATGTGCAGCTCTAAAAGCCTTTGTAGGGCCACCAGAACCCAGTTTGTAAGCAAACAAATTTTTTTTTTAAAAGTCTTCTTAATGCATAAATTTACGAACAAGAAATAGATCGACAACATAATGGAGTTATTTTGAAATACCATGGTTTAAGTTTGCAGGAAGGAAAGAACTTGACTGTATTTAGGTCTTGCAGCAAGGGGAATGGGCCCAAGGTTTTGAAAATATTCTTGCACAATTTTATTTCTGTATTCAAAAGCAAGGCTGTTCATGTGAAAACATGCCTTTGTGACTGACTAAGGGATGAGGAGAGAACATCTCCAGGATCAAGTAAAATTATAAATGTTAGTGTTAATTCAGTTGGATTACCAGTCAGTGGCTGCTTTGACGTTCTAACTCTTCTGCCCTCCTCTCTTTTCAACCACCCCTAATGCAAGGTGATCCAGGTTCTCAATAAATAAAGGATTCTTCACTTTCATAGAACTTGTGCTCACCAGAGGCATGAGCATAGTGTCAACTGTCAGTGTCACCATTCAGAGAAGCTGATGTTGGAACCCAATGTGATCATTGGCCTGGGGGTGGGGAGGGTCGTGCGCTTTTTTTTTTGCCTTTTTTTTTTTTTTGGCAAGGATGTGCTTCAGTTACAAAAAAATCTTTAAGAGCTGTTGTCTGAAGTTAGTTTTCAGATTTTCTTTTTTTTTTCCTTTTAACTGAGCAAGCATTCAAAGTAGACAGTAAGGAAGTTCTTAATGACCGCAGAGTTGCTTTGAAGGATGACGGCCAAGATCTAGTGACGTCAGAGCAAACAAGTTTATCCAAAGGTGATGCTCTTAAAAACCTGTTTTTCAGGCTGCTGTATTTTTTTAAAACTGTTCTTGAGTTAGTGTTCTGTAATACAATTGTTTGGACTTTGAACAAGATTGAGGTCGGTTGCAACAGACTTTAAACAGGTGTAGTCAAAATGGTTTTATGTGTTCAGGTCTTTTAGAATGATTGGGTGTTTCTGGACACCCTTCAACAGGAGGTATTTTGCACCATCTGTTGGAAGGACACAACGAGGAAAGGGGATTTTTAAGGGTGATACAAAGGACTAAAGGTACAAATGTGGAGGTATTTATATGCTATTATTAAATCATGGTTACTGGCATGACTTCTGTATGTGTTCTAAGCTAATAAAGGTAGATACTTGGTCTCAGTTAAAAGCAGAAAAACCTGCCACTCCTTTTAGCCTGTGTGTTTCTTCAAGTTCACCTTGAGGGGTAGAGGGGAACACAAATAAATAAATGAATCATCCTGGGTCTTGTACTTTCTGTGGAATGCGTTATTGCTACTTGTGATATAAAATAATCATGCGATGTAGTGTCATAGGCATTAGATTTGGGTGATCCTGAAAGTCGTCTTCTTTTGTTTTTCAGCCCCAAAATATTCTACTAACCAGTAAGTCTCCTCTGGGAGACATTAAGATAGTGGATTTTGGCCTTTCCAGAATAATGAAGAGCAGTGAGGAGCTAAGAGAAATTATGGGAACTCCAGAGTATGTAGGTAAGTTGTCACTACGAGTGATGTCACCCTGAGGAAGGGACTGCCCAGGCCTTGGGGAGTGATGAGAAACTGCCTCAGTCCGGTGAATGTGCCAGGCTGGCTGGGTAGTTACTGTGTTGAGAGATCAGGTTATTACTTGGATGTGATACTGCTGTAAAAGCTAAAACTGGCAAGGTTTGCCAGTCTAATGCATGACAATTGTGGGCTTGTGTTGAAGATGAGTTTACACTTTAGATGATTCTTACCAGCAGTGATCACAAGTATTACGTGGATTAAAAGTTCAGAATTACTTATTCAGTCTCTGAATATAATATTTTAGCTTGTGAAGGTTTGTATCAATTTCATTTTTTTAAAAGCAAATCATTCCAGGCCTTGAAAATGTACTTGAAAATATATTTTATATCTTTACGGGTATGGGTTTCAGTGCTGGAATATAGAATGTTGGATAGTTCTCATTTTCCCATAAGAAATTTCTATACAGCTTCCTTAATTGAAAAGGAGACTGGTCTGGCTTCTGAAAAGGACAATAAAAGGAAAACAATCAGTTTCACTTAAAACCAGTGAATGGCAGTAATCACTTAAATAACTTGAAATATCTTTTTCAAAAGACTATCATGCTGCAAATTACTTATATTAAATTTGACTACATACCTGTTATTGCACTATGTAACTAAAATATAATGTCTGCATATGACAAAAAAAAAATAGAACTGGTTTGTTTGTTTGTTTGTTTTCCCTGAATAGCTCCTGAAATTCTGAGTTATGACCCAATCAGTACAGCAACGGACATGTGGTAAGTTGAAGAAATTAATGGTCATCATAACTTCACTGAAAAGGTGTTTTGTTTTGGTTTAAAAACAAAATAAACCAAAACAAATGTTTAAAAAAAAAAACTAAACTAAACTGCTTTTCTGTTTTTTGCTTTAATTTAGGAGCATTGGAGTACTGGCATATGTTATGCTAACAGGGATATCGCCTTTCTTAGGGGATGATAAACAAGAAACATTCTTAAATATATCTCAAATGAATGTAAGTTACTCTGGAGAAGACTTTGACCTCATATCAGAGTCTGCTGTGGATTTCATCAAAACTCTCCTGGTTAAGAAACCTGAGTAAGTAAAATACACCATTGTGTATGCTAGCATGTCTGACTGGATTAATTTTAAATATACCAAGTGCTGGTATTTTCAGTTTTAAAGCAAAAGGGAACTTTGATTATTTGCATTTCATTGTGCTATTACTTTTCATGTATATGAAAAGAGAGGTTCTCTATTTCCCTCCAAACTTGCATATTCTGAATGTGTCCAACTGTTAGTAACTAAAACCCAAATTCGTTTCAGAAAACTGTATATGAATTGTAGCATATGGTACAGTATACTGGCTGTTTTTACCGGTACCTTGCTGATGTCTTTTAAATGAACTGCGTTTTGAGCTTCTTATTCTTGATGAGTTGGTAGAGTAGCTTTTTCTTTTCGGGGTCGTTAGTGTGCTTTACTCAATGGGCAGCAAGTTGGAAATTCCAGGTCTCAAAAGAAAAGAGGTGTTTCCTGTGGAACTTCACCAGTTCTTCATGGGACGTGTCAACCATTGAAATTGCCTGCTGCTTGTCTGTGGGAATACTTTAAGAATGCAAGGTTTAGATAGTTTTCCTATATTAAAAAAAAAAAATCATCTGTATGAACTTTGAAAGTTGGTTGGAAACACGGGAGGGTAAACTGTGATATTTAAGGATCTATGAATTCCTTTATTTTCAATGTTAGCTGTTCATCTCCTTGGGCTGCCGTTGGTCTTTTCTGGTAAAAGGTAGCTGTCGGCATGTTTTTTAGATGTTCTGTCAGTCTGTCTTTAATACAGTCATATTCTTGGAATAGTTGATATGGATCTCTTCTGCAAGGCACTGGATTTCAAATTCATTTGGACATTTATTTTAATGCTTTTCTTCCTCTGCAGGGACCGGGCAACTGCCGAAGAATGTCTTCAACATCCATGGTTAGAACAAAGTGATAATCCCGCTTGCAGGGCCTGGAGTAAGAGTACAGGAGGGGAGACCAGTGATGTCGCCCAGAAAGATGCAGATTCTGCCTCTGAAAAGTCGGTAGATGCTGAGAAGACTGAAGAGGAAGAATCCATAGTGACAGAAGAACTAATTGTAGTGGCTTCGTATACACTGGGACAATGTAGGCAGTCAGAAAAAGAAAAAGTAACTGAGCAGAAAGCCATTTCCAAACGATTTAAATTTGAGGAACCGTTGCTGCAAGAAATACCGGGAGAATTCATTTACTGAACTGTGTGAAGCTTCATAGCTATAACAGGAAGGCAGTGTTTTCTACTAAACACAAATATCCTAGCCAAGTGAATTTCTGATATGCAATAAATGTTCTAGATAAAAGAAAATGTTGATAAATGGCATCCAAGGAAAATGTGCCAAGTTTTTAATTTCATGGAACAGATAAACAAGATTTCAAGTGGCTGACAGGAGTTTAACAAAGATAAAAGCTTATTTTTGTTTGTAATTTTTGTTTCCGTTTTTCTGTTGCTTGATAGAGTTTTTGTTAATTGTTCCGGTGTTCTGGAGAAGTTAACATTGGAAGTATTTCAGTGACAGATGTCAAAAGGAGTATTTTAGGATACGTTTTGGCATTTAATGCAAATATATAATGCTGGGTTTTCCTCAAACACCTTTTAGCACTCCTGACTTCAGTGGAACTATCTACTGATCTAAAAATTGTATGAGAAGAGAATTTGATCGACAGGTTTGACATACAGATTTCAAAGCTATACTGTGTATATAGTTCTTTAAGTTTATATCAAGTCAAGACCCAGACTGGCCTGGTATATGGCCATAGTGAGCTGTGCTTCTCTGTTAAGAGATGCACATGTCCCACAGGTGAAGAAATCTGTATCAGCGAACAATTCCAGACCACATAGCGGTGATAGTTGTTTATTTGGGAGCACAGTACAATCCTCCTCCTGAGGGTGATAAATTTGCTTAAATTGGTCACTTCTGCAAGCCAGCGGAGATCACTCTTGTCCCCTCCCGTTTTGGGTGAGATGAGCTGACAGAATCCAGCTCAGTGTGGCTGCACAGTGTTAATGAGTAGGAAAAAGAAAATGACAGAGGGTCTGATGTAGCTCTGTTTAAGTTCTCTCCACTGACTTCACCATGCTAGATCACTTTATCCAACTAATGATAAATCAGACCTCGATTGCACCCCCCTCCTAACCAAAACCCAGCTGGGGTTTTACTGGGAGCATGAGGTCATTGCTGCCTTCTTTCTGTTCCTCTAACTGCTGCTTTAAGGAAGAAAGAAGCATCCTTAGGCTAAATTGCATAACCTGGTTCAATATAACTATCAGATGAGGAAGGAGATGCTGCTTCCTTTGAAACAATGAAGCACAACTCACATGTTGTGCTTCCCAATCACTCTCCCTTAGACACTTGGAGAAACAGCATGTGGATGATGGGGTGGAGCGGGATTGGGGACCTGCATGGATGGGTCGTAGTTCTCAATGGACATGGTCCTGCGGGGAACAAAGCTGGGACCAACTGGGCATCAAAACTGACTGGTTTTTGCAATGCACGGGCCTGAGGATCTTGAACCGAATCCTAGTTTTCCAAGTAATCTTTCATATTGATGCTATTCCAAAGTTTAATTTTGATGTCATTGAAGTTTAGTACTATTATATTGTGTCCTGTTAACTATTCAACTATTTATTTGGTTTCCTTACGCTGTTCCTTTGTAATAAACCCTGAGAAAAGTTTTCTTGCTGTAAAATAATGAATAGAAATGCTTAAGCTAGTTTTTCCCTTTTTCATGTTGCTACGGACTTTCCCAATTTCAAATTTACTAGGAGTGTTCTTACTCTTTTGAGTGAACCAGGAGTTCAGTGCTCTGTGCTATTACAGTTCCTCCTCCACACAAAAGGTAAATGGCTTATTAATAACGCAAGCAGTCCTGGGGTGATCTAATTAGCATTGCTGTACCGGTGCAAGAAAAAGCGCTAGTAAAAAAGACAATTGAAAAGTAGCAGCGTGACACTGAAGTGGAGGCAATGAGCCTTTTTCCCTGAGGCTTCATTGCCAGTGCTCTGCTTGCCTTCACTTGAAGCCACATCAGAAAAAGTGCACCCAAATTAAACTGTTCTATCAGGCTTCTTCCCCTGTGGAATCATATATTGAATATTGATGTAGGTAGGGCAACTTGCCACTCCTTGAAGACCTTCATATAAGAAAACATCCAAGAGTACTTGAATAATCAAGTTGGGATGTGTTTTATGTTGTAATGCAGAGATGCCTTTCACACTCATGAGAAATGGGTTGTTTGCTGGATCTTTTCCCTCCTGTAGACTACAGGCTACTACAGGCTCCTACTGAGAAGCAACCATGCAAGACTTTCTTGGATAGCTCTATGTGGCCATTAGCAGATGTTAAACAAGAATCTTTGAGCCAACAGAGTAGTTGTGTTCCCTGGACATTTCTGGAGGTGGGGGGTAGCTGCATTATCACATATTTGCTGATCTCTTTCAGAGTTTTGAAGCAGGGCAGTACTTTTCATGGGCATCTCTTTTATTGCTCGGTCATTTACCCAAGACCATTTGCTTGGAGGAGGGACATCAACTTACGCAATTCATTTCTGCAAGATTAAAATTCTCCCAGTCTCCATCACTGCTATTTTGACTTCTTCACATTTGTACGTCCTTGCTTTTACAAAGTTGAGCAGAACTGAGGTGTATGTTCACGTGCCAGCCTTACAAAACAAATTTATGTTGCCATACCTGCACACCTCAATGTGTAACAGCTCACGGTTGCTCAAAGCAAATCACTCAAGAGACCTATAAGCTGTTTCAGTTCCAATTTGTAACTGCACATCATGTCTTATATGGGGGTTGGTACTGAAGAAAGACAGTAGATGCTGAGCAGCATACATTTTGTCCTATATTTACTGGTTTTAATGTATGACAATGAAGCTTAACATGTATACATGAACTATGTACTTATTACAAGGCCAGTTTCTCTTGAATTGGCTGCTTTGAGACTTCAAGTGGGCTGCATTTCTGTTTAACTTTTTGTGCCTTAAGGTGGTTTTGTACAGTGTTTTTTAACATCATTAAGAATTTGTATAAAGTCGTGAAAGTTTAATAGCGTAAGTTATAAACAAGGCATCCTAGGTTGGCCCTGTAATAGGAGAAATTTTCAGTAAGGTTTAACTGCAGGACTATCAGTCAGTCCCACATACTTCAAGCTATTCCTGTTCCACTGTAAGTGTGGGTAAAGCTGTAGAAAGGGGCTATTGAGGTTAATGTTTTTGAGACGTTTAGTTACTAGTGAAGTAACACATTGAAACTGGGAACAAATCACCAGCTTCTGGAGAAGAGCTGGTTTTCTGCAGCTCCATGAATACAAAGGGCTGTGTTGTACATACGCAGTTCATCTAAAAAAGCTGCTTTTTGCCTTAAAGTGTTTGTGAGACGGGGTGGTTGCGGAGAAGGAACCAACTCCTTGTCCCTTGGTCCCCCCCTCCAGATTGGGCACCTGCTGTCTGCTTTTGTAAGGCTGGGCTGCTGTTGACTGAATGCAGGAACCCGAAAGGAATGGAAGTGCAGACGTTCCTGGAAATTGCTGGAGAATTGTTATTTCTGTGGTTCTGATGTAAGAGATGTGATCTACATCTGAGGAGGGGGGCGTGAGTCAAGGACTTTGCCTCTGTTGCAGTTGTTGGAATAAACAGCAAACATCTAGCTGAAAGTCTTGTCTCTTTGCTATGTTCACCTCTTTAAGCAAGAGGCAATAGATTTTATAGTCATTAAACTAAAATGTCTATAAAATAACCCTTTTATTGTCCAAAGCTGAACTTGCATTTTGATTTGTCTCATTTATTACACTTTTCAACTGACGATCCGTAAACACGAAAGGCTGAATTCCAGCTTGCAGTCTGCCAGGCGAAGCTTGGGGGCCATTAGGTAGGAAATGCAAATAAAAAATTAACTGCGCATTCCCCACTGGTGATGCTGGCAGGGGACAGGGAGGAAGGTGGGCCTTGCACCAAGTTGTCCCATGGCTTAAGAGCTCTCTTGAATATTCCAGGTGCTGTTCCTGGAAGACAGTTCAACGTTTTAAAGAAATAGTGCCAGTACGTTGTACTTCTGATAAGGTGTTTATCGTTTCAGGAACTTTACAATAAATAAAATTTTGTTTTCTGAGCAGCTGATGGGTCTTTTGTTCTTTATGCATTGGGAAACACTTTAAAACATCATATATATATTTAAAAAGAAACTATAATCTTTCTTCAAGTCAGCATTACTGATTTGAAACAGAACTCCAGATGTTATGCTGCTTTGGTGCAGGATGACTGCATGATGGCTGGAACCACAACAGGGGAGAGAATCAAAAGGGAAGGGAGAAACTTGGATTGACCTAAACACAGTTTAATAAAATAATAAAATACTAGTAAATATATATAGAAAATAAAGGATACTCAAGGCAATTCCTTACGAACATGCTGAGCAGCCGGTCCCAGGAAAGCAGCACCCCGGTCCCAAAACAGCTGATCCCAAAGAGAGAAGGAAGAGGAAAAAGGAAGAAAAGCCCAGAGGCCCTTGCAAAATGGCAAAAGGCTAAGTGTCCCACACCAAAAACTCCTCCGGCTGTGCCCTAGAGCAAGTGAGAAGAGCAGAAGAGCCAACCGAACTCTTCTTAAATAATTAGCATTACACTAATGGGATGCAATATTCTTGTTGATCAGTCCGCATGTCAGTCAAGCTCTGCCCCATCTCTTTTTCCCCCTTCCTTGATAGCTCACACCTGTGGGCAGAGCCCAGAGTGTCCTTGGCACTCAGACCAGAGCAATTAAAAACATGAGCTCTGTGTTTTCTCTTGTTCTCAAACCAAGTCCAAATAATGAGCGTGCTAGCTATGGAAAAAGAAAGGTTTCTAACTGCACGAAGAAAGTTAACCCACTTTCAGTCAAACCAGCACACATGTTCCAGTGCCCTTGCTTTTCTCCAAGGAATTCTGTAAAGTTATTTTTCTCAACGTTCATCTAGCAGGATTACTAGTATTTTAGTTTTCTGAATTACGCACCTGTTCAATTTTTGCTGCAAATATTAAAACGCACTGATAAAGCACTATGCTTACACCAAAGAGATCTTCACAATACAGCATTCACAGCTGTTGAATTAAGCTGTTGCTGGGATTAATAAATATAGTCACATCATCCAGGTAAACCTGGAGTTTTTTTGGTTTGATTGCTGGTTTTTGTTTGTTTGGGTTTTTTTTTTTTGTTTTGGGGGGCTCTGGGGGGGTTATGGTTTGTTTGTCTGGGTTTGGCTTTTGGAGGTTTTTGTGAGTTTTTTGGGGTTTTATTTATGTGTTTGTTTGGTTTTGCTTGTTTTGGTTTTTTATCTTGGTCTACGTGAAGCACAGAAACATATTGCTGTCAAACTTAGGACTGTTATTTCAGATGTCTGAAATGGTGGGGAGTGACCTGCCTGAAGACGTGGGGCTGGAAAGATGGTATGTAAATGCCAGTGAACGGTGCGCAATGTAGGACAGCTGTGTACCCAGGACAGGGCGAAGCAGATGCAAATCAGCATTAATCCAGGTTTAACAAATCACACCAAAATGTGTCCTCCGAAGCACAGACACAAACTTCCGCATCCCCTCCAAGGGGCACTGTGTCCAGAAATGTGGTGTTTGCCTGACAGGCGTTCCCGTGAGGAAAGTCAGGGCATTGCCTAGATGCTGGGTGAGAAAAGTATTTCTTCTTCTAACACTGCTTAATTGCATTAATTGCCCCTGTTATAAAACACCTGACAACTGTAAAAGTAAAACATTTTGGTTCCATAAAAATACAACTTTGAAGCTTTATAAAATAGAAAAAAAATGTCCATAGGGGTATGATAAATATTCTGCATTAATTAAGAAAAGGTTAGAATTTGTCAAAGTGAAGCAGAGCATTAGGACTACAACAGTTACTACAAAATTAGGAGAGGAAAGGGAACTTAACTACTTGAAGGGCTTATCCTTTTTTGTGTAAACACAGAGAACTTAACTGCATTGAGTCTTTGCTCGCTTGTGCAACCAGAATCACAGCTAAGCTGGTAATGTATTGAAACCAGTGTACCCCATCTCTTCGATTAATTTGCAATCCCAGTGTAGATGCTGAATGACACAGGTGCCTTTTCACCAAACCTTAGAGGAAAATCTCCTGAGCTGTTGGGGTATCGCTTTACCAGCTGCCGCCTTCCAGTAGCACCCTGTGAGATCCAGCTGGTCTGGTTTTGCTGGATGGAAGTTCTCGCCTTACCAAGCTCTCTCAAAAGTTATTGAATGAAGGCGCTTGCTTCTAAATCTTCTAAGAAAGCCAATTAACAGAAAGTGCATTTGACTGGTCAAGATATGTTGTGATTCTGGTGCTTTTATATACTTGGCGCTGCATAAAATGAACCAGAAGTGTTCTAGCTGTGTGTGATGTGTCTTCCAAAGCAACGCCAAGAATGCGGCAGGTCTCCATCGCTACCAGCGTTACAGGACTGCCTGGGCCATTTTGTAGCAAATTTTGCAGAAAACATGCAGGAAAACGATTTTGCTTCATCAGGCAGACAAGATGCAGGCAAATGGAGGGATAGAACTTCATGCAGCCTCATTTCTAAATGGGAGGTGAATCCAAATGACCCTTGTTCCCTGTGCATTGCAGGACGTCTGCCCAAGCTACGCAGTGAACCAACAGGCCCGCAAATTGGACAAAACCATATTATTAATACTACCTGGAGAAGCATACTCAAAAGGGAAGGCATCAGCCCGCCGAGCCTTTATGAAACTAGTGTTTTTAAAACATCTGGTTTTATATAGCCCCTGCGTGCTAGTCGTCCAGCTCAAATAGGCACAAGCATTGTAACAATCTGCTAAGCAGTATTTGTTGTTTCTCAGTTGTAATTTAAGTTCTTGCCCTGAACAGCCTTGATAGATTCCTTGAGGGTGATGACTGCCTGGCAGAACCCATTAAGATCAAACTAGAGAGTAAGAAACAAACATGCAATCCAGCAAAGGTCATAAAGATGGTGCTTGTTTTAACCACGCCAACTGGAAAAGGAACTATGCAGATTTTCAAGCCAATTTAAAAGAAATTATTTAACATGCTGAAAATGATTAAGACGATTAAAGGATTGCTGCACCTGCCAACAAGGCTGAGAGACCTGGGACTGTCAGCCTGGAGAAGAGAAGGCTTGGGAGGGATTTTATGAGTGTGTGTAAAATACCTGTGGGTGAAGAGTAAAAAGGATGGAGCCAGGTTCTTCTCAGTGGTGCCAAATGGCAGGACAGGAGGCAATGGGCACACACTGAAACACAGGAAATTCTGTTCAAAATGAGAAAAAGCTTTTTTTGTTTCTTCGTTTTGTTGGATTTTTTATTTTTTTTTTTCTGTGAGAATGGTTGAACACTGGTGCAGTGTCTCCAGAGGTTGTGGAGTGTCCATCCTTGCTGATCTTCAAAACCCGACTGGATGCAGTCCCAGGCAAGCTGCTCTGGTTGACCCTGTTATGAGTGAGGCAGTTGGACCAGACGATCTCCAGAGGCTCCTCCCGACCTTCTGGGATTAGGAAAGAATGGCTTTCTGAAGGAGTTTAACTTTTTTAGGGTCTTCGGATAAATGATAAATACTTTCTTAATAAAAACGAAATTATTGCAAAGAATGGTATTTACTGACATGCAACACAATATACTTACAATTAATTAGTGCTTTAATGACCTAATGACGATAAAAGCAACCTAATCTGTGCCAGCATATCTTAGTGGAAAATACCGCAATTGGAAGAGGGGTGCCCAGGTACCCTCTTGAATTTATTTGGGCTTTCAGCAGCTGCTAGTGGTTTTGAGACCTTTGCATTCCCCGTTTTCCTAGCGTGCTCCAGCTCTTTCGGCTGCACCTGTGTCCTCTCTGAAAGCAGGAGCTGCAGGCTTTGGTGGATCTAATGGGAGCCACATGGCCAAAGCAGCTCAGCACTCAACACAGCAGCTTGCTGCTTTTTTCTCCCTCTGGATATGAGCATCAACACAGAGAGGAAGTCGCTTCTGAGGCACTTAAGGTCAAGAGGCAAGAGAACCTGGGTGTACTGACTATTAAACAGCAAAACAAAAGCAGGGATTTTAATGTGACTTTTCTTTTGTCTCACTCCAGCGATTGGCTGGCTCCCAGCCTCCACCCTTTGATTTCTTCCTTCTCCAGGTTTAAAGATTGGACTTAGAGAAACACTGATACGATGATACCGCCCATTCTCACAGCTTTGGGGAGCCCATGGGTGGGTTAGGATGATCAGGAGTGCCCCGAAGTTA
Source organism: Pampusana beccarii (assembly GCA_013399365.1). Taxonomy (NCBI): domain Eukaryota; kingdom Metazoa; phylum Chordata; class Aves; order Columbiformes; family Columbidae; genus Pampusana; species Pampusana beccarii. Next base: position 194,722 of record VWYH01011068.1, read on the forward strand.
AAGGCGGGGTCTGCAAGGTCTTCAGGGGGAAAGTGAGAAATGAAACTTCTTTGCAAGCTCTGCTTCCCCCAAGCAAGGCAAAATCTCCGGTGTTCCTGGTCTGGTTTGTGGGGGGAAATCTCCCTCGGGCTTCGGGTACCCAGGGTTAGAGCCACACCGGTATCGTGGTGCAGCACTTTGTGAAGCCAGATTTCGTGTGTGCCGGCTCAAGGGAAGCTGCACCTTGATTAAGCTGCTCCGTTACAATAAATCCAAGGTACTCTTTCTTCTGGATGTTCTTGGTGGCTTGCATGTTACCTCACGGTATGACAGCAGGACAGTTACTTGTGTCTCTCAGCCGTCTCAAACTGTGCCTTAGGCTTTGCAATCAGTTAGAATGTGCAGTTCGGTGGGATTTTAGGCTTTTTTGCTTATTCCTCGACTTGCTCCTGTTCTAGGCAATCCTCCACCTCTGTTGGTTGAGCGGCTGCATTGAGAGAATCAAGGCACAACCACGATCTCTTGTTGTAGTCTGACTGAACTGTGGCGCTATTTCGCCTGCTCTGGACCTCCTGAGTGTTTTCCTCCCTAAGCAGAAGTGGGAGAGCGAAGGTGCTCTCCGGAGCCTGTGTCGGGCAGCACTGGTGTGTGACAGCGGCTTCTTCTGTTATACCGACCTTCAGCACGAGCAGTGCGAGCAGCAAGACTTCTCCTGGAATTCATAAGTTATGGTGAGTGGTCTCTGCTATCTCGCGAGCTTTTTAACGGTAACAGTGAGGGCGCAAATCTACCTGATATGTGACATCCATTAGCAGTGGAGGAGAATGGTGCTGAGCTTCGCCTTCACTGCTTTGTCCTTCCTGCTTTAGGTTACACCTTGTTGAGAAGTGGGGGAAACCGAAGTAGCAGGGGAATGACTATGAGAAGCTGACTCAGCCTTCCAGCCACGACAGAGCAGCCCAAGTGTCCTGACTTCGGTCTGTAATTGTAGAAAAGCCCGGTTTCCTGGCAGTTTGTTTATTTATTTCAAATTCATAATACCAGCACACACAGGGCGTAACACATGACTTCTCTGGAACAACAGCAAGTCTTTTGCAATATATTTATTTTAGTCTTCTGCTGAACACATGAATAAGCCAGCAAAAGAAAGAAATCACAGTCATGACAATGATGAGGTCAATCTTAGAGAGAAAAATGTCTTGAGAGCACCCACCTAAGTGAAATTGTCGCTTGTGACAACTGCATACATTCACAAACACAGCGGGATGCGATCGATTAATGGCTCCTTCGGCTCAGTGGGAGGTGGAGAAGCAGCTGCCTTTGAGTTTCAGCCTTCTTGCACACCACTGGTGTCCACCGGGGAGTGGTAAACAGGAATATTCTGACCATCTCGCAGTTTCAAGGTGACATCCTGAAGGCACCAGCTGATACAAACCAAAAGAGATTTTTAACTTGTTACAATTACTTTTAATATAGTAGTGAAGGTATAGAAACAGCTGGCACAGAAAAACGAATCATTCCATGCATCCAGTGCTATTAAAAAGTCTTTCAAGTGTTTTAAAGCTTGGTTTGTGAGTGCCAGCTTCTGAAAGCTGTTTTCCCTAATAGCATAGCACAGCCCAGATTTAAAGGTCTGGGATGCGTGTTCCTGTTGTTTGCAGCTCAAATAAAATCCTGCCAGCTATTTTTAGAGAGGACATTCCTCCCCCGACCCGGTGCCTTTCTTCCTCCCCATCCTGCGGGTGCATTCCTTGCTCATCTCCTCTCCAGCCTTGGAGCCAGACTGTGTTGCTAAGGAATTATCCTGGCTTGGAGGAGTTTGAACACTGTGTGATCACTCAATGTGACTGCTGAAACTCTGACAGGGTATGACAGTGGTTACTCAAAGGAGAAGGAAAATCGCATTTTTTGGAGACCGAGGGGGAGCCTTTTCCTTCCTCTAAACTCCGTTCCAAGCCTGCTTCTGTGAGACAGCTCGTGCTGCTTTTTCAGCTGGGAAGGACTAGTGTTTTGGGGTACTAAGACAGGACCTTTTCAAAAGCTCCCGGTGCTCACCCAGCTCTGCTTTTGCTGCAGTTGGGGCTGAGTTACATAAAACCAGGTAATTCAGCTGCCGCACCCCTGTGTGATGGGTCTGTGACAGGGCGCTTTGCTTGGCAGCCCTCCACTCCATCTGATCCGGGATGAGCAGCTGCCTCATTTATAGCAGCTTGAAGGACCAGCTGCTCGCTCTCCGCAGCGTGGCCTGGGGTCTCGGCCCTTCCCTCCACTCACTTTGGGGCAGGAAAGTGCCATTTTGCAGGGCTGGTGCCTTAGAGGCCCTCGCCTCCGGGTACCCTCCCCATCCCTGCGCTGCCTGCACCTGAGTGAGTGCCTCCTCCTCCAGGTCCAAACCAGCTCACGCACTCAAAATTTCCCTTCCTTTGAAGCTGCCCACTTTTTTAACAACCACATAAACAAATAAGCTGCTATGCACAGACTGCACTTGGAGTCAGAAGCATTTTGGTGGCTTAGGAGCCTCCAGAGCGCTCCTGGTGTCATTTAATTGTGTCTATCAGTCTGGTGGTCTCCACTGGAAATGCCCATGTGCCCACTATGCAGAGCCCCACCAGGATGGCCTGCTTACGTGTTTTTGTTATTCCTATCGAGCATTTCAAGAACTCCTCTCCACGGACCAGATGGGAACCAGCCATTTTACTCTTAGTTCCTCAGCCCAGTGCAAGGACACCAAGTCCTGCCTAGCCCCAAGTGGAACTGTGCACAGGACCCCGCATGTAGGCAAAGATGGTTGAGTCTGACAGATTCGTCTGCCACAAACCCTTTTACAGAAGATATCTCTGAGAGATATGTACGCACTTCAATTTCTCCTGTAGTTCAACGTCTTGCAGTCCTCAGTTATCCTCACAGTAACTCAGTGAAACAAGAGGGAACTGTTATTTCCCTCCATCTGTCAGGAGGAGATAAGTGAGGACATCAGATCCCAGGCCCTGGGGAAGTGTAGATTTGCAAGAAAGGTGGCTGGGGACCTCTGGGGATATCTCTGGTCACTAGGGAGGAGGCCAGGTCTGGCCCTGAGTCTCTCAAGTCCCAGCCCAGTGTCTTCCTCCCATTGTTATACACCTTACTTCCCACAGTTATTCAAAAGAGAAATACAGTAAGTTGTGTTCATCTAATTATGAAAAGAAAACATTACCATATGGCTGGTGGCAGCTGAGTAAAAACGTTGTAGGTTTGGGTTTCTAAATAGAGCTAACAGAAGTGCCTAACAGACTCCAAGAACAAGTACATGTGAAGAGGTTTGCGTCTGTTAAAGTTTCCTCTTTCGCAATGGAAGACGGACTTCGAATTCATGTAGTAATTCTTTGCTTGGTTCTAGAAATTGGTTTACCCTTGACAAGGGAGGTTTTCAGGCTGCAGTGCTACAAAAACGTAAAGCTGCTACTGTATGATATGGAATCAGAGCATCCTTCTGCTATAATGCATCTGTTCTAGCACTGTTTTTTAACTATAAGGACTGTATCTATCAGATAGCTTGAAAAAAAGAGTCCTGCATCGATTTTTAGCTCATCTTGATAGGCTCTGATCTAATATGTAATTCCCCTACTGCAACACCTAATACTAGACTGGAGTTCGGACTGCTGTGCAGCTTCTGCACCTCCATGGGGAGGAGAGCTGGGAGGGGGCAATACATTACCTTGGCTCACACTATTTATATGTATGCTGAGCTATAGTTTGCTGAACAACACATTTTACACAACGAATGGCTCATGTTGCTCTGCTATTTGTATTCACAGGGATGAAGTCAATATATTTCTCAACTAAGGTATATTTTTGTCATAACGATGGTAACAACCTTTCGCAAGACCTTCAGACATTAATTTCTGCTTCCTTCATGTGCATGATCTCAGCAACATGGATGACTAAAGCAAATGTTCTGCTCTGCTCTTTTCTCCTACCACTTTTCTTATTGCGTCTATACGTTTCTACCAGCACGTTCCCCAGTACCCACCATTGACGGGAGTGGTCCATCTCTGAGTTAATGTAAAGGTACCCCGCTGATTTTGTTCCAGATACTGGTAACTTTATCTGCAAATGTGAAAGGATGTTAAAGATTTAGTGAAACATGTTATGAAATGGACATTTACTCCTTCTACAGTCAAAGATGTAACACCTTTTTATTTTTTTTTTTACTGTATTGTAGAGTTTCACTAAGGTTTAGCTTTTCTAATGGCTAACGTGTGCATGGCTATACAAGTATGTCTGTTCTGCCATACATTAATCTCTCTCTGCTGAAAGAATGTACTGTGTTACAGCTGTAACCCCCAGGGAAAACCACTCGCGCTCTGAAATGTTTATGAGCAAACACCTTTCCTTACCGGAACGCACGGCAATCCAGAGGTGGCCTGCACTGTGTTAGAGCTTCCCATAACCATAAGAAGCCTGTAGGTTCGGATCCTCTATAGATCAGTCCCTTAGCACACATCGAGGCAATAAGAGATGTTCAATGATTTTTCTCAGTGTCACAAATCCTACCACTCAGTTCATTAACGAACAAAGTTAGGAGCTGCAGCGGTGACCACAGCTAATTGCACTTGGTGTAATGTTTGAATAAAATAAACGTGTTTCAGGGGTAGTGTTTGGTGGTATTGCAATCACAAAATGTCGGGGTTGTCCAACAGCCCCAGGAGCTGGGAATGTTGTGGACTTAGTAAATTGATCTATGATATAATCACTAGTGATGATTAACCAGTTTATTTCATGAGAACATGAATGGTCAGGAGCATGAAAAAGCAGAGAAGAAAGTTGGTGGTTTGTGTCTTGGGTGAGGTCGGTAGAAGACAGGATTTGACTTCACCCTGAGTCACCCAAGCGACCAGCATTCTTAAACAGTGACACAGGAAAACATCACTGGGACAGGTTCTTTTCTTCTTTTCAATCAGCTTAAGAGGTTGTGTGGGTTTTTTGCACATTTTTGGCCTTAGACATGTTTGCTGGTAGAATCTCTAAAACCTGGGAAATGTTTTGGCCCAGGGTATCACAGGGGTGAATCCTCTCTGGAGTGAGATGAAACATGAAATGTTGTGAGCTGGTTAAAGGTTGATTTTTTTTTTTTTTTCCCTTCTTGCCCTGAAAACCCCTCTCATTCACTGTACCATCCACCCCATTCTTTAATGCCCTTGCTTGGTCCCCAGGACTCAAAACTACTCACCAGGAGGAACAAAATGATTCAAATGTGATGAGATGCCAGTGAGGGACCTGCACAGGTCACTAGGGACATTTTGCACTACCAGCAAAACCAGGGAAAGGCAGCCAGTCCTGGTTTAAGGGGAAAAACACTGATGGGAAGTCCTTTTTGGGCAGCCACCCTGAGTGGAAGCGGACTTGTGTTTGTGAGCTTTGCCTTGGCCCAGCCCTGGGCTGATGCAAGGTTGCAGCCTTGTGCAACTCTTCAGCACCCAGCACAGCATTCTCCAGCTACTACGTAACCCACGCACTCAGTCCCACACCAGGCAGCTTTCCTCCATGGCACAGAATTACAGGTGATTTTTAGAAACCACATCATTTGTGCTGTACCATGGCATAGCTCATAAGCAGCTATAAAACTCTGTTCTGAACAAAGCTTTAAAAACTAGCCTGGGATGCATCTAGGGAGATGAGGGAGGCAGCTGCCACTTTAAAGCTGGATCTGATATGTTTCTGAAAACTGTTTTGTGACTTACAGTAGCAGGAGGGGCACTGACTGACCTGGGAGGTCCCTCGGCACTCTGTGACGTGCCCATATAGTACAACATGAAGATGCCGCTCCTGCTGTATCTAGTCCCTCACATGAGTGTAGATTTATTCTCTGGAAATCTGTTCCTCTTCCAAATCAACTGGCATCACATCCTACTGCCTTCTAGTGCACCCAAGTGACTCGTGACCTGCTGAAGATCCCCTGGCTGACCTCTTATCAACTGATGCCTCGGGAAGCCACCCTGTGACACCACCTCCCTAGCGTTACCTGTGCTCTTTCTGTGTCCACACGATTACTCCCATCTGTCAGTCGGATGTTGTGAACCTTAAGAGGTGGGGCACCCAGGGCTTCCAGGGCATCAGGATTGCTGTTCAGCTGCTCCAAGGCCTGCTGGTAATACTGGGTCCGGGCAAAACCTTCTAGGTGAGAAAAACAGGATGGTGAGGAGACTGTCCACTTAAAATCAAAACATAAGTTTAAAAAAAAAAAAAGACATTTCCTCCAGACTACCAAGACTACCACACCCTCCCTGAAAAACAGTCCAAAACTACTAATTAGGAGAAATCTGGCTAAAGGAGGAAACACATCAGAGAAGCAGTGCTGAACTGTAATGTTATTCAGCTAATTTAAGTAAAGAGGGCTCTGAATATAGCCTGATCCATACTGTTATACAGTTCAGCTTGTGGCTGCGTCTCCCTGCTTTTCATACATTTGTCTGTCATCTAAAAGTAACCAAAAAAAAAAAGGGGGAAAAAAAAAGTATAAGAACGAATATCTGAAAATGTTCTGAAGGTAACTCATTTCTTTTTTAAAGGAGGTACAGAAAATACTTTAAGAATGGAGAATATTTCACAGACATTGGTGTGAGACAGAAACAGCTGCTGCTGCTGCGAAACCCTTGCTGTGGTCTCGATACAGCTTTTCAAGTGGCAGCCACGAAGCTGCAGCTCTACTGATGGATGCATTGAAAGGGAGGCACAAAGAAGGGCCATTAAAGCTAATGGTCAAGCAGCAACAATAGCACAGTAGTCTGGATGCTGCACTGTCGGCATATGGAGGACAATTGTGGTAAATCATTATTTATCAGTGTCTGGTTGCCATGTATAGCTGGGAAACGCTGTGCTGTGGTCACCAATGGACAATGCAGAGCTGTGAGGCTGGAAACATGCCGACCCTCCTTATGGCGGCGGAGATTTGCTTATAAATAGTTGTAAGGCTCGTCTGCTGGGACTTCTAGGTATGCTTCATGCCAGCCTAACTTCACTCAAGAAGGGCAGAGTTAAGCCAGGTGTAGGCACGTGTGAAAATTCCACTCTGGCAACTTGGCTCTCACCTTCCAAAGAGTTTAAAACAAGGTGTAAGGTTCGATTCCTGGCCTCTTCCTTGTGGGTATTACTCTTGGAGCGTGAGGCAGAAGGATGCTGCCCCCTCTCCCTCATTAGAGGCATGCCCTGTGAGCAGGCAGCATCCAGTTAGCACAGAAACAGCTTTGCAAGGCTGCGGCCTGTGCTGGTCCTCCCTGGCCCTCTGGACCATCCTAAGGAGCTCCAGCAATAGGGGTGGCAGCACACCAGCCCATTAGTGCCTACGGATCACGGCAAGCAGCCACCCAACGTTAAAACTATGTTGTGCTTATGCTGCAGGTTGGAGGGGAAACGGGTTCAAGTTTCCTGGTGCTGCTTCTCAGCTGTTCCTTGTTAGCATCTCCTGTCATGGAATCACAGAATGTCAGGGATTGGAAGGGACCTCGAAAGATCATCCAGTCCAATCCCCCTGCCGGAGCAGGAACACCCAGATGAGGTTACACAGGAAGGTGTCCAGGCGGGTTTTGAATGTCTCCAGAGAAGGAGACTCCACAACCTCCCTGGGCAGCCTGTTCCAGTGTTCCGTCACCCTCACTGTGAAGAAGTTTCTTCTCAAATTTAAATGGAACCTCNNNCACTCCCTTCAGCATCTTCGTGGCTCTGCGCTGGACTCTCTCAAGCAGTTCCCTGTCCTTCTTGAACTGAAGGGCCCAGAACTGGACACAATAAAATAGATAAAATACCCAAGCAGTCCATTTGTCCACACGTTTTCAGCAGGAGAGCTGAAAGGATGCTGGTGTTGGCTGGGGAGGCCGTTCCCTTGAGAAGGGTGTGGAAGTAAAGGTAGTGAGTAGAAATAGGATTACCCAAGTGTTTGTACAAGCTTTCGCAGACACCATGTACACGGCAAACTTCCCTTCAGCCTGAAACACACTTCTCCCCCTGCTCCCACCACTATGGAAGTCACTTGTTCCTCACAGGTCCCAGTATAGGCCAGGTATGTGCACTGGGATAGCAGAAGGAAATGGGATAACCTTGGGTGTGGGCCAAGGGAGGAAGGGTCCCAGTGGGGCTCCCCTGTCTGCTGGAGGCTGAAGAAGGATGCACTCTGCAGCACAAAGTGTCCTTTCAACAGCCTGGTTGGCTTGTCACCAAGTTATCAGACAGCTACTCGGTGGCCACCGCTATTGCAACAGAGCAAGAAGTAGCCATCGAGTTGCACCACTTGATTACACAGCTAAGTGATGTGGGGAATGAGCCCTTTGACTTTCTATACAGTATGGAGGGTGACTTCCCCCCCCCGCCCCGAGATTTCTAGATAACAATGCTGAAGCTGAAAATTAAAACATGCTAATGCCCTTGTTAAAGCCAGATTCAGTATTTTAAAGAGTAAGAGGATCATATATCTGTCATGTGCTCCAAAGCTTGAGGGCATGAGCTGCCTAAAATTAAAGCCTGCTTTCCAGCCTTGTCTGATTTGTTATTAATACGTGTAAAATGAAGAGGAGGTTTCAGAGCTTATCTGAGGGCTTGAGGAACAGGCTTGGCTACACTTTTCTGGCAGCATCCTCTGATATAAGGCTAGGTGAAAAGCAGTGTAATTTGATAGTGCCAGCAAGTGAGAGGCATAGGGCCAAGAAGCCTATAGCAACCCCCAAGAGAGAGGCAAAGCCTATTTCTGTTCTGATGCCAAATATCTAGATACAATTTTAGAAAAAAAATAAACATCTATAATTTGGACTAATAATTTGTATTCTTGGCCAAAGATGCGGCAACTAGAGCTGTTTATAAACAGTAATGGCACCTGTTTAGCTTTTCTCTCCTTGTCCTCATCTTCTCAATGAAGAGCACTCTTATCTGCCCTTCATTCAGAAAAAACTAATGTCTTAGCACTTCACAGGCATGTTGTCTGTAAGGGCCAGCACCACAGAGAGATTTGCAGATAAAACCGCTAGACTTTAATACCCTCTCACAGATGGTCCTCTTTTCCTGCCCAGTTGTAACATCTCAGTAAGAAACGAAACCTGCCTAAGCTTTCACTTCGCCCTCACCCTTAGGAAACCCCCCAGAAATTAGTCTTTCTCCTGACCACAGCAGCCTGCTTCCTATGCAGTACCCACCTCTGCAAATGTGTGCAGCAGCGCTTGGGAGAGCAGCAGCCCTGGGGCTGAACAAAGCAGAGCCCGTGGAGGCACAACCCAGAGGCTCAGCCACACTTCCCGTAACTTCATCTGCTTTTCACATCTTGCATGCTGCTATTTTCCCCGCTACACAAAAGCAAATGAATGGGGGAGAGGAGAAATAAGGTTGCTAACAGCACCAAGACTTACTTTGCATAAGATTATACATCACGATGCATCCCCCGCCACTGAACAGACCCATGAAAACAGCCATTTGCTGCAGTTTTCTTAGAGAAGCTGGCATTTTTTCCTCCCTGAAAACAAAAAGGGAAGACATTTGTTACAAAAGAAGAAAGCTAAAGGGTTACTTCCCCCCTTCTCCTCTTTCCTAAAAGCCCTTTCCAACCAGGCCTGAATGAAAGTGCAGGGCACAGGCACCGTGCTCTTGCTCACTGGGGCCCCACCGTGCGCCCAGAAGGAAGGGTGATGAGAACAAGAGCAAACTGGGGACCCAGCCGGCTTGAATGTGTTTATTCAATTTCTTTCAGCGATGCCACCACTTTGCTAATTGCTGAGAAGAAAATGACCTCCTCGGTATGGCCGGGGGCCAGTGCCGGGGCACATTGTCATGGGGGCTCGTGGTGCCTGCACGCTTGCTCGCACACTGTGAGCATTCAGGCTCGGGGGGCCGGGGTTCTCTCTCTCAAGTAAACTCTTCTAAAGTAAACACGCTCGCGGCCGGGCTGGATTTGGCCTGGAGTGCTGAGGGACAGAGCCAAGCCAGCACTGCGCCAGCAAAGATAATGGAGCCAGGGTGTGGGTATTCTGTTGTCTTGGTTTTTTTCCCAAGCCATGGGTAAACAGGAAGGCTCTTGCAAGCCTATTTTTCTTCCTTCCTGCCCTCCCCCCAGCCCGAGCTTGCCCTTTCAATGAGTCACAATTTTGGCATCTGAATGAATGACCCAGCAGAATAAGAAACACCTCTGAGAAAGTCCATCTACTAAACACTTCCTATGGTTTGGGTAAGAGGGAGACCGTGTGGCCTGAAGAGCTCAAGCTAATGCTCCTGCCCACAGCAGCTTAGCAAGTGTCAGGCTGAGGTGTCAGTGGGGGAGTAGCACGTTGCTTCAGGCTGTGGCAGGATGGGACTTGACCAAGCATCTGAGTATTAGCTTATGCTCTTGTTTCTCTTGCAGCTGGGATGGTAAGGACAAGTGGCCTTGACAGCAATAAATTTAAAAAAAAAAAAAAAAAAAAAAAAAAAAAAAAAAAAAAAAAAAAAAAAAAAAAAAAAAAAAAAGATAAAAAATAGCAAAAGGCTGCCCTCTGATGTAGACATCTGAATACATGGGGAAACTGTATGGGATTTCTAATCTTAAAGGCTTCACATCTCATAGAACAGTTTGGGTTGGAAGTTCCAGACCCCGTGCCATGGGCCCAGAACACTTTCCACTAGACCAGGCTGCTCAAAGTCCCACCCAACTTGGCCTTGAACACTTCCAGGGATGGGGCATCCACAGCTTCTCTGGGCAGCCTGTTCCAGCGCCTCACCACCCTCATGGTGAAGCATTTCTTCCTTACATCTGATCTAAATCTACCCTTTCTCATTTTAAAGCCACTACCCCTTGTCCTATCACCACATGCCCTCTACAAAATGTCCCTCTCCATCTTTCTTGTAGGTCCCTTTCAGGTACTGGAAGGCTGCTGTAAGGTCTCCCTGAAATCTTCTCTTCTCCAAGCTCAGCAACCCCAACTCTCTCAGCCTGTCCTCACAGCAGAGCTGTTCCAGCCCTCTGATCATTTCTGTGGCCTCCTCTGCCCCTCTCCAGCAGGTCCATGTCTTTCCTGTACTGAGGGCTCCAGAGCTGAACACAGGACTCCAGGTGGGGTCTCACCAGAGTGGAGCAGAGGAGCAGAATCACCTCCCTTGACCTGCTGGACATGCTCCTTTCGATGCAGCCCAGGATACAATTGGCTTTCTGGGCTGCCAGTGCTCATTGTGGCCACAATGATATCGCTTAGGGGTTACGGTTAGCAAGACCTGGTTAAACCAAGGCTCAAACCAGTCAAAGAAATGTGACCTGGGCAAGGCCGTTTGAGTCCTGTTGTGAAAAGCACCTCAAGATCCCCTCAGGTACACATTAGTCAGGCATTGCTCATCTGACAACCACAGTTTAGAGAAGGGCGGAGAGGCAAATGTCAGGAGTCTTTCCCATCGTAGCTGGGTCAGGAGACATGGGCAGCCTCCTTCCACTCGCCTCTTTGCTGACATGCCTGCACACCATCTCTTGCATCCTCCAGACCAAGGGAAACCATGAACGCAACCCAGGTTGACTTTAAGAGCTCTTAATATTTACATCTATTGTTTAAATTACTTCAAATCTGTGGATGGCTACTAATGGTAAAAACTCAGAGAAGCACGTGTGCATTGTGTCTGGTTTATGCCTCAAAAAACCCCAAATTGTGCCATTGGTACAGTAAGTCACCATCTCTCCTTCCTGATCTGCTTCTCTGACGAGTTTTCTTCTTCACTTCCCCTGGGGAACTTGAGTGGTGTGAGAAGCTGCGGCAGAGGAAGTACAAGCGTGTTTTTACAGAGAAACAGCAGCAGCCATTTCACAAGGACAAGGAGAGCTTTCTGCTTGCTCGCTTGTGTTTGCAACTTTCCTTAAATCGCAATTTACAACATTATTTCCTGACATCCCTCCCCCCCACACCCCGAAACTGCAAAATCTGATTAATAAGATTTTCCTGTAAGATCTGCCTGGCCAGGAGGAGGATCTGACACCACCACATAACAGGAAGAAAACAAAAAAGGTGGTAAATCTGGAGAGCAGATCAGATACAACAGGCTGTGACCTGCAGTATTTGGTTTTGCCCTATTCAAAGCTGTGGCCAAGCGAAATTTGCTTTCTGTGACGAAACTCAGGGTAATTGAACACAAATGTCTGGGGGTGGAGGGGTGCTGCTGGCAGTTTGCTGAGTTAAAATGGGAAAATGCGGAGCTCTTGCACAAGCGAGGATGTTTTGACTGAGGCTCACGGGACGTGCCCAGCAAAGGACGGAAACCAGAGGCTCCACATCTCGCTGTCAGTGGGTTTGAGGTTTGTTAGGTCTCACGGTCCGCTTGCACCCAGACAAAGGGGATGGAAAGTAAGAGGAGTTTTGTGCCGATCAGTCGCGTCCTCGCACACGCTCTCATCACCCCCTTCGCTCGCAGCAACTCGGTGGCCGCGAGCACCCCGATGGTGCTGTGCCAAGACGGTGCCATCTGGCAAAGGAGCTCGGAAGCCAAGGAACGGTGATCCCGGTAAGCACTGCAGCCCCATGCAGTGCTACTAATGTGCCGGCCCTGCCTGCAGCTGTGGCACGTTGCTGGTCCTGGTGAGGCAGGGACGTGGGGCTGAGGTGCACCCAAGTCTTGCAGCCCACAATGGCTCTGTGAAGGTCATTGTTGCTGTAACAGGGAGAATGTAGCTGGGGCTTGCTTTCAGCAGCAGTGGGAGGCCCGCAGGATGGACCAACCCATCCCCAGGCTAGCCCTTGACACTCTCCTCACACTTGTCTGTTTACCTAAGCCAGCCCTATGACAGCATGTTGCAGGGAGAGGTTCAGAGCAAGCATCTCAAGACCTTGCAAACCTCCTCTTTGATGCCACAATTCCCTGCTAGCTTCCAAAGGCAAGGACAGAAGTGTCCTTGGAGCCCAGTGCAGCCCTCGGAGAGAAGCTGCTGCTCCCCTTCCTTGCCATCACGGTCCTTTGCAGCATGGATGTGCGGATATTGCATCCAAATCCTTGAGCATCCCTCAGCATGCAGCTGCTGATGACTTCTGGATGATGATACCGGAGATTAATGGTGTCACCTTGTGGAAGATGGAAACATAGTAAGGAACTGTTGTTTGCGAGGGCTTGTGGCTAGGATTTCTGCCCTCTGGCCAATCGTGTTTGCTGCTCCCATCTGCTGCTCTGCTGAAGTGCCATGGAGGTGACTCGCTAGGGAAGGGAAGCAGAGACATGCCGAGAGGAGTGCCTTCTGTCCCGAGCCTTTCTGAAAACTAATTAGAGCCTGCAAAGCGCAGAGACTATTAAAGGGAAGGACCAAACCCCACTGACTTCATTCGACACAAAGGGAGTAACTGTAAGACAATGCATTTAGGAGAATCTTACAGATACGGCGTGCAATTGCCTCCTAATGAGGGCAGCTCACACTGCTATCTGTGGCAGAGATCTCCCCTCAGAACCTGTTATACCAGTAAAAAGTATGCAAGTCAACTGGTGGAAAAACAGATTTCTTCACAGCTGGTAATTAAAAAAAGCACAATTTCCAAGCTATGCTGTTCTGAAAAAAAAAGAATATTTTCTTCCCCTGTGCTATCTGCAGCAGTAAGAAAGATTAAGTAGAAATTATCACACAAAAACACTGAGCCTACAGTTGCCAAAGGAATCATTCTCTAAAAATAAACATTAAAGAGCAGAGATTCCTAATAAGAGTGATGTTCATTTTGCGCCTTGCAAATAGTAAGATATGGTGGAGAAGGTAGTATTCAGGCTTGACTTTGAAACTAAGCAGGACTCAGGCAGTTAACAATGAGATTTAACAAACCCAGAGAGGTGGAAGACTCCCAGGGTCACATGTGAAATGGCGGGTTACTGTAACAATAAAGTCTGGGTTTAATTAGACTTTGTTTTCTCCACAGACGTTCTTCTAAAAATAGGCTGGGCTTAAGAGAGTCTCCCTTATTTCAGCAAATTCAGATTTTCTCTTTTGGTCTCTGAAATTTGTGTAGGTCATTATTTTTCCAGCAGTGGCAGAGGTCGATCTCAGGCATCTCCACCAAAGACAGGTAGCAGTGATGCACGGGCATTTTCACCAAGCCACATTTATTCATTCTATTTGCCTAAGACTCAAGCGAGGGAGCTGGGGGCTGCAGGTTCTTTGAGGAAGGTATTTCCTCCTACTTCTCCTCTTCGTCCTCCTCCTACTGGCGCTACTGAGCTCCACCAGCATGTCTGGCTTCTGGGTGCTAATTGCAGTCCAAACAGTAAACAGTAATACAGTACTGAATTCAGAGAAGTGACTTGATCCATGCAAACTTGGTGGGATCACTGCTGGTTTTCTCACCTGGCCAAGACAATGTACTGCCAAGCCACCAATACAAGCAGCTGGGAGCCTTTAAACGTGGAGATGTCAGCATGACACGCAATAAATGTGTGGCAAAAGACTACTGTTATATTAAATTAAAACTCATAAATAGGTCTGAACAGGTATCTCAGCATCTGTCTTCAAGGCTGGAACTGCTGTCTAACCTTTCTGCAACGAAAGTCTCCCTTGGACTGGTGGGATTTGTGTTGGCCCCAGGTCCAGCTTTTCTGCAAGCCACCCAGGTAGTCATGCAAGTCACAAGAGATGAGGGTAATGTCAGGCAAACCACAGACAAGCACAAGCACACACTTGTATTTCACATTCTTGCTCTCCTGCCCATCCATTGATCTTGTAAGATCCATAAGGCATCTGGGTGTGAGCTTCTAGACACTCACTGTCTACATAATACCTTCATCATTGGTACTGTCACCAAAGACAGGACAGTACAGCACAAGTGTTTTGGCAGGATCATGATTTCAGCATGTCATTTTCCCCTTTTTCAGGTCTTAACATGCTGTTTACCTAATTTCTGAGAATTAATAGCACAAATTGTGGCCCCTGCCAGTATGTTAAGAAATACCGAGCTTTTGTGTGTTTGATCCACCTTCACCAAAAGCTCAGCAACTTGCAGAAAATAAGTTTGCTCAATTCACAGTCAAACAAAAAGTAGAGGTGGCGCCTTTTTTTCCTCTCTCTTTTTCTTTCCTCAGCGATTCTTCTCTAGATGCACTGAAAAGGCACATTTTGGCATTTAGGGAGGTAAAACACCTTTTCAACGAGATTTGAAATGGTCCCTTCAAGGGTCTCATGGATTGATTCCTAGAAAGGTGTAACTTACCCTGGTTAAAATTCTTTGAAGGGACAACTCCAGGCAAGTCAGGAGACCATGATAAGTTTATTCTATGCCTTTGCTGCTAGCTAATTAACCAAGAAAGTGAAAGCAGACAATAGAGTGATTAAGAAGAACGCTAAACAGCCACCTTATTCTTGTATTGCATCTCTTGAGGCACACACAACAATGCAGGTGGCTTGCTCAGTTAGTACAAAACCTGACGTGGTGCCTACAGATATTTTAGTTTCATTTCCTTTTCCTCCTCTCTTGGGTGCTCTCATTTGCACGTTTCTACGTATTTATATATCTTTGTACATCCTCTGTACTCCACTGTCATGGTCTACTTCCCCATGTGCTCTTATGCTAAAGGGTCTTATCCAGCAGGCTTGCCTGAACTGCATTTCTTTTCCTCCTGCCTGCCTACCTTCACCCTTCCACATGCCCTATTCCCCTGCAGACTATTGCACCACCCCAGTGCCAAGCAGACAGAAACAGTGGGGCCACTGTTCCCACTGTCCAAGGAGACTTCTCCTGCCGTCCCTCAGTTTATCCCTCTGTGAAATGGATTCTTTATTCCTAACTGCAGATAACAAAGGCAGATGCCTAAATCCTTTTTTGCTTTTCTCCCAAGTTGCAAAGATGCTACATCCTAGTTTGTTCAGTCTTTTAGAAGGCCAGGCTCACATGGCAGCCAGTTCAACAACCCACTACAGACCATCATCCAAGACAACTAGAGCTGCCCACGCTTTGTACTGAAATACAAGGGATATCACAGAAAAGAGGCAGGACCAGGGCGTGTTGCTGGAGAAGCAGGATAATTATACCTACAGTGTGACCCATTTTTGCTGTTATTGGAGCACAGCATTATAGGTTAATGCCTAATAATCTGTCATTAACATCCCTAATTGTATGTTTCTGTAATTGGACACCACGGAGTGGTGAGGAAGGTGTGAATTCACTTTTTGTATTTTAGAGGTGAATTGCAAAGGATTTAAGAGTAAGAATTCTTAAGCGGGGCAAATGAAAAAGTCCCATTCAAAGCGCAGGAAGAAAAGATCAGTGGTGTTTATGGTTTTAACAGTGAGTGGTTTACCTGAGAAACCTATAGGACAGCTTCTTGGCTTCCCTGCCACTGGCAGGGAAGTCACGAACATTGCAATCCAAGGTTCAAAAGAGTTACTCCACACTCTACGCACACCTACCCACAGCCTGCGTCACAGCCTGGCTTCCAAATGGGCACATTAAAACAAAAGAATCTCATAAAGAACTAGCAAATATAGTCTTTTGACAGTCTCATGCTGTCAGGATGAGAGGGAACAGCACTCTGTGCTTAGCAGGAGCTCAGCAGAAGTGGACTGTCAAGCCAGGGAAGTTTTCGTAGCGTGATGTGTATTTTCTGTATATAGTTTCCTAGAATAGGTTCACTGAACCTGCAAGGTAAATGATCAGTGGAGAGTACCAAACCGTTTCTCATGGAAAGATCAAAGAGCCTGCAATAGCTGCTATGCAGTGGTAACTCCTTAGCTCTCTTGCCAGTCTGCCGCCATTTATCTGGGTCCAATACGCTAGTTATGCCAAAGACACTGATAAATTCTCAAAGCCAAAACCAACAACCTACCTAGCTTTAAGTCACCTTATTAAATCCTGAGATGGGGAAAAAACATCAAGAAATACAAGGAGTCTGCAATAACCTTCCTGGCAATCAGGTCACATTTACTGCAGATGTCATTTGGCTAGGAACTATATGGGGCTACGTTAAAAGTTAGTACTTGTCTGGAAGTTCACAGTCTCCATCTACACTTCTGATAAGGTTTATGCCTCTCTGTAGTCTTACTAGCTTCAATAATACAATCCACATGCGTGCATTAAATAGGCAAGAAGTAGATGGTGATCGAAAGGAACAGAATGCCAGGGGAGGCAGTCACAGGAAAAAATGTTTAAGGCACAAACACAGCGTAAACCATATGATGCTTATTCCCTTGTAATGCATCTGCTTCCAGAAACGAGGAGGTAAAACATCTGATCTACTCTGCCGTGATCAGCTTGGAGCCCAGTTTACAAAACCTTTAAAAATATCAGCAGAGATGGGAAGGTTTGCAGCCCTAAGGCCAAACATCTTGCTGACATAATGCCTTTTATTATATGGTATTATAAATACTTTCAGCACTTCATGAACACCTTGCTCTTATTCCTACTTCCTACTGAAAACCAAAAATAAATGAAATGCTGCCCTAACCCCCCCCCAGATTCTCAGATGTGGTAAGTTTATTTCAAGTGTCCATCTTGACACCCTCCTCAGAAGGTTCCCTCCCCCAGAAAATTCTGACCCTACCCTTCTTCTGAAAGTCAAGTCCCTTTGTAATACATCAGATCAACACTTAAAGCCTAGGGCTTTGAGGAAAACTAATTACTTTCTAACATCTTGGACACCTGGATTGTTTCCAGAAGTTGGCCCTTGCCCATATGAGCAGAACTGGTTCAGTATCAGCTAAATCTGTTAACACAAATTAAGATCTGGGGAAAAAATAACCTCAAAGACTCGTGACTTTTTAATAAGCATCGAACAACAAAACCAGCACAAGACCATCAGGGATTCTGACCTAGAAACATTCTATTCTCATAAAGACAAAAAGGGGAAGAAAAAGTTATGATGGGAACCATTAAAAAAAAAAAAAAAAAGAAAAAAAAAAGAAACTTTCGTAATACTTGAATGTTTCCATTCAGACAGATCCAACTTGTTAACTTGTGCACAGAGCTGTGCAAGATGGAGAAAGCGAAAGGGCAAAGGAAGTGGTGGAACCTGCCACACCATTTGCACGTACCGCATCTGGGGTCAGACCTTTAACTTGCTCTGAGGAGTAGCTACCAATTTATCCATCCAGCCTTGGAAAAAGGAAAAGATGTGCTGGATGCTCACAAGACAGTTGGATGTGAATCAGCTCCTCTTCCAAAAATGAGTCAGGGCAGGAGGAATTTCAGAGAACAGCTGACTACAATCCATAGTTTCCTGCTGAGAACATGTGTGGGAAACGATTTGAGGGGAAAAAAAATCTCTCTCTAATGCTTTAAATGATGTCTCTATTTTATCCATTAAATCTTAGGTCCTCCTACAGCTCCTGTTAGGGAAGGCAGTCTTTTTTTTTTTTTCTTTTTTCTTTTTTTCCAGAGCTGTGGCAGAAAAACATGTTATGACTTCATAGGAAGCCTATGCCAGGTCAGGCACTCGGTCTCCAGAGACCTGGGTTGTGCCTCTGCCCCATCCCCTCACCCTAAAACGTACCAGCCTAGACAGGTTCAGCACAACTCTAGGGCTGTTTCCTACAGTGAACACACCTTTAGGGATACAGGGACAAGGTTTTCCTGTGGAGCTACAGCGTAGGGCTTTGCCTAACAAGGCGGTGTGGCAGTCCAAGAGCTGGACAAAAGCACAAACCACACTTCTATGTACTGTTGAAAGGTGACA
This sequence comes from Pampusana beccarii, assembly GCA_013399365.1. Classification (NCBI taxonomy): domain Eukaryota; kingdom Metazoa; phylum Chordata; class Aves; order Columbiformes; family Columbidae; genus Pampusana; species Pampusana beccarii. The sequence goes on from VWYH01011068.1 coordinate 213,298, forward strand.
TTTTTCAAAATGGGCAGTACCTTTACAGAATCACTGTTTCCTAAAAGTGCTGGGAGCTTCGAAAATTAGACTGCTTTATGGCGTTTTCAAGACATACCCTCACTAGTGGCTTTCATACAGGGCTGCTAAGAACATACATAATTTCCTCATAAACTTGTTGCTACTGTAATCTTCAAATAGGTGTTTGTGGGGTTTGTTGATCAAATGCTGGATTACCAAGAGCTAAAGACAAAGAAAACCTGACAACCGTGGCATACATGAGATGCATTGTTGTGCTGTGATCCATTAGAAAAGGAAACAGGACCAGTTAGCGGGGAGTCACTGCTGCTTAATGATGCTGGCAGGGATCCCTGCTCACAGACTTCTTAAATTGAAGGCTGCCGAGGAAAGACTTTGCTTTTGACCGCAATACACACATTTTTCTGTGTTTTTTTGTTTTCTTTTCCCATTGCATGCTACTCAGCTCTCTCTTCTGTGGGAATGAGAAAAAGTGATAAAGAGGTACCATGGCTTTTACACGGTGCACTCCTAGGGACCTCTGCTTAGATATAAAAAGCCCCTACTTGGTGTTACTTCCAATTTATCTGTGGCTTTTGCAGTTCATATGACACCAGCGCAGGCAAAGCAGAAGACAGTGCTTTCAGGTTGCATAAGCAGCTCAGGGACCAACTCAAAAGGTCACTGTGGCTAAAACCATAAACTTTGGCTGCCTCAATTCACACATGTAAAAATAAGTGACTAAACACTTCCTGGTTACTACTTTTCTAGAATACAACAACATTTAACGTCTGCAAAAGGCTCTGATAGCCTAAGATGTAATTTTAATTAGGTATGAAATGGCCTGGTGCAGCACACGCATGTGAAGAGGAATGACAGAGAGTTCCAGAAAAAAAAAAAAAAAAAAGGTATTTTGCAGCCTGGCACAGAGTGTGTTTTAGGACCAGCAGAATAATTACAGCAGCCACAGTTGGCACGTATTAGCAATTAAAGAAGCTGTTAACAGGTCATTAATAATGTGTGACTACCTGCCTTATTAGTGTTCTTCTGTCGACAGGCATGAGGGTGAGGGGTTGGAAGAAATTGGTCACACCTTCTTCTAAGTCACTGTAGAAGGCTGATACCCTTATTTTTCATCACTTTGTAATCTCCTTGTTTACTTCCCTCCTGGTATCTCCCCTCACCGCCCCATCTCTCGCTGCTACAGCTCTCACACCAAAAGACCGCAAGGATCTTGGCCAGGGAAGCCAGCAGCTGCACCTGCACCAGCCAGCCCCAGGGGAAGGGCAGCCCTCCCTGCGGCGTCCCAGCCACCTCCCTGCTGTTCACAGCAGCCTCCGAACACCTCTCCTGAGCCTGTGCTCCTACTTCCGAAGGTTATTTTGTCTGCAAGGCAGCCCTGTCCATTTACAACACACTGCAGTTCGTTCTCTGGTGTCTTCCTCCTTGCTTTCCGTGTGTAGGCAGATGGTTGGAGGAGGAGAAAAAAGCAACTTGTTTCCCTGCATCTTCAGACAAACACACGCTCTCCAGAGCAGACAGATGCCTTAAAGTCAGATCCAGGGCATCAATTCATCCTTTGGGTTCAGCTGTAGCATATAAAGCATTTGCTGGCTTTGGTCTAATGCTTTTTGACATTGTCAGGCCCCCTTCAGTGAAGTACTGCCTCGTAACCAACTTGACAGCAAGTTTTGTTCTACATTTATTAATACTGTACATGCCATCTTCAAAATGACATGTTCCAAGGCCAGGCATCAGCTGTGCTCAACTCTGGCTTCAAACAAAAAATATTCAGACAACAGCACAGACCTCCTGCTGCTAATAAGTAAATAAAAAAAGTCTTTACCATGCTGCTGCCATACCTTTTTACCCTTTCAATCTAAATTTTGCAATATTTTTTTCTTTCCTCAGGGTCTTAAAATTTGAAGTACCCACCTCCCTGTACCATTCATTCCCTTTAAGGCTTCTTTAGGAAAGGGCTTTTTTTTTTTTTTTTTTTTTTTTTTTTTTTTTTTTTTTTTTTTTTTTTTTTTTTTTTTTTTTTTTTTTTTTTTTTTTTTTTTTTTTTTTTTTTTTTTTTTTTTCTTTCCCCACAGTCTTTCAATTTATTCCTTTCTCTCTCGTTTGGATGCAAGACTAAATTCCAGAAACTTGAATCTACATAAAAGTTAATTAACTTCAGGAACTGTTTTTCCTCTTTTTTTTTTTTTTTTTTTTTTTTTTTTTTTTTTTTTTTTTTTTTTTTTTTTTTTTTTTTTTTTTTTTTTTTTTTTTTTTTTTTTTTTTTTTTTTTTTTTTTTTTTTTTTTTTTTTTTTTTTTTTTTTTTTTTTTTTTTTACTGTAGTCACTGTTGTTTTCTATTATTTTTAAAATGTTCAGCTTAATGGGTTATGTTTACTTAGTCAATAAGCTGATGATGCCCGTGACAGGACCAGAAGTGTTTGGTTAGCAGCAGGGAAGAAAAAAAATCAATAACTCCAAGCATTTGGCAGCTTTGTGGGCAGGAAATCATTTGTATTCTCTGGTTTAAATCAATGACCTTCTTTTCTTTGCTGTTCCAACAGGAAATTATAAACTCTGTGAACACTATTTGCATAGTGGCTCCTGCAATACACTTGCATATGCCTGGGCAAAACAATATGTTAACCCCAGCACTGCTTTTCTGAGGTGTCTGTTAGAGAAACCTGGGCACTCTAGCACAGAGCTTTTCAGGTGTGTGCACTCATATTTATTAAAAGTGGAAGCAGAATACAGCAAGATGTGAAAAGAGCTCTTTCTCCACTTCCAACAGCACTATCAAAAGATGAAGACATTATTATTTGATAATAGGATCGTCTAATGCAGAGTATGAAAAAATGCGTTCTTTGTAACTTGGCAAGGTGCTGGTTTTTCAGCATGACAAACAGAAACTTGCTACTTCAACATTAAAGCTGAAATTGCACTTCTATATCTTGCTTGTCAGGGCTGCCCTAATGTGCCAGGTATGGTTTGAAAGTATTGCGCCTTCGCTTGAACTCAGCATTACAGAGTTCATGTTTGTGAAAGTTTCAGCCTCCTCTATCCTGTCCTTTCGCTAAATGCACTTCAGGTAGAAAAAGAAATTGCCACCTTGTCTTGCCATGCTGATGGGAAGCCACGCCAGGAAGGTCACGTTCTGAGAAAAGGCTGTGTTGAGCCTGGTGCTTAATTTGCCCTCTAACTTTTTCTGCTGCCCACCACTACATTAAGTCCAGATCAGCTATTTCGTAGTATGTCGGAGAGCTGGTATTCAAGACCAGATAGTCACAGGAGATGGAGGAGGTGTGTCACCCCTTCTTCCGTATTTCCCCCAGTGTGATCACAGTGCAGCCCCAAAGCCTGGGATTCTTGTCTATGGTCGGAGCTAAGTGTTGCAGCTTGGAGCAGCAACAACTGGCACTGCAAAGCTCCTGGACCTAAGCACCCCTTGATGTGCTCATCTTCATCCTGTGCAGGACAACGACATGGTAAATCAGTCTGAAAAACATTGTTAGAACCCCAGAAACCACCGAGGCCTCGGTAGTCTGCGTTGAAATTAAATGTCATAAAATTCAGGCATCCAGGTTTTTCTGCTTTGCTTTTGCTCATGACAAGTCCTTTCACAGTAGTTCTCATCATCCCTCCTGTGCTCCTAGTGCCACCGGCACAAAGCTGTAGTCATCAGGTGATACTTGGAAGTATATTTATTAGTTATGTCACAGCTCTCCCTCCTTGAAACAAAAAGGATAAGAATGTTACTCGGAGTGACTGAAGTGGAGGTAATATGTAATTCTTGCACTCCTGGTTTTTTTTCTATTAATTTGCCAGATGTAAGGTTGCCCACCCTGACCCCAAAAGCGTTTAATTCCTTCCCACTGCAAATTCTACATGGTTGTTCAAAGTCCTTCCAGAGCTCCCGGCTGCTGAGATCCTTTGCATTTCTAAAATTTGCTGTTCCTGATGAAAGGGAGCCACCAAGAAAATTAGGTGCCTGACTTTCTCACTGACAGGAGACCAAAATGGCATCACAGTATCACAGAAGGGCTGAGATCAGAAGAGAGCTCTGGAGGTCACTTTGTCCAATCCTCCTGCTCAAACGGGGTCACCTGCAGCCTGCTGCCCAGGACCATGTCCAGACAGCTTTTGAGTATCTCCAAGGATGGAGACTCCAAAACCTCCCTGGGCAATCTGTGCCAGCTCTTAGTCACCCTCACAGTAAAGAAGTGTTTCTTGACGTTCAGAGGGAACCTCCTGTGTTTCAGTGTCCATTGCCTCTGGTCTCATCACTGGGCACTGCTGGAAAGAGCCTGGCTCCCTCTTCTTCACACTCTCCCTTCAGATATTCACATACATTAATGAGATCTCCCTTGAGCCTTCTCTACTCTGAACAGTCCCAGAAAGCAGAGTGCTAAATCAAAGGATGAATCGGGTGGCTATTGCTCAGTTGACTTTCTTCTACTGGGTGAGTCAAAAGCAAATGTGCTTTTCTGTCCATGTTGCTTTTCCTCCTGTCTCCCTGCATACTTCTCCTAAAATGCCATGCTGTCATCTTTCCCTGTTGAACACCACGTACCTGGAATCTTTCCATATCACAACAAGAAATGCTTTAATCTTGAGAGAGGTGCAAATAGACTGGCTCACACCAGAAATATGAACTGGTCCGGTTAGTTTTAGGCTTTGGACTGATTTATGAGTGATTTATGATTACATATGAATAAAACATAACAGAAACTGTCGAGTGATAGTGGTGCACATACAAAGAGAAGAGCTGCTCTTGCTGCACATGGGAATGTAGGGGCCATAATCTAAGACTTTTGAGGTTGTGAAAGGTGTACTATGTGATTAATTCATTTAACTAACATATGACAAGCCATTTTCATAATGGAAAAAATTACTTTCCTAGATAATTCGTTTTTTTAACGACTTACAGCAACTGTTACCCTCCTAAGGCTGTATATTTTCCAATACGCAGAAAACTGGTAGGGAATTAAAAATGCTGATAGACTCAAAAACTGCATTTAACTTCAAAACAGAAGTTTGTGGGTTGTCATTTTTTTAATATATATATTATACAAGCCATGGTCTTTGAGGTTTTTGCTCAGAAGACAGCCATGTGTTTCATGTAGCCTCTGTCTACAAAAAGGAAATATAATTATTTCTGGGGAAAATAAACTAGATTATATTGCAGGAAAAGACGATTTAGTGCTCAGATGGACATTCAATTCAAGAACTCTGAACAATATTTACCAATTGGCCCTGTTCCTGCATTGCACCTAAATGTTCTGCTGTATTCGTATTGAATAGAATGGGATTTACTGAAGAGGTAAAAAGACTCACTCTCTTTTTTGAATTTTATACAGCGTAATGATTTTGCTCACTTCATTAGAGTAATTCTTGATTTATACAGCTATAAGCAAAAGCAAGGCCAGATTAGGAATTTGCCTCAAAGTGACAGGGTTCAGATGTGTGTTTGATCTTTGTTAAATGAAACATTTGGAATAAAACACACTATTCACTGCTCTTACCATATTCTCTGTAAATTCATTGTGAAACGGTTTGAGGTATTATTCTTTTTTAACTTTTATAACATTACTAATGAGGACCCATACTCTCCCAACATTATATTCCTTATGTGACACTTCTTCAGTGTAAATCAAATCACTTGAAATGAGGTATAACTCAGTACCAGAGTACAAAAGCAGCATTGGCTGACAGATATACAGAGCAAAATTTTACCAGACCTGCTCCTCTGCCCAAAGCTGGCACAGAAGAAGAGCGAAACTTCCTCCGTTCCTGCCCTCCGTATTCAGATCCTTTAGACACACCCTCAAGTGTCTCATTTCTTCATCTCCTTTTGTGTTGGTTATTTCTTTCTAACAGGCCATTCTCCTCTACCCAGGACAAGCAGCTAGGCAAGCAAATGGTGCGATACCCTGCCTTGGAAGTTCCTACAAGCATGGGATTTTTCCCCTGGGGATGTTTTGTCTGGGACATTTTATGATGCAAAGGTCTTACTGGAAGACAGAACTGGCCCTACAAGGTCTGGATGCCTTGCTGAGAGATGAATACTAGTTAGCATATATAATATCCAGTACTGGTGGGAAGAGCAAGAAGAAACCAACCAATTATTTTTAACTTATGGAGCAAGCTGCACTCCTCTGACTGCACTCTTCCCTAAATCCGCTTGTTAATTATGATTCAGTATGTGCTATTTGTGCTTTATGGGACTAAAAGTATAAGCCAGTTTACTGGTGAAAGTAACAACTTTCTCATTAAATGTTAATGGGAATGTTTTAATTAGTCCCAGGGTTCTGGTAGAGAGTTAAGCTCTTCCTTCAATAACCAGCAGCTACAGATGCAGTAAGTGTTAATATCCTAATAGGAAGCAAACTAGGCAGGCGTACATTCCATCACCCAGGAAATAGATTTCCTGTAGCTTTTTGATGGGCTGTTCACACTTTAAACCAAAAAAGTGGTTGATTTTTAATATGGAGAGCTGGCCTGTTTGCAGCACCTAAAGCTGCAGCCCCATCCTGTTGTTTCCCATTTCTGTCAAACCTGATGTTTAATGGACTCCCTGCTATACAACATGAAGCTGAAAATGTCACCTGGTTTAGGGGTGGGGAGGGGAAGTAATTCATATTGAAGCAGCAACCGTTCTCAGACTTTCAGCAACTGTACTCAGATGCCAAAAGAATAAACATAAGAAATCACAAGAGATTTAAATAGCTCTGTTTCTGATGCAAGCTTTTCAAGCCACACATAGACTTCCATAAAGAAGCAAGAGTGTGCATGGAGGTTATGAGGGAATGGGAAAGCGCTGTGTATGCGAGTGTGACACCAGAAAGGATTTAGTGGGAACAGCAAAGGAGTAAAGCTTTATCAAATGCTGGCCTAAAGGTCAACTGGAGCAACCAGCTGGTTTTCATCTCTATGCAGAAAGAGAGCAGCTAGTTACACTGCCCTTCCTCCCCAATCTCTCCTAGCCACCAACGTTTTAGTTGGGGTAAACTTTCTCCTAAAGGAGCCCAATAAATTGCAAGCAAAACCCAAGACTAGGTTTTTGAAAGGGATACTTTAGGAGATACTTTAGGGATACTGTATCCTGGATAGAGAGGTTTTTGAAAGGTTACTGTCTCTTTAGGGATACAGTAACCCTTAGGGATACTGCATCTTTAGGGATAGCGAGTTGTCACTTTGATCTGTAACATCACTTTCTGATCCCATTTTTCTACCCTAGGAAAAAAAGTAGACCACCACTTTATTTGCTTAAGTAACTGGCCAGCTTAGACATCTTCTGCACTTTCCAGTTTAGGAAGTAAACTGAAGTTGCATGAAGAAATCCTGAGCTTTTGTCATGGCCAAGAAGCAAGGCTGGTTTTGGCAGCAGGCAGGGCTTTTCTAGTGATCTACTGCAGTTTTCTGGCCTCAGCACTGCTGAGGGAGCTCTTGAAATCCAACCCAACATCAGCGCAGAGCTGGGATGTGCTAACAAGACCCAATTTACTGCAGCTGTAGTACAACAGGGAGAGATCTGGCAATGCGTCAGCTACACTGGGAGTTGGACTAGATGACCTTTGAAGGTCCCTTCCAACCCAAACTATTCTATGATTCTTTGATTGTACTGCAGTGATTTTTCCCTGGCTTTGTTTAAAATAGTGTATGATAGGTTGATAACTATAAAACAATTATTTTAAACTTAATCATGCAATGGATGCAGGCTTCTGAGGACTGACTTACCGTATTCAGACTGAAGCTCAATACCTATGGCTTGATTTTTGGGCAGCTGAGGAAGAAGGGAGTGTTATTTGTCCTGTAAAGCCCTCAGCATAACAGCAGGCTTTTTGGTACCACTCCTGTAAAAGAGTAGTTCAAAATGACTATCACTTGGTACCCTAAATCCAGCTATTAAAGCTCTCTTGACAGTTCTTATCCAGACGCCACCTAGAACAAAAAGGAAAATACAAAGGAGTGGGTATGTAGCAGAGGCAGAATATTCAGACATTCTTAAGGATTCAACGAGGTCCTTCGCCCTCCCACTCCAAGACAAAATCTCGTACTGTCAGCCCTACTGTCTGTGTTTTCCTTATAACCAATTTACAGTAAAGGGAGAAGTAAGCACATGGCATTTTGACATAGCAGTAGTCCCATCAAAAACATTAGGGATCTTCTGCAGCTTTGTCCAGCCTTATTCACAAAAACCTTACAAAAATAACCACACATTCTTTTGCATGAAACCATGCTTGCCGTCTGTCTGAACAGCACTAGCAGTACTTGTGAAAAGGAGATAACAGACGACGTATTTCAGTCCTACAACTAAATATAATTTTCATAATAGACATTCTTCCTGTACAGGAAGCTCTTCATCTGTTGATAGTAATGAATAAATCCACAATAGTCCATGTACTGGAACTTTTTGTTTAGTAGTTTATCCACTCTGTGTTTACCAGTCTCTGCACATGCAGCATTTTGCTCTGTACATGTACCAGGAGGAACAAAGTAGAGGAGCTGGTGTCTTCAAAGATTAAACATTTCAGGTTGCAGTCAAGATCTTTAAACTAGTAAACTCTGTGAGAACTGGAGTAAGAAAACATGGTTTCCTTCAGATTTGGGCCTCTCGGAGTCTCTGAAGCCACCTGAGAGCACAGTTCCCTGCAGCCTCTCCCCTACAGAGAAGATTCAGACCCTCTTCAGTATCCAGACACCCGCTCCCACAAAATTCTGGTATCTTCAGTATCTCAAAGACCCTGTGCCTGCCTGTCAGGTCTTGTACAACAGAGAGGGAGGGTCCCAAACCGTACATACACAGACGCAGACACACAACACGCATGCAGGTAAGTCTCACTTCTGTAGAAAAACAAACTGAAATATGCGCAAGTCAGTCAATACAAAGCCAAGGAATTTTCAAGACAGCTGTTAAAAAGCTTGTTAAACATTCGCCACATTGCAGGAACAAGACTGTGTGTTTATAACAGAACTGCATATTGTGGCATCCCAACAGCAGCCTCTTGAGTACTCCCAGCATTCAGGAGTTAATGTTACAGTATAAACATTAACAGCCTCAACAGAAATGAAACTTTCAACACTGGTCGCTCAACCTTAATTCACAGGACACTTTCCAATTAAGCTTCAATGACATCTTTTGAAAACAAGTTTTACACCTACTATATTTCTTTTGGACAAAACAATCTGCTCAGCTGTATTCCCAGCTGTATGTTTTGTTCCTCCTTGCATGCTGGCAGCCACAGCCACTTAGAAAGAAAGTTATGTCAACCGCTAGGATTTTCTACAGTACATATTACATCACCTTGACCGAGAAACTTGTCTGAGCAGATCCCCTTTCTTGCTTTCTTCTTTCATAATGTCCTTCACATTCCTCTTTCAATATTTGTTGTTCTCTCTGTGGAAGCTCAGTTGCTGGCATTTTAAGGAAAGGTTACATAGCAAAAGGGTCACTAATGGAGCTTTTTTCTCCCTATCCCATGCTCCCAGAGAAAAAACTGTAGCGTGTGACACCTTTAGAGAAAGGTTTTCCTTCAGAGAAAACTACAGTATTCATTGCTGGTTTCAGAACAAGAAAAGGAATTTGGAGCATAAATTACCTTGGTCATTTTCATTCTAACAGCGAAGAAGTAAGGACGAGAAAGAGCAAAAGACAAACCAAAACAAAGACAGTAAATTATGCTCTGGTGCAAGTATGAAGTCAGATCCCTAAATTTTACCCTCATCTCTGACACTTAGGTGACTGTGCTTTTGATCAAACTGCTCTGTGCCTCTGCTTGCTTCTTTACAAGTCCTGGTCCTTATGAAATGGCCGTGGAAGTCTACAGCCATATGTCTTTCAAAACGTCCTCTAGATAAAATGTACTAGTTGAAGTCTGGTCCAGAGACAACTGAAGGTGCTGGGAGCCTGCCCACTTCAGGTCCATAGACTTCAAAGTAGGCAATGTAAGAACAAAGTATGTTAAGTCTGGGGACAGGATTTGAATAAGCTGGGAATGGAGCCAAGGTAAAAAAAAAAAGATAAACATTTCCAGCCTTAGGTGTATAAACTTGAATGGCTTAATATACATGCTCACCAGTGCGAACACGTGCACACACGTGTGTGAGCTGGCACATGAGACGACTTCTTGCTCTTTATGTGGGCTCTTTTATGGTCCCTCATTGCAGCAAGGCAGGGTGTGCAGTAGACTAGTATGGTCCATTGTAGGGCATCAGCTCAAAAGCATGATAAGGATGCTTATTTTGACTAAGGCTAAACGGCTGAACATAAAGTTGGGAGGTATCTTCTATTCAAATGCAGCTCCTTCTTCTAAACACCGTGGGTCCCACATAATCTTCTGGAGTAGCTTGGGTCTTTCTATACAAACAATAGAGAAGGAAATCTAATTCTCAGTCTAGGAAATGAAACACAGCTAAATAAAACACAGCTAAATGAACGCTGTTAGCAAGGGCAAGTATATTATCTCCACCTGTCTGAGAGCCCACTGAGGATGAACAAAATCTTTTCATCAGCTATAGTAGCGTCTTTATTACACTCCATTTGAATGATCTGTTTAGGATTAAGGAGTTCTCAAAAAACACACTGCTTTTACTCACAAAGCATTTTCCATTCCATGGGACTTGGTAATGCTTCAGTTCAGCAAAATGCTGAACGATCTGTGTCATGTTTAACATAAAGTGTAACTGAAGAACACTGTACCCTGCAGTAGTGCTTTCTGGACCGATGTTTTTTAAGAAATCTGTGAAAAATCAACAGAAAAAATGCAAGCAAGCTATTTAGAGGAGACTTAAACTTAGCACAAATAGGTCTTCATCTTTACTGGAAAACTTTTAAAGGAGCCAATAAACAACAAAAAATAATTCAAACCCACTGTGCTTCAACAGCAAAATCATCTGAAAAATAGCTTAATACTTTTTAGGATCAGCAATCTGGGCAGATAACTAAAGCAACGGATAATCAAATAGCCAAGCTCTGGGTACCCAGTTAATGTATCAGCATGCTGTTGGTGGTATACAAACAATGCTAAAAGAACAGGAAATTATTACAGCAGAATGTAATACTTCATTTGTTATTCAGCGAGGATTACTGCTTAGGAAGTCACTAATACACATTCATAATGAATACTAGAAGTGAGCACAGGCAGAAACTTGCCTGTTATCCAAATGAGTATGACTAGTGCTGAATGTTTCTCTTACTAATCTTTCTTAAAGCCTGAACTTCACTTCCAGAAAGGCAAGATTATCTGGGAGGTTCCGTTTTCACACTTAATTGCAGAATCAGACACATGAAGCTCTTCCAGGCGCATTTTGGGTTTTGGTTTCTTCTGAACAGAAAGAACATCAAAGGGTAACAAAGCCCAAGCCACCAGCTCCAAAGTTGGTTTGTCAACCTGCTAGTTGTGTGCTGGATTGGGAATTCCCTTCTTTCTTCTGGGAGGTAGAAAAGGAGAGGGGGGGAAAAAAAAAAAAGGACTGGGGAACTAGTCTAAAGTAGTATTCTGCTCTTGTTCCAGTTGATCTGTTTAGGATTCTGTTACCGGCCTCTGCCGGACCAGGAAAGGCTTCAGTGTAAGAGAAACAGCACTAAGAGATCAGATCAGAAGGGGGACGTACCAGCCTAGTGGATGCAGTATGGGGTTAGTGCAGTGTGATCCCCCAGCCACTTTTGACAGAGCCCACTCACCAAATCACGTATTTTCCCACTTTTCCTCTCTTAGGAGTCTCAGGTGAGGAGGCAGCTGCCTCGTGCCAACCGATTGGGAAATGTTAGGCATGAGGTGTGTCTGCCAAAAGGTCTGAATCAGGATTGCAATGCCCAAGTCAGATAGCTAAACCAAGGAGACAATCTCAACCCAGGCCCCCTTTCGCCATTCCTAGGTGACTAAAGTTGCAGATTTTCCCACTTGCCTTTTCATTTGCTATAGATTTCTGTTAGAAAGTGATGATACAGTGACTTAATTTCTAAAGCACCAAAAAATGCCTCAAGGAGAGGTTCAGATAACGCTACTGGGAGCATGTGGTGTCACATACAGAAGCCCCCTGTAGGAGAGGTTGCTATCACAGGTAAAACCATGTTAGTAAGACCGAAAACTATGGCTTCTACAGACAAAAGGTGGACTCAGGACAAAGAAAGGGATATGAAAGAGAAAGGGAACTTCTAACCATACTTGCTCCCTCATCTTCCATTTTTACCCCTTCCTCTCCTCCCAGTCCATCCCTTGTCCTCCTGCCCTTTCGCAAAAATACAAAATGACACTGATCGCGTTACAACTACAGATCATTTGTCAAAGATTGGTCTCCTCCCTCTCGGTATGAGCTAATCGTTCTCAGCAAGCTTTCTGGGGTGATGAGTCAGTGGCAAGAAGAACTGACAGACGAGATGTGGTATTTATTTTCCTCTGTTTTTTTGAGCGTGGCACTCACCCCCATCCAGAAGTATAAAAGAAGGGGTAACCAAATGTACTGCAGCTGGGAGCTGTAAGGACAGCGCCTGCAAAACCTGCAGCTTCCAGTAAAAGCCTTGTATTTTTTGTTTTCTTTTTTAGTACCCGGCATTGCTGGATGTTTAGTCAGCGACACACTGTGTTAGAAGTTGCAACATTCATCTTTAAGCATTAATTATCAAGGCATGATTGCTTCAAAAATCCACTGCCTGAGGCCAGGGCCTAGGAAGTGGAAAATGTAATTTCAGAAAGAGATGAGGACAAATGGTGAGCCTTTTAATTGCAGGTTACTACAAATGACTAACAGTAAAGCAAAAATTGTTTGGATGTATTTGTTGTTCTGAATGTCAAATTCAAAACAGCAGTGAGTTGCCTAGGGGTTTTTTAGTTTTGTTTTGTTTTTTATCCCTGCCCTTCTTTTTGTAAAAGTCAGAGAAGCCGGTGAATTGTGGAGAGGTGCAGGAAGTACATTTCTAAAAATTCAGTAAAAATCGTTTACTAGACAGGGAGGGAGGGAGGGAGGGAGGGAGGGAGGAAGGAAGGAAGGAAGGAAGGAAGGAAGGAAGGGAAAGATAATAGAGATAAATTATGTACATGAAGTCAGGCAACAGTTGCAATAGCTGCTGGACAGTTACTGTGCTCATTTGAGTTTCATTTTCAGACGAAGGCAGCAGTAATTCTCAGCATCAGAATTACCAACAGTGTAACAATGGATCAGGCCCGTTTCATCACATGTGGCAACACAAGATTAAATACTGCTGTGACTCAACATCGTCACGTCAGGTGTCCCAGCCTGAAGTCAATGGAGCCATTGCAATAGTGATGGCATCTTCATCTCCACCCTTTTGGCCTTGCTGCTGGCAGACTGGGGACATCCCTGCATGAGCACCTTTGCAGAGCATGAGAGGCACTTCTTTCCCCTCAAGGGTAAAGAACTTGTTCATTCTAGTTCCCCATCACCCTTAAGTGTTGTCCATGCCTGGAGCACACAACTGATAGGAAATGTAGCTCACGGTCTAGTGCAGGGGTGTCAAACTCATTTTCACCAGGAGCCACATCAGCCTCATGGTTGCCTTCAAAGGGCCGAATGCAATTTTTGTAATGTAATAGTTTAGTCCTAAACTAGACCCCTGGTCTAGTGGGCCTGAGGCTTGTTTCTTGTGTGACCGTAGGAAAGACCATAAGGGCAGGGTCTGTGATGATCCTAAAGCTGTAGTTATGCACCAAAGCCTGGAGGCTGAAGAGACTCCAGATTGTGACATTAGTCTTCTCTAATGCTGATGTTCACCAGGAACCTCCAGTTCTGCTTCTGGGTGTGCTCAGAAGCACTTCTGACCTCATAGCACTGAACAGCTTGGTGCCTGCCTCCCTAGGATTGAGCAATGGCATGCCACTTCACTAACAGAAGGGCCTGATCCACTAGGTGTATCAAAAAACCTGCCTAACCCATCATGTTTCATCCAGAGAAGCAGAGAGAAGACAAGAAGATGGTGGTGACGATAGTGCTTGTGTCCCATCTCCTCTGCCTGCTTCTTCTGCCTAACAGTTTCGTACTGAAAGCTTTTTCCCCATGACTTGTGAGACTTCTTTTCCACATACTCCAAGTATGTTCTCTCGCTGAGTCAGTCTGCACCCTTCTGTTAAATGGGGAAAAAAAAGACCTTCTTTACCTCGTGGCCATTCTCACCAGACCTGTACAGTGGGCACTTGCCCACAGGCCCGTTTTTGCAGGACAGCTCATGATCACATTGTTAAGAGTTTGCTCCCTCCTGAGCGTGCTGGCTACAGCCAGGCTGCGTAGTGCTCAGCTCACGTAGACTCTCATGAACCTGTAGATAACAGTTGTTATTTTCTGTGTGCGAGCTTGGTGGGGTTTTTTTTCAGTCAGAAAAAATCGTTGTGTGCTCTAGCAAAAGTACGTGTGAGGGCACAAATAATGCTATTGCCTAACTTGGAACAATGCTGAACTGCTGTCCTTAAAGGAAATACATTTGGTGTCTTCCACATCTATCCTGTCTGTCTGTAGCAAACGCTGCAGTGAACTACACGGTTGACAACACTCACATTTCCCCTTGGGGATACCAATGGATTTGTTCCAGAAGAGAGCTCTGACACTGACAGATGTCTGACATGCTGACCATGGGTAGTATGAATGACCAGGAAACCCACCCCTGAAGTAAAACAGGATTGTGCCAAGCTACAGACACAGCATTTTTAAGCAGTAACTGTGCTACTTTGATGGGGCCCAAGAAGTTCAGGAGAGGCATCTCTGCTGAGCTTACTCTACTCGGACTAAGCAACAAGCAGAACATCAAAACCAAGCAAAACACAGTGCTGTACAGCAGCCCTCAGCTGGTGCGGTCAAGTAAAGATTACATTAATTTTCTCACTATTCCTCCCTCTTACACTTTCAAACAAGCCAGGTGAGTGCTGCATTTGTAGGGTAATGCCTGGAAGTGTGCAGAAGAAGACTGAGGCTTCCACAGGCTCTCATCCTCCCCTCCTTTGCCAGCAATCCAGAGACCAGTTTCACTTCTGTTTTATCACAGGTATGACTGGGAGACTCAGAGGAGTCTCACATGCCTCTACCCTCTTGAATGTCACTGCTGCTCTACAGAAACACAGCTGCCTCTATGCTTTCCTGACCGCCTCTAAGACAATCGTCAAGGACAGAAAATATTAATTAAATTTTAATTAATAAATTGAATACTGTGGGGTTAATTACGGCTATTTACAGGGAGTGTATGGGATTTGGAGGGCCTACCTTCTGGTGTTTCTGCACAAAGTGTTGCCTCTTTCTCTAAGCTCTAATTAGCTGGCTTTTTTTTTTTTTAATAGCCGGTCTCCAAATGATTGCTCAGTAGCTCCTATTTTATTCCTCATCAGCAGTTCTCCAGCACAGCTGCTACAGAAGGGAAGCAGCCCTGCAGTTTGCCTTGCAGGGAGCAGGTGATAAAGAATCTATCAGAACTGGTGTCAAAAAAAAAAAAAAAAAAAAAAAAGAAGAAAAAAAAAAAGAGGCCCAGCCCCATACATTGTCTAGAAATGGGACTATATAAGAAACAGAGCACGCAAGCAGAAATAAGAAGGAACAGTAACATAATCGATGGCTGCAAGTTCAAAAATCTTCACTCCATATGCAGTCCTTCTGTCCAGCTGCATGTTCTGCCTTCCTGCATATGCATAATGCTAAGAGTCATCAACAGCAGACAAGCATCTGGGAAAAAGCAGGCTGTTCCAGCACAAAGTCAACAGTATAACTTAGAATAATTTCTCCTCTTTATTTTCAACCTATGTGTTTCCTTCTTAGTGTAAAACCTCTTTAAAATTCAAATGGACTTAATTATCTGTATTTTAAAGAGCCTTACTTTTAGCTGCTCAGTGTATAGCTATAAAGAACAAAGGTCCTTTCAGGACACTGTTAAAGTCACACGGTAAACACACTGTGCCCAGATATCAGAAGTTTATTCCAGCCTACTTTTCAATTTCATGCCACCGCATGACAGCTAATAGCACCTAAGAATCAGCACAGAAGACAGCTCTGGGAGTTTGGGGGTTATTTTGGGTGTCTTTTTTTCGGGATTTTTTTTTTGCAAAAGTGATCAATGTGATCAGCAGGCAGCTCGCTGCTTTTCCCCAAGTACCTCCTCCTGCCTGTTAGTGTTCATGATTGAACAGCTGCCACGGAGGGAGCAGAGGGCAGCAGCTGGAGGATGAGGCCTGGCAGCAGCCCCACAGCTCACAGCTGGCCTGGTGCCTGCCTCCCCCTTCCCACCCCAGCAGCTGGCTCTGCGTGGTGGGTATAGGAGCCTGGTTTTGGCTCCTGCTGAGGTGAGATGGGATGAAGAAAAGAGGGGGAAAAAAAGATTATTTTTGTAACCAAGAGCAATAATGCCAGTAAGGGAAAATGGGGACAGACTGGCCAACACGGAAAGATGGATATCTCCAAAATCCAGCATGGATCCCTGTGGTTTCTGAGGTTGGAAAACCATTGCCTAAATTAAGAAAGCTATCTTCCATCTCAAAAAAGGAAGCGTAAAAGCCAGAATTGCTCTTGCAGAAAAGCCTGACTTGTCTGGCTCCTCAAGCATGTTTAAAAATCGTATCCACTCCCTTCTGCAGCGAAACGGTTTCACTGCCCAGGGGCAGTGAGCGGAGCGCTCTCCAGCACAAAGGTGTCCCCCTGGCCTGCACTTTGGCCGAAAGCCTTGATTTAGAGTGCCAAAACCCTGTTCCTGGTCTGCCTTTCACAGCCACAGAAATCCCCCTAAACAAAGAAGATAAAGAACCGTCTCTTAATTTAGTATTTAGAACTGTGCCACCTGAGAAACACTTGCCAGCATGTGTGATAACTAAGCTGCTCGCACCAATACACGCACATCTACTAACAGAGGCGGCAGTGCCCAAACAGCACTAGCAGCTGCTGCAAGACGTCTTCTAAAGAAAAACCCTGAACGATGCCCTCAGATGGGCTTTTCCCCACTTCAACAGCAAAACTGGTTTTGTAATGAGAAGGTAAAGATCCCACTGCTTAAAGCTTTTGCTTGTCCTTAGGCTCAGCTGCTTATCCCAGTCACACCTATCACTGTTGGTCGCCCCCCATGCCGGTCACTCGTGGGCTCAGAGGCCTGGAGCCAGGCAAAGAGAGCACAGGCTTGGATGCAGGCTTAAAGGGCTGAGAGCCCGGATTAGCGAGGCTGTTTCCAGCGGGGGCGGCGGTGCCGGCCTGGCGGGGGCCGGGCCGGGCAGGGAGAGCTGCCGG
The DNA here is from genome assembly GCA_013399365.1 of Pampusana beccarii. NCBI lineage: Eukaryota > Metazoa > Chordata > Aves > Columbiformes > Columbidae > Pampusana > Pampusana beccarii. The sequence continues at coordinate 230,500 of VWYH01011068.1, forward strand.
CAGGCTCGGTCTGCCGGTGCCACCTTCTGGATACAAGCGCAAGAGTTATTCACCTTCCCCTTGGGATGCAAGCCACACAGTAAAATGCCCTCATTTCAATCCCCAGCCTGCTTTTTGCTCCCCCCCACCCCTGCTTTACTCCATAAGTATGTAGCACATAAATGAGGCGGGAGCAGCCCCAGCAGGACCCAAGACAGCTGTGCGGTGCATCCCACCTTCTCTGGAAAAGTACGGACTGTGAGCTTGGAAAAATTCTCCCTCCCTTTGGTATTTTGTCTTCTCCAAGCATCTTTGAGACATAGCCAAGCATGGGAGAAGTGGAGACAAGACAGTGGCACTTGTCTTACGAGACATCTGTGAGTTTTAGGCCAGGGAGGAAGAGCATAGGCATGCAAGAGCACCCTGGTTAACACTAACGGCACAGTCTTAGGGGCTCATAAAGTACTAATTTCAGCAAGGACCAGCCTGTGGAGAGGGGTCTGACTGGTCTTGCTGTCCGATTAGCTTTAAAGGCTATGTGTGAATGCAGAAATCTTGAAATCTTGCCATTTATGTCAACAGCAGCCGTCTTCTCAATGGGAATTGTGCTCTTTAACATTCAAACCACAAACTGTTGAGCGTGGTTACACCACAGGCATTACTGAGAGCAAGGCTAAGGTTAGAGAGGCCGCCTCATCCTGAAAGAATCTAAAATTACATCTCCCGCAGACAGCAGCTGCAGTTCTATCTATGTCTTATAGCTGCAGAGTGGGACCCGACCACTGTCTTCCAAGTGGCAAACAGGATGCATACACATAACATGGCCTCAAAACTGGCCCGCAGAATTAAACCTGAGAACAACTTCCAGTGTCCACAGTACGGTTTAAAGAGCACAATAGGGAGAAGCGGACCAGGAAAAACTGTGAGGTTGGAAAGAAATGTCTGAATTGGTACAAAGCAAAAAGGAGCCAAAAGGAAGCGCTATGGGGATGATGCAGAAGGCAGGCAGCAATGTAAAGTTGCAGGCTGCAGCACACAGCGATGCAGGGCTCCTCACTGAAGACTTGTTCTTCTGCCCCAAACAGAGATGGAGCTGAAGAAATGTGGAGTTAGAAGCTGTCACATGCCTGCAGCAGCTGCAAACATGCAGCACCCAAACCAAAGGGCCTCCATCCAGTGGCAGCTTTTTTAGGGATTATTGTAACATAAGACAGTGGTGATAGAGGCAATGGGTCAAATGAAGTGCACAGGTAATGAAAATGCAGTCCACAATGGGAACTTAAATGATCTAAGTATTACACGGACACTGCTGCACTTCTATACTGCAAATGATACTTGTTTCCATTTCAGAGACTGGGGCACAACAGTGATGTGGAGTCAGGCTGAAGGACTCATAAGGGAAAACATACAGCAAAGGCAGGGCAATGTATTTATTTCGGGAACATAAGGTACTTGAAATATTTTTTCACTACATTTATTTTAAATCTGTCAAACCTTCCTTTAATATGCACATAGCTTAATGATAAATACCAACCATGTGGTCATTAAAGCCGCACTGAGACTCTGATATTGACATGTTAATATTATGCAACCCAGTTATAGACTCTGACCCATCTAGGTTGTCAGTTTTTACATTTGGATTCCACTTGAGTTCAGTTGCGGCATAGCTGGCCCAAATATATGTACTGTTACTGCTTGTTTAATGTAGATTTATTTAAAAATATTATTAAAATTAAATTTTAAAAATAAAACAAATAATTATTATTAATAATTAAATGAATAAATTATTAAATTTAATAAATAAATTATTAAATAATAATAATTAAAATAATATTAAAATTAAAAATATTATTAAAAAATAGGCTGTCTTCCACAATGGTATAATCAGAGTAACTGATGATAACAGCAGTTTACTCAGATCAAAGCATCTAACTCCTACTGCTGCTAAGTCTTAGTTCCCATAGCTCTCCAGCAAGGACACAGACAACTCCTATCTGAAGTAAGTTTCAGTAGGATATGGGATTCTGAGCCCTGTAGAAAGGGTTTCGTAGATGTGCTTCTCTCGAGCACTGGTACTTGAAAGTGTTCTATGCTTTATAACAAAGGCGGTCAGTGAAGTACTTTTACTCTCTTTGGCCACTCTACTGAGGAAATGGCAAGACCTCTATTTATAAATTTGATAATTTCCGGTCTGTATTGATTTTAAAAGCATCTTTAGCATTCAAGCAGCTGTTTAATGCATTTTGACCCAAAAGCAGGGCATTTGCATTAGTATTCCCACTAGAACGTTTGTCCTTTCGTGTCCATGCATTAAGGCCCTGTTTAAAATCTGTCCATGTCCCTAATCTCTCTGGGGAGCTCTCCCTGAATATTCAATGCTAGTCCACAGTCTGTAACAAAAGAGGGAGGGGAGAAAAAAAAAAAANATTAATAATTAAATGAATAAATTATTAAATTTAATAAATAAATTATTAAATAATAATAATTAAAATAATATTAAAATTAAAAATATTATTAAAAAATAGGCTGTCTTCCACAATGGTATAATCAGAGTAACTGATGATAACAGCAGTTTACTCAGATCAAAGCATCTAACTCCTACTGCTGCTAAGTCTTAGTTCCCATAGCTCTCCAGCAAGGACACAGACAACTCCTATCTGAAGTAAGTTTCAGTAGGATATGGGATTCTGAGCCCTGTAGAAAGGGTTTCGTAGATGTGCTTCTCTCGAGCACTGGTACTTGAAAGTGTTCTATGCTTTATAACAAAGGCGGTCAGTGAAGTACTTTTACTCTCTTTGGCCACTCTACTGAGGAAATGGCAAGACCTCTATTTATAAATTTGATAATTTCCGGTCTGTATTGATTTTAAAAGCATCTTTAGCATTCAAGCAGCTGTTTAATGCATTTTGACCCAAAAGCAGGGCATTTGCATTAGTATTCCCACTAGAACGTTTGTCCTTTCGTGTCCATGCATTAAGGCCCTGTTTAAAATCTGTCCATGTCCCTAATCTCTCTGGGGAGCTCTCCCTGAATATTCAATGCTAGTCCACAGTCTGTAAAAAAAGAGGGAGGGAAAAAAAAAAAAAAAAGAAACGGAGAACAGTGTTTATGCATAAAGTTCAACAGCCTTTTCACGTAAAAAACATACACACACACACAAAAGCACCTCAACTACAGAGCCTGGCATTTCCACAGCAAAGATCTGACAACATGTGCAGTTTTTAAAGTTAACTAATTTACAATAGAGGCATAAGACTTCTGAGCTCCAGATGCACTCATTCAGGCAGCCAGGGCCATAAATTAAATAGAAAAGAATGCTCTGACTCTAACATGGGTTTTACAGAGATGTGTTGAAAGTCTAGCAGATGGGTTATACTGTCTCAGCTTTTACCTGTATAACAGAGTAAATGCATAAAGCTGCTTACTGGCCCCTTCAATTCTAAACCTTTGCATTTGCTCCCATATGCTCCTGTGAAGATACAGCTAATTCAAACAATGAGCAAAATCCTACCCCCAGGGAAGCTGATGGCAAAACTCCCACTGGCTCCAGCAGGCTCTAGGTGTTGCTCAACATAAATGCAATTGGCTGAACTTGACTAACAGCATAACCAATACTGCAATCAAACTTGCATTCTTTTATCTATAGATTTGCCACTTTAATCCTGCCCCTGGTGCTGCTGTTGCCCTGTGGTTCTTGCGGAAGAGTAAAATCAGTGACACAGCTGGTGCTACTGAAACAGGGTTCACTGCAGTCTCAGCCCAGGCTGACAAGCAGCTCTCTTCCATGGAGGAGGGAGAAACCCTCTCTCGAATCAGGAAAACATATCAAAACATTTTATCATACCACTAACTTTGTTCTGCTCAGTCTACATGCTGTTCCAACAGAGTTCTCATGAAGCAGAAAACTGGAATCCTACACTTAAAAGCATTTCACATAGCAGAAATTTCTGATTTTTAAAAAAAGTTTGCCAGTTGAGAAACTAGTTTTTTTTTCCTCACACAGAGACTTCTTCATCATCCTCATTATCCAGTTCATGAACATCTGAGTATTCTTTTTGAAGGCAGTCTACTGTTTGAGCAGATGGCATGGAAATTTTACAGTCCATTTCATCCCAGATGCCTACAGTTAATGCTAACTGTAATGGGACACATACATGGATACATATACAAACACACATGCATATACAGACGTGCTACAAGAAGAAAACATGTCTAATGTGTTTTGATTACGGAATTAAATCGGTGAAGGCAGATTCCTGAGCTCAACACATACTAGAAGTACACTCCCAAAACTGTATATTGGGCTGACTTTAGGAAAAAATGTGCACTGTGAACAACTAAGAAACGCTTCCTAGTTTAGTATTTCTGGAAAATAAATTCCTCTGTGTCTCTCTTAAGCCTTAGCAAAACACATCTGCTCACCTGTACTACCTAGTTTTAAAATATGACTGTTTGGATGGCCATATTCGGGTTGCTTTCTGTGGATGGTCACTATTCACCACACTTGTCTCTAATCTGCAGGTCTTAGATCCTCTTGTCAGAAATACATGTGGCAATTCAAAGGTATGTTTGCCTCATTCAGTATCATAACCAGGGAATACTTTTTTCCTCTGAAGATTCTGGATTTAAAACTGAAATGCCCAGCACTGAGGATGAGATGACAGGGAGAGGAACACTCAGCCTGGGACTTCCTAAGATGCCTTAAGAAGCAACATTCGACTCAAGCAGCTTTGCAACCTGGGCTCCGGTCTCTTTCTCAGTACCTTAGCTCAGTCTCTCCCCATTGCCTCCATCCCTGCCTGCTCTCAGGAGCACCCCCGTATGGCACCCCAGCTTCTAGTCAAAGCACTGCTTTGTAATACAGCTTAGGGAAAGACGGAGGAGGAAGAAGAGAATAAACACATTTGAGGACTGGTGACTCAGAGTAACTAGAGAACGCGCTTAAAGCAAGTTTGTTTCGTCAATGGCAATGCTCTGCTGTTTGCTTTACCCCTTCTGGACTGGGTCATCCCAATTCTTTTTCTTCATTTAATGGTGACATAACTTAAGTGGCCAGGAGGAAGCTGTCTCACCTATCATAAAAGCACAGTATACAGTAATCATAAGAGTCTACTGTTCAAGACAAAGCCATGAACTCCACTTTCAAGAATGTGCTGGGCTGCAATTCTGAAGAATGCATTTATTAGCGAACTCCTGTTTTTATAAGCCACAAATCGAGACACAGCTCCCTTCAGCGCTTAACTGGCTTTATGAATCATGAGCCCTGCAGTGCATTGCCATGAGACTTTGCTTTAGAAATAAAATTGTTTGTTCAACAGCAGAACACCCCAGTTCAGCCTTCTCTTTCCACAACTGCTGCTAAGTCTCAAACCAGAATGAATTACATGTGCACTTAATGTCCTCTTAGTATCCACCAGATTCAGTGTAAAAGCATCATGGTGAGTTTCCACTTCTGACATCTGCTTAATTAAGCAACATTTTCAGTATCTGGCTACTTTGCAAAACTAGGCAGCTAAGTAAAACAGGTCTAGCACAGAGTCAGTCATGCGATTTTTTTTTTTTGGGGGGGGAAGGAGTGTTGGGGAGGTGCTAGAGGTTTCCCAGATATCCCTTATTTCAAAGCAGGAAAAAAACAATGGCCAGCTCTGTACGAAACCACAGGTCAATAGATTTCAATGGTCCAAGGTTAAAATTGGCCTCCAGCTAGCTGCACAGACTTATCCCACAGGTATTAAACAGGAAACTTTTAAAGCTTAAAAATAGTTACTGTTATAAGACTTATTCTTGTAAAGAATATTCTTGAAGACTAGAAGCTTTCCTCCTTTGAAATGTTTGTGTTTGACACTTCCTCTCTAGCACAGCAAGTCTGTGTTTTTCTCTCTTGAACAGGCTGCGGGTTGAGTTTTGTTTTGCTATTTTGTCCTTTTTTCTTTCACAAATCAAGCTGTCAGCAGCATGGGAAGTAAATCTGTAACTGGGACACGTAAGAACTCTGTTCTGAGACTGCATCGCTGCCCCCAGTAAAGTCGCCCTTGGAAACAAGAGCACTTGAGAATATCTTAGCACACAGTGAAAGGCTTTTCGCTATGGTTTATTTAGCTGAAAAGGGAAAACATAATTCAAGTAAAAAACCCCAGAGATCAGAGATGCTAAAAGTATGTGGTCTCTGCTGAGCTTCCTGCTACTGCAGGCCACAACCTCTAAAGAGCACTGTGTTTGAATATCCGCTTTGGTGAGGACGACGTTTTGGGGCTGGGAGATAAACCTAGTTTTCTTGGACTGATATGAAAGCTAAACAATAATATATGCTCCTCTGCTACTACCACAGCCACTCCCAAAGCTAAAGGAGTCCAGCCCAATACCAAAGGGCCATGCTGGGCACAGCTGGTTGCTACACAAATTGCTTTAGCCTGCTATTTTCTTCCTCTGCTCCTCACTCACTGCCCTGTATCGTGGCTAGTAGCTGTGCTCTCCACATGTCCAGCCGCCATCCCCAGCAGATCCACGCCATCTGTCCCCAGGTGACACATCTAGCCACCACTTCCCAGGTGGCCCAGTTCACCCAACCTCCATCTCCTGCTGGCCCCCAGCGCTTATCTCCCCTGTCAGATGCACTGCGCTCAACCAGCCCAGATATGTAATTAGCAGTGCAGCTGCACAGCCACCAACCTGCCAGTACGCATGTGGCAGACCACTTCTTGGCAACTATTAATCATATGTTGCATAAGAAAACAGTCCCTTAATGCAAGCTAGGCTTTCCACTCCTGAACCACCTAAAGGACATAAAAGCTTTTGGCCATGCAGAAAAGGGAGTAAAATGAGCAGTAATTAACTCTCATGACTACAAAGGCTAACAACTTCGGCACTTGCAAAGGGGATCAGAGGCAGCTGAGCTGAGAAAGAACTGTAGCAGAACAAGTATTTGCCTGGGAGCAAACACTGCCAGAGTGCTTATTTTAGAATGAATAGTCATGTTAGTTAACTAGAGCTAACTACTGAACAAATAGCTCACGTTACAGCATACCGAGGTACACTAGATGCATCCTTTGATCTAATGACTGACAGACCTACTGCAGTGTTCTTTTTTCCAGAGATAAAGTAAAAAAAAAAAAAAAATTCCTTCATAGCTGTTTCTGATTTTTGGTACAGAGTCTCTTCACAAATTAATAGGAATGAAACTTGTATGAAAAAGGAACCTAAAACTGACTCACTCATTGCAGCATGAGATATTTACATTCAGCGTGAGCATGCGGTTTGCATAGAAAAAAAGAGCAACCAAATTAAAAGTTTTTCTGTAAATCGACACACGTGACTGTTAACCCCTTACTCATATCTTGGTCAGGACAGGCAAGCTTTGGTGCACTACACACCCTTGTCGTTTCTGACCTTTTAACACAACTGCAGCCTCTCAGCATCAGGGTTTAGCCTGCTGTTCAGTGGCATACTATGTAGCCCACCACACCCTACATGCCACTTACTTAAAATACCAGTGTGGACAATGAATATGACTTCCGTGGTTTTGAAGAAGTAGGGGAAGAGAGATGATTTTTGGGGAGTGTTTTTAAGAGCAGCCAAAATTCATCCTGAAAATTACAAGTAAAATGTGTTCTGATTATCACCATGCAAATAAAAACACACAAGAACTGATGAGTAAAAGTTTCTTTTTTACATGAACTACTTTACACTGATCATGAACTAAAGGGATTTGGCAGGGTTTAAAGATTCACTTGTTAGCTGCTATGTCCTTTAATAAGCTTCTTAACATCTATACTGACAGAAGCAGCGTGTCCCCAATTTAGCAAACCAGGCTATCTCCATCCAGGTTTCACTGCAGCTCTGGAGGTCTGGAAAAAGTATTAAATGCAGTGAGTCTTCTGACCTCTTTAGGGAAATGATGTACTAAATAGATTTTCTTCAGACCCAGTTTTTGTGAAATGGACGCTAAAAGTATTAACTTAATTTCCAGGAGCTGCACAAAGTGTGTGTGGCTCTTCGTGCTCTATCGAGGAGAAATCCACGTACCAAAAACCCGTGTTGTGCTCCGCTATGTCCTGTTCAAGTACCCCCTGCCTTAGTTCAGGTCCACAGCGAGCTTCAGCCCGATAGATGGCTTGCTTGTAAAGTACTTGACAGCAGCTGCAGGTTCTCTGCCACAGGCAACAGAGCCGACGTCTACCCCAGCCAAGCCATCTTAATCCCTGTTTTGCACTCTCACCTGTAACATGGAAATGAAAAAAATATTTCACTTTTCAAGCTAAATATTTTTCTACTGTTTAAATTGTACGCTCCTTAGGATAGAGGGTTGACCACACACTTATGCAGAACCAAGCACAAATCACCCTTGGCTTTAATTCTTTGGGATCTCTGGATAAGAATCACCTTCTAAGATGTTAAAGAGCTTTTGTTTAACAGCTTTTTTAAAGTTAAAACCAACTGTAAAGCAGACCAGGCAGATTCTCACTTCGGGCTCTTAGGTTTATCTGGTTTCCATCCCCCTGTCTTTCTACGCTCTCGGCGATTCCGGGCAAGTTTCTTGCTGGTCTCTTATGCTTGTTTTGTGCCATCTTACACTGCCATGCAAGCAAGGAGCTGTAATAACAATACTAACTGCTCAGCTTCGACAGGACATAGCTATTTTTACTGGATTACTTTTCTGGCACAGCACTTAAAGCACCAAATGATTTGACACCTGTAATTTTATACTTGGAATAACACACGGCACTCATATTTCTTTTGTAATGTAAGATAAAAGCAAACACTACATATGTTCTCACTGCAGTGCTGCTGTCTGGCAGCTATTTGCCTGTTACATTACAGAATAGGTGGAAAAGTAAAAGCTATGGAAAAGAAATGATTAAATAGCTAGTTTATTCCTCTGCTAGCACTAGACTGCTCCCTGCAGCATGTTTCAGAGCGTTTTGTCCAGTCTGGTTTTACAAGTTTCACATTACTTTCATTTATATCTTTAATACAGCGTTGAGTCCAATGCGGTTTGGTGCTGCTTATTTTCCTTGTCTTTCAACTAGAAGACTCACTGCTGGACCAGCTGTTCACATAGAGCCCACTCCAAAACTACCGAAAAAATCTGGACTCCTTCCACTGACTTCAATAGGCTTTGGATCAGGCTCACGAAAAGACGGCGAATACATTTCATGTAAGACTAAGCAGGTTACAGTCAGCAAAGTATAAAGAGGATTAGCTGTGCACAATCCAAAGGCACATTACTCTGTGTGCCTCTGGAACAACTGGCTAACACACTTTCAAGCAGAGAAAGGGCCAGATTCGTTTCTGGTGCACTGCCACTAAGTCAATGCCATCATGCCAGGAACAAATTTGATCTGGAGTCTGCCCAGTTAGCCTCATTACAACCAGGATTTTCCTTAAGAGGAGGTGAAGAAATTTATCTCCTAAAAATGCAAAAGCAGCAAGCAAATGCTTTCTGCTTTCCAGTTGAAGTTTAGGTCTTTAGAGAGACCCCTGTGGAATACCAGGACAAACACAATGTGTTTTATCTCTTTCCTCTGTCTGGAAAGGATGGACCCTTTTTCTTCTTCAGAACCTGAAATGGATCATATTTGATTTAAATACATATACTTAGACCTTTACTTTGTGTCACCAAAACAGATGGGCAGCCCCAAATTGCTAATTTGCTTATAGTTTACCGAGCACAGATGCATCAACACACACCCACTGTGTATGCTTTGAGTGCATGACTTCTGAAAGCTACAACGTGTTTTATCAGGAATTAAATTATTTTATCAGTGGGGGATTAATTCTGAACAATACAATCGAACTAAGACAGTGGTGTGCAGTTATTCCTCCCACCCTTTCAAAGTTCACAGCAAACTGTGTCGGAGTGAGTGATGTTCTCAGTTGCTGAGAATGCTTTAATCAACCAGACTATTTTTTTTTTTCCTGCTCTCTCTGTTCCCTATGAACAAGGGACTTCATGGCACTGCTTTGTTGTAAGATGTGTACAGTTATAACCTACACTAAAAGTATGCCATTAATGAACGAACACTGGGTGTGTGTATCAAGCAGATGAGAATGTTCTTTTGATCTTCTGTGCTCCACCACTGTGGCAGACGGATGTCTAAATTGCTTTATTAACGCGTTGAAGTCTTCCATCATTTCTCAAACAATGCTGAAGGAATAATCAGAATTTCATCATGCTTTGATTTTCTGCTCTTCCAGCTGAAATCTGGCTAGATGTTACGCAGTAGGGAAAAAACCTGATGATTTAAATTATTTATTAATTTTCCAGAGGGTTGGGAAGAAGCTATCATGTGCTTGACACTCTTGGAGGCAGCTGTCAAAAGCTTCTCAAATTTCTGTTTAATTTCAAAGCAGTTTCCACACAATATGGGAGCTGTATTTAGCCTTAGGTACAATTTCAAAACTAGTTCAAGGGAGCAAGACAAGTGATTCAAAGCTTTTTTTGATAATATCTTAGCATCAGAATAAGGATGTTTAAAAAGCAGAGTTTTCTGAACATGAAAACAGCAACACTTTTAGCCTGCAACACATGAATAGCTGGGGAAAACAAATAGCTCAGCTGGTTTGAGGCCACAGAAGCATATTAGAGAAAGTTCATACGCAATTGCAATCATGTAGAAAATCCTTGATAACCCTTCCAAAAATATGATACTTATGTGGTGGTGTGACAAAACGGTCAATCCACCCAAATTTCCCCAGATTGAAAGATCTAGCTATAAACGACAAGAAGCGAAAAAGAGGCCAAGTAGGGCCCCTGTTCTGTAAAAGAAAGAAATCAAACTACTGTTTCATGGGCAGCTAGGCTGATCTAACAAGACAGTGTTGCAAAAGTGTGAGGTCAAGTCCCTCAATCTCTTTCCCAGCCTCTTGGCTGCACTTGCAGCAGCTCGTGTGCTCCTCTGATCCTTTACCTTGTATCTGTCAGCTGATTTACCTCGCTATTCCAGAGAAAGCTACCCATCTTTCTGCTATTTTTCTTCCAGGCTAATAGGCCAAAGTGGCTAATGGAGGGATCCAACACATGCCAAAATCAGCACAGGATAAACAGCAGGATGAGCAAAAAGCAAGGACTGCTGGGAGGGGAAAGGACTGGGGATTGCTAACTCTCTCCTGGCGGTAGCAAACTGTGAAATCATCTCCAGGTGTCACAGGGGGGAATTAAAGAGAGAAGCGGAACAAGTATGGATCCTCATCATTGTTGCTTTGGAGGACTGTGGGTATAAGGATGCAAACTAGAGGGTCAGGAATCCCATACATCTGCAGAGGATTTCATTAGTAGAAAAAAGTTTGTGTCTATGCACCAGCTGCAGCACACCCAGGAGCCAGCAGCTGTATAATGTATGTGCAAATAACCGCGTAGTTCCCCCTTGAAAGCATGGGGCTGACTGCACAGAGTCTTAGTAGATGCACAATATGTCTACACCAAGGCTACTGTTTCTGAAGAGTTTTGCACTTACTATGCATGGCTGAACAGCACAGCACACACAGAGCTGCTCCTGCTTAGGCTGCTTCATGTTCTGTAACTGCAGTGCATGCTCACAGTGCTATGTCCAGAGTTTCCAGACTTGCAGCAACTAGTTCAGAAGTGTCTGCTGCTCCCTACAGCTACCAGACATCTGGAAAGCGCAGACAAATTTATGAAGTCCTCAAAATCTGCCTAAACGTGATTTCCAGGTGGAAAGAGTAAAATGTGTCTGGGAAAAGGAAGCCTGCAACATCCAGAAAGCCCTTTGCTACCTGTAGAAAAGCAAACATAGGACAATAAAAGTTTCAGGATGCCTGTTCTGATGAACCGAAGACAGGGCTGGTGCTCAAGTCTCACCTTCTTCACCTGTCTTCTCTACTGACTTGATTCACCGTAACTCCATTTTACAACAAATTCAAGAGGACATGCATTCACACAATGGATATATGAGAGGTGTCTTGCAGTTCAGCTTTACAAATGTTCCTGTTCCTGTGGCCATTACAAAAGCTGCATAAGGAACTCACTTCAAGTCTAGACACCTGTGAAGAAAATAACTGTAAATGAATAAGAGGCTATGCATTGATGTGAGAATCCACCCTCTTCTCTCCTTTTTATGATGTTGGCTTATAAAATTAATTACTTACGTACCTCACAGAGACGCAATACTTAATTAATATTTGTTAAGTGCTTTGAAATTCTGATGGAAGACGTCATACTAGTGTGCATTATGACTAATACAATGTGAAAGTAATGACAATGGTGTTGCTCAAGCAGAACGCTGGAAGGATATCTATTAGCTTCTCATGTAAAAAGGGGAATGGAATAGAAGAAGGTTTAGGAAAACATTTTAAAACTCAGTTATCCTAAAGGAAAACAGAGAAATGGGAAGAAGAGGAGCTAAAACAGTTTTCATAGGAATTTACTGTGCAGTGTGCATTAACTGCTGCAAAGTCAGAGTAAGCACCTACAGCAAAATCCTGGCTCCAGCCAAGTACACGGAAAATGTTTCAGCAACTTCAGTGAGGTGAAGATTGTTAGATTTTGTCATAATTTCCAAAACATCCATCCAGCATCCCATACCCAGGTTTGCGACTTTGCACAGTTGCTTGTTTACAGTTTAGGTTCAGGAAATAACCTCATCAAGCTAGGGCATGCTCACCATGTAAAAGCAACTGCTCAGCTTCTAATCATCTTTCTACTACATCCCACACTTGGAGTAAATCTTTCCATTCTGCTAATGAATTTGGACCTGAGCTACCTATTTAAGTTGGTGGCAAAACTCCAATTAAATGGAAGCAGTATGAAGATCACTGTAGATTTTGTAACAAATATGGGAAGAAAACACACTGTCTTTAACAGTGGTTGTAACTCATATACACCCCTGGAGTTCAATTAATTTACTCAGAAGCCCACGGAATTTGTAATTAACCCCTGACTGAAGAAAAAAAGAAAAAAAAGGTAACAGAAATACAGATAACTTATTTTTTCATAATTAGTTAGTTCTCCACACCTAGCAGTATAAAGACTGGTAGAAACATGCTCCTCAGTACTCCTGGGTAAGGCAGAGTTAAAGAGCACATTTTTCAACTGAAAGGTTTGCACCTGAGAGGCTTGAAGGAGAAAGGCTATAAAGAGTAGCAGGTGAGAGGCATCAAAGACAAAGTACCTTAGAGCTTCTAGCATTAAGAGAGGTCATTTTACAGCAGGGTTCTACTGCTACTTTAAGTAGGAAACTAAGTGAAAATGTGCTGGGATATAAGTTGTTTTTTCTTTGTGTGGTGGTGTTTTGGGTTTTTTTTTAAGTATTGAAGCCTGCTATTTGGTGCATATAAGGCTTTTGGTAAGTTGTTACTTGCCTTTTTCCAAGTGGTGTGTGATGGCTTCCACCAGGGATCTCTTAATGTACTCCTATACAGCACAGGGATTTTTTGAGGTACTATCTATTGTAAACCATCTCTTAAGGTAGGCTTTCCAACTATGCTACATGTAGAAATATTCTACTACAGTGAACTAGCACTTCTAAAGCAGCTTTGTGTCTATGCAACTGCCATGACCAAATGTAATGATGAAGTTACACACAGCAACTTTCCCTCTTCACTTGTGCTAGTCTGCTGTGTCCTTCTAACTGTACTGCAGGTTCTGAAGCACATAGGCTTTTAGTTTTCACTCTGTGCTTGTACAGCTGTGTCCACAAATATACATATGCAGTAAAACCTAAGGAAATATTCCTAGATGCCAGAATTAAGCTTAGATAGCTGCAATTCTAATAACTCACATGTAGTTCACCGCATTCTATCTAACAGAAGATTTTGGTAAACTTCTTGCAGCAGCTCATGCTGTACCTCTAAGTGCTGACAGTTGCTTTCCAGTCCTAGTGGAATAAGCAACATCATTCTTCCATCTAAACTCAGTAGTTAAAATGGGTTGGTGTATGGCCTACATCATGTTGCAGCTCTCTGGCCAAGGGCAGATGATGCTAGGGGGCCAAGGCAAAAATTCAAGCCTAAAGCTTTTTTTGACTAAAAGTTAAATGCTTGATACTTGAAGTCATGTGTAAAGAGTGCCGTATCACTTGTTTAGACACACAGGCTGTGACTCTTTCCTCTGGATACTCATTAATATACATGCTTAGTGGACAACCAGTCCCATCAAACATAACAAGTGTTTCTTTAGAGTCTGCCTTTATTATGGCTGGAGATAATGGTGGGCAGGCAGCAGAGAGGAAAGATGATTCCGTCTACTGTTTGGCAAGGCTGCTGTCAGAGAAGGCCACTGAAAGGATGCTTACTATGTGTTTTGGAGAGGGTGTTTTGCAGAGAGGACAGAAGAAAATGATAGAAGACATCAGAGTATGCAAGGCTGTATGTGAGTCAAAGACCTTTACTTGGTGATGTCTGTACTGAGCTGACAAGACCTGTAGGATTTTTTCAGACAATACTGTTCCTCCTTTTAAGACTTCAGAAAAAAAACACAATGCTGATAAATAATGCTTTTCATGGCTTGTTCTCCTCACTATATTTCCACCTCCATTATCCTTGACTTGTAACCTGGCTAGCTCTGGGTTTCTCCTACTGGCTTATACTTTGTTCCCCAGTAGGCTGAAGAGCAGCACAGTAGCAATCTCTTAAAAAAAACACACCTATATGGAAAGCATCTGAATTGCCTCTAAGCACATCTAATCAAGCCTAATAATTCTTAACCTAGAATGCTTTCCAGAGTAGGTTTCTCCAGTTCTTACATCTTTTAACTTACAATTCTGTGCCTGGTTTTAATGCTAACGCTGCTTTTATGGTTCTCTTATGCCATGAACAGGACACAAATTCCTGCTTTCCTATTAATTTGTGTCTCTGGCAAGACTTGTATTCCTTTTACCTACAACCTGCCAAAGTGAACTCTTGTTAGGCATTCTAGTCACCCTGTATCTACAAACATCTCTGCATCCTGAGTATCTTCTTCTTTTCCCTGACCTCCTAAGTACCCTACATACATTTCCCAGCCTCAGGTGAATGACTTTTCACGTTACATCAAAATGAACGTTGCTCAGATAGATGAGTGTGTCTTTTCAAGTAGTGCACAACTCTGTGTACCGCTCTGTGTTTAAACCTTCGATTCGTGGTGTTCATCAATACCATACACCCAGTTGTAGAGACTCCTGTAAAGTGCTAAAAGACTGGAAAGCACTGGTCTGAGGTCTCTGGGACTGTATTAGACTTCTGATGGGTCAGACTTCCCCATGCATATTCCCTTTCCTTATGGGTGTTACTTCTGGGGGAGTTCAATACATGAATTTCTAATTATTTTAATGCTATGATCTCTTTTACAATTACTGCTGGCTGTATCTGTATCGGGAATAAGTACAGGTCTGTAAATCAAAATACATGATGCTGAGGGCTGTGTTCCGACTGTATGGGTTTTGTATGTGTGGTTCATTTATATTAGCTCTTGCCTGCTCTCACAGACTTTCCCACCTCTGAGTCTGTTAGGCATCCTCTGGTGGTGCAGTCTCTGGTGGTCCATGTTAAAGCCTCAAGTTCAAGTCGACACACAGTACATGGAGACAATCTGCTTCAAAAGCACACTCCTGGCTCTAACTCATTTAACATCATCAAAGTGAATCTATGCTAGTGCTGGAGCATAGATCAACACCTGCCAGACAGACTGGGAGATTAGTGCTGCCACTAATGAAGTTAATCCGCATCTGGAGAAGGCACACAGGGATGTGGAAGATTTCTATCTCTTTGTTACTTAATGGAAGAAGCTCGCAAAGCCATTCTTCAAAGCAGATACAGCTTCAGATATGGAAGAGGAAAACATTCCCTGATCACGTGCCTCTAGTTTGATCCACATTATGGCAGAATCCATTTTTAGGTAATGGATAACTGGGCTTACTATGTTTAGTGCAGCAATCAAATTAATAGCAGGAATGAGTTTTTATTTGGTGTAGGGAAAGGTGGGGCACAAATTTTCTGCAGCCTACAGGGGATATGCACAGTACTCTGAGGCAGCTCTGGAAACAGGGACTATCTATTTTAGCTGGCAGTATGCTGTGCAATCACTTAATGAAAGTATGTAAATACCAAGAAAAGCAAATTACTCTGCCCTGGGAGAAGAGAGGGTGTTTAAATACAACTGTTATTACTGCTATGCAGTTGTTAAACAAAAACACCACTGCCACCCCAGCAGATGAAAGTATTCTATCACTTAACTAAAGGCACACTAATACCGGGAAGCATCACCTGAAACACGCTCAAAAGCAAATGTCACGTAAGTAGCTGGTGGTGCTTTTCAGGTTGCTCACAACAGGGAAAAGACCAAGAAGCAATGCTGAACTGACAACTGGAACCATGTTAGTAAAATTTCAAGTTTTCTTGTGTATCAAGTAGCTTTTCAGAAGTACATACTCAAATTGTTTCTATTCCTTATGGTATGCTGAGTAGAAAAAGTAAGACTGCATATTCAAGAGGTTAGTTCCCACACTAGCTTTATGGTCATGTAACTGCTGCTTATTTCCAAAAACTAAGAAACAATACAGCCTTTTTCTGCAACCTCCTCAGTTATGCAAAATCACAGCTCAAAACTGTAGACTGAGTCACTAACAGCATTATAGACAAATAGAAAAATCCAGCTAAGTTCCTTTTTTCCCGCCTCTTCCTTCCTCCTAACTTGACTATGCAAGCATTTCAAGATCAAATGTTTGCATGCATCTGTTGTTCACTTCTGTTTCTGTGGCACTTGTACAGTTCGGAGTTGGACAAGCCTGCACAAAAGTAGGCTAGAGCTGATGTGGCCTTCAGATCTGTACCCCTCCTAATTCTCAGAACAACCACAAGTTGGGCTGCCACCAAATCATCCTCGGAGCTGCTTTAAGGGTTGTGCTTCAGACCAGGTAAGGTAGTTGTGAAGGGTGTGCTCACCCCCTTGACCAGACCGGTGGTGGTTTGTTGCAGGCTCCAAAGGAGGCAAAGGCCTGAGCTGTTGCCAGCCCATGAACTCCTCCAGTTCACCACAAAGGAGCAGAGCAACACAGGGATCGCCAATGCCTATGAGCCTGAACATTGATCATGTGGTAGGCGTATGAATAGCGAGTGGCTTTTCCAAGACTCATTTATCAAGGAACAAAGCAAGCTGTGGGTACAAGGAGTCTCGTGCGTACCTTTCCACTGCATATGGTTTGACTACAAGCCAACCACTTTAATCTATAAATATGACAGCCTACATGAGCCTTCTTTGAGCTCTCACTGCTAGGCAGTGTGGCTGCACGGTGGTGATCTCCCCTTGAGCTGTTGGGACACCTCTCAAGGTTGCTTCTCAAGGCAGAGAGACCTTTTGTCAATGGCACTTCTTTGGTAAGTGACTGATATCATGTGTAACCCTGTAGAATGGTAACTTTGATTTTTGCCTTGGTAAGTTCGATTGCCTGCTGAATTTATACCAATGACACATTATAAAACTATGTGGCTATTCGGTATTAATCATTAGAACCTCTGTATTCCTTACCCTTATTCCTTGTATCTCTACTCTTAGACATAAACTGTTGATGCAGTCTGGGACTAAGATTGGACCTAGCTGCGCCTAGGCTCCCTAAGGCATTTAGAAAGCAAGAGGGTTCATTCCAAATCTCATGACTCAATGGGGATGGTTTTTCTTATGCTTTGCATCTCCAGTCTCTGTGCACATCATTCTAACTTGAGGCTAATTCAATTTCCTATGTATATTTCCTCCATTGCACTCATTGGACTCAGTCAAATTATTATTTTCCCACAATAAAACATACTGCTGCTTCTTTCTTTTGAGTGAGATGCATTCCACTCACCCATGACAGTAGGACAGACAAATAAGAGAAACTGCTGTGCAATGACAATGCCTGCATAGAGCTGTTATTTAACAGATAAGTTGCATTCACCTGTGCTGGCTTAACTGTGGCATTTCAAGCAAGATCAAGTGCCCTAACCGCCATGTTGTTAGGTAAGACATGCGTGGGCCTGTCTCTGTGCGAGCTACAACACTTCAGGTGCCTTAAGTGTAGTGAAAACAAACCCCGGCATCAGCTCTTCCTCCTGCTTGGTTTTATATTGTGGTCACAGCTGCAAAGGTAAGGATGTTATTTTGCTCCTTTTGCTCCTCTGGCATTGAGTCAGAACTCAGAAGTTTGTATTAGAAAAGTACTATATTAACAGACATGCAAGCCCTCTGACTTCTGGGGAATAAACAGCTTTGAAGTAAAATATGTGCAGCAATAATCCATGCACACTTGATTAGCTTCAGAACTGCAAGAGCAAAGGACTGCTTAGAAAAAGCTGTAAGGTAGTAATGAAGGGTTTGGGGGTTATTTTTTTTCTTCTAATCCCAAAAGCTCCTTATCTCCATTCTCCATGTTTTTGATTCCATTTACAGTGGTCTAAATTAAAGCTCATCTAACAAAAAACATGACACATTAAGTTTGACTAACCTCTTTACCCCCCTTCTTCCTCAGGGGAATAAACGCAACAACTTTAAAATTGCTACATTACTTGTTTAAGATAACTTTTCTTTGCACTTTGTATTTAATGGAATTTGGCTGATTTGGGATACTTCAATACCTTAAACTATTATGTTGAGACAGTGTGAGCAGTAATTCTTGTGAAGTCTTAACTCAGACAAAATGATCTCTAGGCACTTAAGCTGCCAGAAAGGCAGCATTTTGTTATCTGTCAACATGCACGCGTCTTCCTCTTCCACACCCCCAGTCAAGTTTAAGAACCCTTAACGTGGGCTCTGGCACAGCAGGAAACATTGGTCTACTGCTCAAATTTGTGTCAAAGCTTAGACTCAAAACAAAGAGTAGGTGCAGCTTAACACTGCATTTAAGTGCAGCTGTGAGTTGCTGCTGGAAGGGGCAACTTTCCCCTTTCCCTCCCTTGTGCTGGACTGTGCCGCTGTGGTGTATGCCAAGTCCACAAAACCTTGATGCGCCTGAAAACCAACTTTCAAAAAGCTGGCTGATCCCTAAACCTGATACAAGAGGTACAGCGTGATGTACAGCTGGGCAGTGGAATAGGGCCATCTTGCTGTCACAGCCTGCTATTGCTCCAGACTCTGAGGCTGACCTAACAGGGGCTGCTCATTTTCGGTTTCAATGCTTCAGTTTATCAAAACCTGGCACTAGAAGAAGCAGTCCAGCCCACTCTTACACCTCATGCTGCATGCTCCCTTCTTGCACTTTAAGAGTTAATGTAAATCGGCAGAAAGTAACCGATTTGAGTCAAAACCAACTAAACTGGGGGGCTGAAGGAGTTAGCCTCACCAATCAAAAGGGATGGCAAAAGCCTTGTCTGATCTAGTTATGGAAGCAATCTTAAACTGGGGAGTTCCAGTTTTTTAGATAAAGAAACATAGCAATTCCTCTTTTTCATTATGTTAGAATATTAAACATGCTCAAGACAACTTGATCCCTCCTCAAGTTGTACCGAATGAGGAAGCAAATTTGCTGTAGCTTGCTATAGTTTTCTTACTATATGGATAAGCTACTGAAACCGGCTTGCTTTACAGTTGCTTTGTTTCTTCAAACCTCTGATACCTATGGTTCTGTCACCAGGTTTTCCAGGGCTCAGAGTACTGTGGGCCTGTGCCTGTTTTAACATTTCCTGGGGGTGAGGTATGGTTTGCCTGCCATGGCTCTTTGTGCCCCTTGGCCGTGGGGCTGAAGTGATGGCACCCCGTGCCTGCTCCCATCTCAAACCCACCTGCACGGGAGCTCCCTTGGGCGGCACCTTCTCTGGAAATGACTTTTAAATGGATAAAACCAGCATTAGAGGAGCACGCCTTTACAGCAGCTTGAACACTTCACACACATCAGGCTTTGTTTTTATCTTGCTAAATAAATTTGCCTCGCACCCCGCTTCTAAAAGCAGGTGAGGTGTACTTAAAGTGCAATTATGTCAACGTGGCCCTGGTAAATGCACTGTGAGACGATGCGTGTATAATTACTGCCCTTGTTCATCCTCTTACGGGTCTAAGACTCCTCGTTTAGCAGGCAGCAGGCTGCAGGGCTCCCTTCACCGCGATGACACACAGTTAGTGGCCCTGTTTTCACCCCCACCGCCTTCCTAAGGGTCTGCTGCTGCCTGTACTTATTGTTCACAGAGCCGGAGGAGCCCTGCTCGACCTTCCCCCGCTGCAAACCCACGCCCGCGCCCCCTTCCCGCTGCCCCACCGCCCCCTCCCGCGCCGCCATTTTGTGCAAGGCCGAGCCCACCAGCGGGCGGGGACGGCGGGGGGGAGTTCACTCGGGTACCCCACCGCCCACAGGGGCTGTGACCACGTCCCGGGCTCGGCTGCCCCTCCCCACTCACGGCAGCTGCGGTCAGCGGAAGGGCTCACGCGTGGGCCGTGGGGGCCGCCATTGCCGCGGCCTGCGGTGCCGGCGGGGCGCGGCAGGGGGCGCTGCCGGCGGCTGAGGGGAGGGGAGGGCGCTGCGGCGGCTGCGGCGGCGGCTGCAGGGCCGCTCTGTTCCGAGCAGGGGGAGTTTTCTGAGTGCCCTCTCCTCGGAGGCGCGGCTGGGGGTTTCTTGGGTCTGTGCCTCGCCCTGTGCCTCGCATTTTCGGCGGAAAAATTCAATGAAATATAACAAAGGAAAGTGTAGAGTCTTACATCTGGGCAAGAACAACCAGTATAGGTTGCGGAGCGACCTGTTAGAGAGCAGTGTAGGGGAAAGGGACGTGGGGGTCCTGGTGGACAGCAGGATGACCATGAGCCAGCACTGTGCCCTGGTGGCCAGGAAGGCCAATGGCATCCTGGGGTGTATTAGAAGGGGGGTGGTTAGTAGGTC